>BSBK01001834.1:1670000-1685000 GCA_027943335.1 Chamaecyparis obtusa | reverse complement strand
ACTTCCATTCGACAGCTTCTTGTAGTAAACACAAGGATCGGAATCACATCGAACAAAGCCATGTTCAGTCATAAAGTTATCAAACTTAATGTACCACTATCGTGGAGCTTGCTTGAGCCCGTATAAGCTCTTCCTCAACCTACAATATAAATGCTCCTGCCCCTATTTGACAAACCCTTCGGACTGCATCATGTAGATTTCTTCATTTAAATCTCCATGGAGGAGGCGGTTTTAACATCTAACTGTTCAAGCTCAAGATCATGTTCAACTACTAAACCAAGAATGGCATGAATAGTAGTCATTCTTACCATTGGTGAGAAGATCTCATTGAAATCTATGCCTTTTTTCTGATCAAATCCTTTGACCACCATCCTGGCCTTGTAGCGTTTCTTGCCTCCACCTTCATCCTTCAAGCGAAAAATCCATCGATTCTTCAATGGCTTCCGATTTGGTGGTAATGGCACCAAATCCCAAGTGTGATTCGCCATAAGAGAATTCATTTCTTCCTGCATTGCAGCCTGCCAAAGAGCTGCATCCGAAGCTTTACATGCTTCCTTGTAATTTGCTGGTTCAATTTGATCAGAAGTCAATAATTCTGGCTCTGCCTCCTCTGAATACAACAATTCATAATCTGAGAATTTGACAGGCATCCTTCGTTGTCTGCTAGATCTTCGTAATTTCGGTGGATTGTCTAAAAGCTCATATGGACTCCCTCTGGCAGAAATTTGAATTTGTTTGGAGTTCTGTTGCTTATCAGACCCAGTAGTGTTAAAAACTTGTTGTTCAACCGGAGGCCTCAACTGAAGATCTCTATTAGCATTATGCATATGAGATTCAGTGGGAATTTTACTGGATGCTAGTGATGTACACCTGTTATCAGAGGCAGGGGATAGAGGTTTATGTAGACAGCCTTGTGTGCGTTCACTATCTGTCAGTGCATTTTCCATTTGTGCTGGAACTTGGTGACTACCCTGTATACGTTCCCCATTTATTGGCGCATTCACTGTTTGTGTTTGGATTTGGTGTGAACAAACACCATCAGACATTCGTGCCACTTCCTCCACGTGAGGTATTCCCACTTCATAGCTTTGACCTCCCAAATGTCTGAACGTTCCCGTAACATTGTCTTCACCACATTGCAGTTTGAGTGGTGATCGTTCTGTATGTTCGAGAGGCCAGATATTCTCTGTTTTGGAGCATTCTGATCCTTCAGACCCGTGCGTAGTTTTGGGTGGAGCAGAGACGTGAGGGGAGTCAATGTGAACCGCTCCCACTTCACGTGAACTGCTCCCAATACCTTCACCTTGTGCGGCCCCATTTGTTTCACATCTGTGGTGAACAAATTTGTCTTGATTGCCGGCTTGGTCGCATTTTTCATGGTTGCCGACTGTCACAGTAGCTTGGCGATTTCCATAACCAGTAACATCTTTATTCAAGTCTCTGCACAGACCAGGAGCCGCGTGAACAACAGGGGATGAAGCTGAAGTTTCATAACCAAATTGTGTGCCCTGTTCCTCTTGACGGCAATGTTGGTGAATGTTAGCAATCTGCCCAGAGCCAGAGATCGCATATGGCCAGTGTTGAAGAGGTACTGTAGGAATGTCTTCCCTGTCAATTTGAGACTCCGCTGTTCCTTGCAATTGTAGGCAGGGAAATACATTTTCATTGAAGACAACATCCCTGCTTCTGATGACTTTCTTGTCAATAGGATCCCAAACACGATATCTGTATTGATCCTCACCATAGCCCATAAAGATGCCTCTTTGTGACTTGAAATCAAGTTTTGTCCGCTTCTCTTTAGGAACATGAACAAAAGCTTCACATCCAAATACCCGGATGTGTGAGTAAGAAATTCTTTTACCCAACCATTCTTCCTCCGGAATGCCAAAATCCAGCCGGGATGAGGGGCTGCGATTGATCAGATATACTGCAGTATTACAAGCTTCTGCCCAAAATTCTTTTGCTAATCCAGCATTGGAGAGCATATAACGGGCTCTCTCTAGTATTGTTCGATTCATCCGCTCAGCTGCACCATTTTCTTGAGGGGTGAATGGAACAACTTTAATTCTCCTTATGCCATTATCCGCACAAAAGGAGTCAAAAGCTAAGGAACAAAACTCACCACCATTATCAGTTTGCAAACATTTGTTCTTATGACCAATCTGATTTTCAACCAAAGCTTTAAAAACTTTGAATGTGCGAAAAATATCAGACTTCTTATGCAGCATATATATCCACACCTTCCTAGTGCAATCATCAAGAAAAGTCACAAAATAGTTTGCGCCACCAAGAGAAGTTACCTCGGTAGGACCGAAGACATCGGAGTATACCAAGGCCAAAGGAGTGCTCTTCTTGTCATGCCCGGACCGTGAGAAATTGACCCTCTTTTGTTTGCCAAAAAGACAATGTTCGCAGAATTCTAAATCAAGAGATTTGAGTCCTGGTAGCTGTCCTCTTTCAATCATGACATCTAAACCTTTCTTGCTCATGTGTCCGAGCCTTCGATGCCACAACTCTGAATTGGAGTCTACAATTGCCATGGCAGCTCCCACTTCACCATGACATTCTACAACATACAAACTACCGACTTTGTCTCCCTTAGCAACTAACATGGATCCTTTAGTAATTTTCCATGAATCGGTAAGAGTAGTCAAAAAACCTTGCTTATAAAGCTGACTTATAGAAATCAGATTTCTCTTCAATTGAGGGACATGACGCACATCTTGTAACAATAAATTGTAACCTCCTTTTAAGGACAGCAATATATCCCCTTTTCCCATAATAGGACATGCTTTATTATCACCCAAATAAACATCCCCAAACATGCCTTCTTGATAATTCATAAAGAAAGACTTACATGGAGAGGCGTGAAATGAAGCACCGGAGTCCAAAACCCAAGAGGCGGATGTATCATCACTTGTAGAAAGTATCAAGACACTATCGTCTTTGTTACAAGCGAAATTGGCTTCACTGTCCCGCACTTTGTCTTGTGCTCGTTTGTACTTTTTGCAATCCTTCTTTACGTGGCCATGCTTTCCGCAAAACCAGCAGTCTCCACTTTTCTCCTTTGACTTCGATCTCTTGGCTGATTGAGATCGTCTATGAGAATTGATTCTGCCTCTGTTTGGATTCCTCCCTCTAGTCTCGGTGCTGACAACCGTCAATGCTTCACCGGATGTAGATTCATTATTACTTCTTCTCAAATCTTCATTGAGAAGGATCGCTGTAACTTCATCATAAACCAGCTTCTTCTTCCCGGGAGATGATGTGCTGATTGAGGTTACCACCGTATCCCAGCTTGGTGGTAAAGAACATAACAACAAAACAGCTTTGCCTTCATCACTTGGAGGCATGCCAATCGAGTGTGCTTGACTAACCAAAGTATTAAATTCGTTTAGATGACTGGTTAAGGATCCACCTTCTTTCATTTTGAGATTATACAATTTCTTCATGACAAAAACTTTATTGGATGCGGTAGCCAACGCATATGTAGTTTTCAGCTTATCCCACACCGCCTTTGTTGTTGATTCAGTTGTGACATTAAATAGCACATCTCCGGACAGCGAAAGAAGAATCGTAGCTCTTGCTTTCTTGTCCAATTCATCCCACTGTTCATCAGTCATATTATCCGGTTGCTTCCATTTCCCTTCCAAAGCAAGTGCCAAGTCTTGCTTAATCAGCAAAGATTCCATTTGAACCTTCCATAATTCGAAGTTCTTTCCTGTGAATTTCTGCACTTTATAATCTTCCATCATTTTTGGAAATTCTTCACCAAATCTCCAATCAGCTGTAAATCCCAGCTCTGATACCAATTGTGAAAATTAATTGAAAGATTAAAGATGCAGACTAAAAACACACAACACAAGAACACAGAATTTTATCGTGGTTCGGCTGTAAGCCTACGTCCACACTCAGCAGGGAAATCCTTTATTAAATCTGGAAACAAAAGTAGTTACAATACAACAGCTGATGAGTTTATAAAGACCTCTCAATCAGCAGATGAAGAGGCATCAAAATGGAGGGAAAGAAAATAATATACAATAATAAAATATTATGAAACCGTTGGGCTTCACACACCCAACAGATAGCCCCATCTAGAATTAAATGTAAAGAATCCTTCATTTTGTCATTCAACTCTTTCTTCAAATACGGAAGACGCTGAAGCTGTAGTATTAGTTTGGCCAGATCGTTCATAGATTTCAGAAGTTCTAAACACTCATTCTTATTCTGTTTTATTTTGTCCACTCTTTCAACAACAGCAGCCACCAGTAGAAATCCCACTCCAACCCAATGAACATTTCCAAGAGCATTTAACACTGAAATCGCTGTACCATGTTTATCACCACTGTAATCCGATATCTGTACGATGAATAATAAAATAAATAATCAGCGGCAACAGTTTCAGGAGAAAATAATTTCAGGACATAAATTACAGTTAAGAATAATTCTCTGTATAATTACGTTCCAGGAAATTGCTCCAGTTTTAATTAGCGCTTGAAAACAAAGGAGAAAAACAGAGGCATGGAATAAAAGTAGTACCTGGGTAGAAATTAGCCTAACATTTTTTGACGCTTCGTCGGAGAATTTGGCAACGTGGGACAGAGAGGGCAGCCCAGCTTTTACACAAGTAGAACTTTCATCACATGTTATAATTTGTTTTCCCTACAATAAAAACATCATAAGAAGAAGTAGTTGAAACGAATTTCCGAAAAGCAATACAGGTTAAAAAGAATATGGCAAAAAGAGAAGGTTTTTAACCTTGGTGGTGTAATGATCAAGAAGATTGTCAATATTGTTGACTAATATTTGTAGATAGTCTGGCGTTCTTGTGTCCGTGCTGAGAAGAATCTGATCTATTAACTGAGCAGCTGTAACAGAGGATTTTGGCGTAGACATTTTTTTATAGATGCAAATGGAGAATCTGAAGGAATGAATTGGTAAGGTTAAAATGCGCGCCTGTTTATCCGAGAGCTAGAAAGTAATTAATAAATGAAGTTAAAAGGGTTCATTATGTAGGCTGGGTTGTTACAAAAGTAAGTCCTTGTCAACAACGTGTATTTGGTATGAGGAAAAAAGGAGGAAAGAATTGGAGCAAATGGTGAGGCAACAAACTCGGTGAGAAGTAAAAGGTGGGCCCGCCCGAAAGTGAGTTATCTTGATTCCTACGCAGGGGCGGCGGCTGAGTGTTCCATGGTCCGAAGACCAGTGAAGGGCTAAAATTGATGTCCTAATTTGCAAGTCCACATCGCCTAGTGCAAAGTGCATACGTGTCTGTTAACAACACTTCCTTTAATCTAACTTTTCCAGACGCATTTGCAACGAGGTCATTCTCGCGGTACGTTTTCAAGTGAGATGATAGAGTGGAAGGCCCACTTGTTGACCATTAAAATGATTGAATATCTTATACTATTTTATTTTCTTTCTTTTCCTAGTTAAGATTCATAGGACTTCCTAATTAAATGGGTGCTATTGAGATTATTTTGGATTATTTTAGAAGGCGTAGTGTGATGAATTTTATATGATAATTTTTGGATAATTGACCAGTGATAAAATAAAAGTCAAAGGCAGTGGGGCAATTTCAGTCCCCCACATTTTCTACTACTCATATTTACAGTCCTAAAAAGTAGTGGCCCTATTTTTTAGGAAATGATTTCAATTAAATCTTATAGATATTTTGTTTGCTCCATCGGACCTAGTCCTTAAAACTAGATCAAGTCCTCTTCATGGGACCCACCTTAAACTCATTGTGTTGATAATATGAGAGTATTAATTTTTTTGTATTCTTGCATAATAAACATGTTGGATGTAACACTATTTTGGGGGAGATGAATTGATTACTCTTAGATTCTAGTAGGTAGTTAATGTAAAAAAGGAAAGGTAAGGTCCTTTTATAGTCCACACTACCATATATATTTTTAGGTCTACATATGGTGAACAATATACAACTACATCGTACATCTTCTAGTAGGATTTGAACTTGTGACCTTTCTTTTCATAGCACAAGTTCTCCACTACTAGGCCAACTCAACTATACATGAATCATTAATAAAAGATATGATTTTATTTTGTAATTGAATGTGTTTTTTTTATATTTATAAATTTATTATGAAGTTTCAAATAATTAATTAATTAATCTATTCAATTCTTGTATAAATAATATTGAGCAAAAGTTAAAAATCTAACAATGCATTTAAGTAAGAGTAATAGCTCAACCTAAAAAAATTGAAAATACTGTGAAAACTGTGTAGCTCTTGTTTCATGATACGATTAGGGTTTTTCCATTGAAGTCTACCGCCATTTCTTTATAGCCACAACAGGGATGCCATGGACGTTTGCCTTTGCCTTTGATTGGAAGGAATGTTAATCTTGAGAATGAACTTGTTTGCCTTCCATGGGCACGAACAATGAGTCCATATTCCACAGATCATGGCAACAAGACTTTGTTGGCTTCGAGCATGGAGAATGCTCATCTGGCAATTTGGGTTTTGCAGCAAATCATGGTCTTCAAATGAATATTAGCGAGTTGGGTTTTGCTCCTCGAGGGGATTGGAAGAGAGCCTTAGTTGAAGGTAGGAAGAATTTGTCAAATGGTGTTGGCAGGAAAACACCCACGAAGGCCAGCCAGGGTTCGCACCCCTTCAGTAATGGAATGTGTGTTCCATGTAGCGATGGAGGTGGTGATTAGTGTTTTCAAGGAGTTTCGAGAAGTGGGGAGACCGTTTGTGTCTCAAACAAAGAGTTCATCATGTCATCTGAAGGTACATTGATTGTTTATCTTATGGATGCATAGGAAGAGATTTGGAATATATATATATATAGATATATATATTCTCAAGTTAGGCTTATTGGGAGATTTAAGGGTTTCTTGCATAGCCTTGGTGATCTACATGATCTAGATATCTAAGTTTTGAAAACCCATTTTGGAAGGGGATTTTCATATTTATTCAGGGTCTTGTCACTACTACATTTGGGGCCAAATTTCGATGGAAGTTTCTGACGGATAACTTTTTATTACGAATTTGGTGTTTTTTTTTTGTAATAGGCCCCGATGATGTCGGTATTCCGATGGGTGTTTAATTGACCATCAGAATTCTGACAGATTTAGAGTATAGATAATTTTAAAAAAAAGTGAAACGGCCTCATCATTTTTATTTCGATTGGATAGAGGGAGTGGGAGAAAAGGAGCGAAAGCTGAGCGCGGGAGAAGGTATGTGATTTCTTCATCTTTTGAGCCTCTAGCATCATATTCGAATGCATTTCATTTTATTTGATCATGAATGCTCTCTGAAATGACCACATTCTACTGGTGTCATGCCGTACCTGTGCTTTATCTCTATTATTTGATGTTATTGGTGCTTGTGCTCAAGGATATCGATTCATTGTATTCAAATGTTTGGATTCACGTTTGTTGATATTACTGGCATATATGTTTAATGACGCCATTGTAAATTGATGTCATTGAAATGATCGCATTCTATTAGTGTCGTGCCCTAGCCCGTGCTTTAACTCCATTATTTGATGTTATTAGTGCTTGTGCTCAAGGATATCCATTTTTTTGAAATGTTGACTATGGTTATCAAATGGACAGCCCATGAGCTTCTAGCTAGGTGCCATTTGTATTGATAGCTTAGGGCATCAAATCTATTGTATCATTGATAATTGATACTTTGTTAAAAGGAAATAGGACAAAGAACGATTTTTATTTAGTTTCTCTATTTTGATCCCTAAGTGGCTTACAACCTTGGACAAGTATATGCAGATTTACGGATGCAGTTGCAGGATACATAGCAGCCGATAATTCACAATAAATCCATGCATCCAATTTGAATAGCAATTAATACAAAGAACTAGGGTCCTCCAATGGCCCAATCATCTGGACCTTGATTGTCCCCTCAACCAGTGACCCTTCAAACCTGGGTTATCATTCAATCAGTGAGTGATCCTTCATTCTCCTGGTGAGCTTCTAGGTAGGCACCATTTGTATATTTGATAGCTTATGGCACCAAATGTATATTGTATCATTGATAGTTGAGACTTTGTTAAAAGGAAATAGGACAAAGAATGATTTTGATTTAGTCTCTGTATTTTGATCCCTAAGTGGCTTGCAACCCTAGAGAAGTATATGGAGATTTATGGATGCAGTTGCAGGATACATAGCAGCCGATAATTTACAAGAAATCCATGCATCCAATTTGAATAGAAATTACTACAAAGAAATAGGGTCCTCTAATGGCACAATCATCTGAACCTTGACTGTCCCCTCAACCAGTGACCCTTCAAAATCGGGTTATCATGCAATCGGTGAGTGATCCTTCATTCTCCTGGTCTGCCCTGCAACCAAACATATTGGAAATACATAATACAATGATAACAAGTCTTTCACAATTCCCCCTTCCCTCAAGGAACACTATCAACCACCCCTTCCACATAGCATTTCATTGTTGTATGAGTGGATTGTGTAGGAACAGTTAACATTAAACAAGGAGCAAACTCCTCAACACATCTTGGAAACCATTGAATTCAATAATAAATGAAACCTAACACCAACACTATTCCTTCCATTCACTTCTACCAAGAATAAAGCATTTAATCCATTCAACATTACATATAATCATTAGACAGTTACATTACCTAACTGTGTACTAGAGGAACAGTCAGGAAATGTAACTGTCTAAATGATCCAAACATTTGAAAACAGTGAATCGATATATCCTTGAGCACAAGCACCAATAATATCAAATAATGGAGATAAAGCACGTGCTAGGGCACAACACTAGTAGAATGTGGTCATTTCAGAGAGCATTTGTGATCAAATAAAATGCAATGCATTTGAAATTTGCAGTCAAATATGATGCCAAATGCTCAAAAGATGAAGAAATCACATACCTTCTCTCGCGCTCAGCTTTCGCTCCTCTATCCAATCGAAATAAAAATGATGAGGCTGTTTCACTTTTTTTTTTCATAGCCAAATCTTTCTTGTACCTCACGAAGAACATGCCATTGGTTCAGTTTTTTAATTTGTTTTTTGTGTAATTAGTAATTGGCAAATTAAATGCAGATAACACCTTTATCAGTTTAATTAGCATGTTATTATCATATCAAATAAAGTATGTTTAAGAATTGTTGGGACTGGTTCTTTTGCGTGTATTAAACATAATAGAATTTTCAACATATTATTATCAATCTATTTCTTTGTTATAAACATGCCATTGGTTCAGTTTTGTAGATTTGTTTAATCCGTTAAATGCATTTTTCGTGAGGAGGGGTCTTGTTCTTAGGAGATTGATGAAGATTGTGCACCTCAAAAACCAATTCATAAGGTACCAATCATGTTTCCTATTCGCTTATATTTTTGGATTGGTAAATCTCCTTATAAGTTTAATGTCCTTTCTTTTGATTACTATGGATTAGATATATATCTTACATTTAACATTCAAATTCTTTACATTTTAGAACATGTAGTGTGTTTTTTGAGGATTTTACCAAATCAACTTTTAACATAAACCGAAAACACCAAACTGATATCTTGCCCTTTCAACTTGACAAAATATTTGCATTTGACCAATAACTACAAGCAACTGAATGATAAATCCACATACCTGTATCTTTGTAAAATACCTAGAACATAAAAAAGATGGCTAAGTGGCTGCCACCATGATTTTTATCTACTGAATATGGGAAAAAAAAACACCAAAAAAATCAAATAGAAAACATGATTGGTCATTTCAGAGAGCATTCATGATCAAATAAAATGCAA
The DNA here is from genome assembly GCA_027943335.1 of Chamaecyparis obtusa. Classification (NCBI taxonomy): domain Eukaryota; kingdom Viridiplantae; phylum Streptophyta; class Pinopsida; order Cupressales; family Cupressaceae; genus Chamaecyparis; species Chamaecyparis obtusa. The sequence goes on along the minus strand of BSBK01001834.1, from coordinate 1,675,243 downwards.
TGCCTTCTCTCGTGCTCGATCAACTTTCACCAGCTCGTTTTCTCCCACTCCTTTTCTCTACAAATGAAATAAAAATGATTTGGCCGTTTCAAAATAGTGAATCGATATCCTTGAGTACAAGCACCAATAACATCAACTATTTTGATATGTGGGTACCCTAATGTTGGCAAGAGTTCTTTTATTAATAAGATTACTCTGCAAAATTGAAGAAGCAATATATTTTGGCAAATGAAGAGTAGAAAGACGATGATATTCCTGAGACATGGATAGACACAATGTTGTAGACAGAATGAGAAGACATCTTTCTAGACTGGCCCTAGATCCTTCGACAATTGGGGTAGGATCCAGACCCAGGCTAAAAAGATGTCTTCCTTTCTGTTGTGGAATTATCCCTTCTTTGGCCTGCACTCATTCCTCTTCTCAAAAATGGTTATCTAGAAACTTTGGATACTATTTCTCATCCATGCACGAAATGTGCTAGTGATCTTATAAAATTACTTTAGGCCTCCAGTATTGATGAGATGTACAAGTGTAAAATGTTTTTGTGAGACTGGGATCAATTTGTGCAGTGTACATAAATGCAAGGTGGTGATTATTCTTGACGATCGATAGGTAGCTAGGACTAAAGATAACACAGCTCAAGAGACCATCATAGGTTGTCTCTTTCTTCAGTCTATATTATTGATAGAATATTTTACCTTTCATCAGATCATCAAATCCAGGGATTTGAAAGAATTTAATAGAATATTTTCATGACAACGTATATTATTTAAATTGACATTGCACAAATTTATCTACTTCGCGCACTTGTATACTATGAAGACAGTGATAAAGAAGCATCTCCTCCCATGGCCATGCTTCTTTATCGTCGTCCTCATAGTCTACAAGTGCACAAAGTAGATAAATTCATGCAATGTCAACTTAAATAATATACGTTGTCATGAAAATATTCTATTAAATTCTTTGAAATCTCTGGATTTGATGAGCTAATGAAAGGTAAAACATTTTGTCAATAATATAGACCGAAGAAAGAGACAACCTATGATGGTCTCTTGAGCTATTTTATCTTTAATGTGCATATTCGTCAGTTTTTCGACACTTAATAATTAATTCCAACAAAACTGCTACGCATTCGACAGATAAAATGTCAAAGAAAAATAATTTACGACAATAGTTTCGATAGTAATTCTATATGTTCAACAGGGAATTTGTCGAAGAAATGCTAAAGGACTGTCGCACTTCTGACAGTTTAAGTGTCGCAAATAGAAATTTTTTGACAGAAACTTCGACATTAATGCCATATCACTGATAGGTCAATCTGTCAGAATTAGGTGGAAACTATTGCTATTCTGACAATTATAATGTCGAAAAGGATATATTTTTTACAGTTAATTTCTGACAGAGATTGTATATTTCTGATAGGTTGTTGTGTCAGAATTCTAATGGATGAACCATAGAAAATGCCATAAGGAAGTTGTTGCCATGTGCAATTTTTTGATGTGATATGGTGTCGGTAAATCGACGGATACATCTTCTGTCGCAATTTCCTACGCAAAAATGGTGACGGACTCATCTATCGAAATGCCGACAAATTAGCATTGCAAATCCGACAAATGGCCATCAAAATTTGACCCCAAATGTAGTAGTGTGTGGTTTCTTTGTGCTTATCTTTTATAGCACACAAGATAGAAAGATTATCTTGTGTGATTACTAGTGGAATTGGGAGAATAAATATATGTTATTGTTAAAATCTTGGTATCTAGCTTTTAACCTGGCATATGAGTCTTTTGATAAGCCTCCATTATGGGCAAGACTCATGAACCTTCCCTTGCACTACTAGTTTGAATCATGTTTTAAGGTTGTAAGTAACACATTGGATAAATTTTGGGGGGTGGATGTGTGATCCATGAATTTCTTTCACACTACATATGCTCACATTGTTGTTGAGATGGATATGAGGAAGGTACCACCGACATATATTTATTTGAAATCTACAAGTGGTACATGGATACAACTAGTGGATTATGAAGGAATTCCATTCAGATGTGGACATTATTTTCAAATAGGTCATATGGAAGCAAATTGTATTAAAAGAGTTACCCAAAAAGTGGCTACATGGTGGAAGGAGGACTATCCCCTACTATATAGTGTTGAGAAAGCAGATAGGGTGTCTATTGAGATTGTCAATCACAAGGGGGCAATAAATGATTAGCAGGCAACAATATAGTAGCCACCAAGGTTTTGGAAGGGGATAAGGTGTTACTAGGTAACATTGTTTCTACTAATGATGACATTACAAATCCCAATGACTCAAATCAAGTTGGGCTGTAGAGTTTGACCACTGTAGATTTTCCTCCTCCAATTTTAGAGACCTCTAGAAGCATTTTGACACAAGATAATGGCAATGAGGGTGATGGTTGCAGCATTGGCAATGACCCATAAGAATTTAATGAGATATTGGAATGGTAGAGGGAGGTAGAAAAGTTGGAATAAGGATGGACGATTTTAAAGGGTAAGAGGGATAAAAAGACAAAAAAAGGAAGGAACCTTTGACATGATTCTATGCTCTCAAACAAAAAGAGTAGGAAAGAGAATTTTTTAAATTCATATCACTTGTTAATGGGTCATAACATTGAGACTTTTTTTCTTAGGGCGTTGCCTCCCCATTGTAGCCACCCCTGGTTCCAACCAGGTTTAAAATCTCGAATTCAATAAAATACAAAACCTTATTACCAATCAAAAAAGAGAGAGTAATAGCTCAACCTATTTACTCTTAATATATTATTGTAATCATCATTACATATTACTTAGTACATCTACGCATGATGCTTTGTGATAGATCTATAAATAAATAACAAATGAGAAATTGTCTATTTTAGAGTATGGAGGATTAATTGTTAGTAATTTGATCAAGATTAGGAATATTTTATGAATCTTTAATTGAGATCAATTACTTTCTTGAATAAAAGAATATTTATGAATTCTTTTACTTTTACGAAGAAAATCAATGTATCAAAACAAGTTTGTATACATCACAACATGATCCAAATCAAATTAAAAGTAAGAAATTAATTAATTTGATTTTAACTAGTTTGCTAACTCCAACAAGATATTTTAAGAAATTGAAAGCACTAGTTGTGATGCCTCATTTGACCCACATAGTCAAAGAAGACCAAGAACATTTTGTGCCTATCATTTTCTTTTTCTCAAATCAAATAACAAAAGAAAATTAGTTTATATTTTAAGCACTAGTTGTGATGCCTCATTTGACCCACATAGTCAAAGAAGACCAAGAACATTTTGTACCTATGATTTTCTTTTTCCCAAATCAAATAACAAAAGAAAATTAGTTTATATATTATTAAAGAAAATAGTTAGAAAATAAAAGAGATCAATGGCATAGATTTGTATAATTAGGGATCAATTTTGACCTCTTTAACAATTTTTTCTTCATAAAAAACTTTTGCCCATATTTAACAAATGCATATTATATGTATGAATTTATCTTAAAAATGTATTCAATATAAATCTATGTTAAACTTGCATGTGCAGAACATTTTGAAAGTGGCCAAATGTGGCTCTTAATAAATTACAATTATGAAGGTAATTGAAATATCTCTGGCACACATACTCTTTGTGCCACACCTAAATGATGAAGTCTTATTAGTGGTAGTTTCTTGAGGGGCCATTTGGTATTTTTATCAGAGGCTTGTAAATGAGGTTTCAGATTAGTTCTGGTATGTTCAGTTGCACAAAAAATGAAGTAGGTGACTTCAAACATTAAAATCTCTCACTTCATGCGCCATCAAGGAAAGATGTTTTTCAAAGTGAATGTTTGTATGCCAAATTATTTTCTTGCGTATTCCCAAGGTCCAGTGACATGGTTTAATCAATTTTCAAGAGCTATTTTAGAACTCATTTCATTGTTTTGAACATTATACAGGTATGCAATTGATTATTCTTTAGTAAAGCCTGATTTCCTTATTTTGGTTTTGAATACCTTTCAAAAGATTGCAAAGTTAATCTCAAGAATCTCAATGATTTGTGAGTGGATAAAAATTTAGGCCAGGCTCAAAATTGGACCTAGCATGTTAAGAATAAATTTAATCCTAATTTTTCAAATTTGACATTATCATTTAAATCATGTGGTTTAAATAAATATGTAATAATGCTAGTGGGAAGGGGTTGGTTAAAATGTTGAAGGTCGCCTTAGAAGATCTTGAGGTAAAATGGCACCGACACATTGAAGAATACAAAGCATTAAATCATTTTACATAAATGGTTTAAAAATATATATTTTTACAAGGTGGAGAAAGGTGGGAGCATACATCATTTTAATATTGTAAACTACTCCCACATACATACATGTGGTGGGCCCCTGCATTATGGAGAAGGGAATTTTAAAATTGAATAACCCTAGATGGATCGAACAAGCAAGGGCCATTATAAAATTTATTTTTTATTTTTTTCATTTCCCACGTGTCTCTCCCTCACGATCTCATGATGATGAGAGACAAAACCCTAAGATCGCGGCATTGCGAGGTGAGAGGAAATGATGGAGCCAAATGATTTAGGGTTTGAAGTGATATTAGAAACAGAGCACGGGTGGCCATCAAAATGTAAAGGATTTTGTCAGATGTTGCAGTTGCAAGCTGTTATGATTGTAAAAGAGGAAGAGAATGTGATTTGATTAAAATGCTTCAGAAATTGATCTTGGTCACCTCGCGTCAAACATATGCATATTATAGATCTAGTGAAAAGGATTTTCAAAAGTTGAGAATATGTAACAAATAGGACACATGAATTTTACAAAATGCACCAAAGATACATGGTCTCACATCTACCATGGTTGTTGGTTGGATGCAATAAATATTTTTGGAGAGGCTTTTGAAACTTTCAACCTCTTTGGCCATTGTGTTGTAAATGGTCACTCGTGGCCCTTTGTTCTATAAAAGCCTTTTAAGGTTGGTGGCTAGTTTACTAAAACAAGAGTTGAGATCCTCATAATAAGAATATAGAGTAGTATAAGTTAAAAAAAAAACAGAAAATAATCTTGTATATTAGGCAAGATAAATAGAATCCAAAATTTTCACCCTGCAAATAAACATAGTGGCTACAATTTTATAAAACTTAACTTGCAAATATGTCTAGAATGCAATTTTGAAAATTAAATTTACTTACTATCAAAATAATCGAAAATTAAGAAAGTAAGCATTAAGAGAATTTCTTTAAAATAATGTTTA
>BSBK01001834.1:600000-1042500 GCA_027943335.1 Chamaecyparis obtusa | reverse complement strand
GTGAAAAGGTTGAGTAATATGTAATTTTTCTAATTTATTACTTGTTAAAACCCTCTTCCTTAATGCTAACCAAGAAAAACACCATGCCTTCAGTAAAATCGAGTTATTCTAGCAAAATAAAAAATCTCTATGACTCACTATTTAGCATTCCATATGACAAATAGTTTTTAACCTAGCCTTAATAGAGTAATTACCATTAGGGGAGGGGGACCAGACAACTCTGTGATTTTTTTTTTTGAAGACACACCTTATTAGCATCACTAATATAGTTATATCACATGGATCCTTCCAAATAGACTTTCCTGAGAAAAGTTCAACACCAAAAATATAATGAATTATTTTGGATCCCCAACAAGATTTAATGATTTGAATGACAACCCACATGCTATCTATTTGGTTCAAATTAGGCAGCCCATTCCAAGAATCCTCCCAAAATTGAATACTTTCACCATTATGAACTTCCCAAGACACATATCTTGTAATCACATCTCATGAGAACATCATGAAATTACAAACAATAGACCCCAGTGGTGGGTCTGAGGTAGTAATAATACACATAGGATTAGGAGAATCTAAGTATTTTTGTGTTGGAAATATTCAAGACTATCTAGGTTACTGAGAGGGGAGGGGTGAATCAGTAACTTCAAAACTTTTATATCAAATTCAGATCTTAACCATTTAACATTCAGATTTAAGAGCAAGCATGAGAAACTGAGAACATAAAACATTCATAACACTTTGAACACACAGATTTGGTGACCTAGAAACCTTCCAAATAGAAAGTAAAACTAGGGTGGGGATGATACCCACAAAACTTCAATACTGCAGTATAAAATTGGCCGGTTAAGGCTTACAATGATCACTTCTGATGATCTGCCCTATTAGGAGCAATAAGGATTTCTAGGTCCACCTTGTTAGAGGATTTACAAACATACAATGAAGTGTGCACTCGGTTAAGAGATTTACAAAAGACTATTAAGTCTACCCTGTTAAAGGATTTGGGACTGATTCACCTGTTAGGATGAAACAGTAGATCTCATACTTGCAACTGTACTTGCTGATTGAGATTCCTTGATGTACTGATCACCTTCTGTGATAGATATATCTCTACTACTCCTTATACTATTGTAGCCCTTTGTAATTCGCTTATCTCTGCCTTTCTTGCATCTTCGCATACACTTCTTATTCTACATTACTACACCTTGGATATGATACAAAACATTATTTATATATCAATCCAAATAATTACAAAATAATTACAAAGTCAGCTCTTAAACAAGCAAACACAAATATTACTGAGTCGACCCAAATATAGGTACTCATTTACTGCAAACTAACTTGGTAACTTTCTGATACTCGGCATCCACTGCGTTACTCGGCATCATCATGCTCTCGGTAGAAGTGGAGACTCGGTCCATACTAATCACTCGGTCATAGTTTCAAACTCAGTATATACTGGAGACTCGGTAGATATAGTGTCACTCGGTAGAGACTAAATTCCCTGTTTACCATGCTGGCACTCGGTAAACACTACTCATCTCATTACTCGGTTAACACTGCGAAGCTCAGTCTTCTTGGTAAACACTATTCTGCTAGATGAGCTCGGTAAGCACACAGAGTCTAAATAAGTGTTTTCACTAATGACAAACATAACTTAATGCCAACAATCTCCCCCTTTGGCATTAGTTACAAAAACACTTATTGTCCAAAACTTATATGCACAATCATGTTGATACTGGTTTTTGATTTTTCAAAATTTATCTTTGTGAATCTGTTGTATATACATTTCATGACTCCCCCATATAGTATACATATATACAAGTATCTTATTTCACCTCATGCTCATATTTCCTATCCCCCTTTCATATCTCTTTTATATCTTTTCATATATCTCCCCCTATCTTATATACTTTCTCCCCCTTTTTGACAATAATGCCAAAGGTGTATATACAAACAGTTTATACAGAGATACCAAAATGTGAGAGAAAATTAGAATGTACCTTGCTAATTTGTGCTAGAGTTCAGTCCCAATTCTCTTGCATAATCTTGCATGTATGGAGTGCAACTTGAACTTCTGCAGAGAGTTCAATCATATGATCTACAATAGAAAACTGATTGTCATGGATCAATGTTTTTGAGTGTGCAATGTGCTTCTGCATTGTATCCATGATGGGAAGGATCATATTCTGAATATCTAACAGTGTTGTCCTGATCCTTGCATCTTCTCTCAATAACTCTAACTGCTTATCAGATAGGAATCTGATTGTCATATGATGTGCAGAGCTTGAACTAGGTTCAAGTTGCAACTTTTGTGCATTGACCTTCATATCCTCATCAATCTTATTCATTTTGTCCTTAATCTCCTTTGAGAACTCAGAAATATTGCATACTTTGACAAAAAATGATGTCATACTAGAGTAGGAGGACTCAATGTTAGTCAAAACTAAAAATAATTTTTCCTGATTGATAGCTATTTGTTGAGAAATACACTCAAGCACTTTGTTATCAAATTTCTTCTCAGCCTTCTCAAGCAACTTATCTGATCTAGAAGAATTCTCATTGAACTTGTTTACTACCTCTGCCAACTGCAACAAAATGTGTTGAGAGGAATCAACCTCAACACCTATAGCCTCTATGATAATGTTCTTGGTGTCTTCTATTATCTTATATTCCTTATCTCTTTCCTCTTTTAGCTTCTTCTACTTTGCCTTCTTTTGGAGGAGTTCACCAACTATTTTCATTTGGTCTACTGTGAGGTTTGCAAAGTCCAGTTGTGGAATCTCTATCTTTTCATCTAAATCTATGTCCTCTTCTACTATTTTACTGAAAAATATTGTACTCAATTGAGCCTTAGGTTCAACTGTCATTGTACTTAATGCCTTTGTAGAAATTATAGTAGACACAGTAGGATTTGTAGTGAAAAATGATAAACTTCCAACTGATGGAATGCTAACCGGAATAGTCAATGAACCCAAAACTGAAGTGTTTACAACTATAGAATCTAAAGTACTTACTGAGGTATCCAAAACTAAAGTACTTACTATTGAAAAAATTAAAAATGAAGAAGGTACTGAGGTTGATGCTGGAGATTGCAACTCGGTGGAAGGAGGCTGAAGCTCGGTAGATGAAGTAGAAGCCACTTCTGCCATTGATACACTAAGCTATGCTAGTGATGATTGGACATTAGTTGCATTTGTAGGAGTTGTCACAATCACACTTGAAGTTATCTCTGAGCTAGATGTAGCAATTTTTGTTGGAGAGTGAGGAAGTGAGGCAATCACCTCTGCAGCTATCCAAACTAGATCATCTTCCTCATCATTCTGCTTAGCTTCCTCGGTAACTTCTTCCTCTGCTTCTTCTACCTCAACATTATCTATCTGAATTGCTTCTTCTTCTTCTTCATCACTGTCATCTTTAATATCTTTAATTACAATAGTTTCAACACTCAGTTTGTGAAGATGATAGATGTTTTTCCAAGTAGATTTTGCACTCTTCACAATCGACTCTATATCCTTGATCAAAATCAAACAACTGTTGAACCTTAGTGTCATCTTATTCTCATTTTCTATCAATGCCTTAGAATCAATAGGTTGATTTATTAGGGCTTCACTTATATCCTTTGTCTCATCAATATTTACCTCATAAGGAAGAGGTTTCACCCATACAATCCTAGGCCTTACTGCCTGAATGTATACTCTATCACAATCAACCATGAAACAAATATCATCTTTGTAATCTTCCACCAACTTTTGTGGAATCCAGAATTTGTTATTCATTTTTTCCTTAAAGGATTCAAAGTAGTTATCCATTATGCTTACAAAATTTTCACCCATTTCTGCAATGTACTCATTTATCTGATAAAGAACTGGCACATCCTTTCTCCATACTACCGTGCCTTTTGATGGGAAAACTTTTGAACATAGAAAAATAGACAAACCAACAGTGAGCCAAACTTACATGGATTGTTCTTTGAGGTTTGGATGCTCTCCATATTCTTGTTGAGCTTATTCAACAACAAATCTACTAGGTCATATGACAGATTGTTCTTCACAATTTTATAAGCTAGGTCAACTGCTTCACATGAAAAACTATTATGTCAACTTGAACTGTATATCTTGTGAGCTATGATATATGTGCCAAATTTTAGTTTTGCATTAGTAATACTACTTATTTTCATGCCTCTACCATCCCACTCTACTAGGGTTTTCTTTTCCAGCTCTACCCGACCTAGGGTTTTAGTAGATTTTGCCTTGGCAAGCATGGGAAGACCAGTGACTCAGTGAATCATTTTCTTGGTTATCTCTACTGGTTGCTCTAGCCAAATTTTACCTTCATGCACTCGGCTTAGAATATATCTGATCCATTTTACCTAGAAACTCTGAGGCAAGTGGGTGATGTGAACTAAACCCTTATCTTCCAAATGTTTATGTTCCAATTTGAGAACACCATCAACATAGTTCATCACGAACAACATCTATTTCTAGGGTTCCAAGCTCTTGAATTGTACACTTAAAATGATTGCAAATGTTGTTTACAAGAAGTACCTTAGGAGGAATCTATGATTGAGCTCCACTCGGGTCTAGGGCTTTTGCAATCATGGGCACGAGTTTGAAATATGGTGCTTTCCATTCTCCTTGAACTAACATTTTCGAACCTTTCTTTGTTTTAGTGCTGGATAATGCCATGGTAGATCGGTAAACAAAGAAATTCTCCAAAAGACTTTGCTACAAATTTGATTTGAATCACTTGATCACTCTAAGAAATATCTCTGCTCAATATACTAATATTCAAGGTGAAGAATGAACTCGATTTCATGCTTTTTGTAAATTTTTTTTCATCAATGCTCAGTAGGGGTTAGGGTATGAACTAGACAGACTGTCATCCACTATGCATTAATTTCTCAGTAAAGATTTTGCAACTTGACAAACATACAAATTCATACTGCTCCGACCTTACTCGATAACCACATGAAATTAGGTTACTCCCGACCTTGCTTGGTGGTAGCTGATATTGACCTTCCTGTGATTCTATTGTATCTTGCATACTGATTGGATCTTCCTTTTTCTCAATTTAGGAACTGTTTAGGATTTGTCTATGAAGATATAGTTCTAGTGCTTCCTTGAAGACTTAGTTGGAATTGATAGAGCCACCCTCTTCATGAGTGACTTCATTACTAGGACTGGTTTTCTCGGTAGATTTAGGAATCCATTGTTGTCTCATCTACTTCCTAATGCTATCTACTTTTTCTTTCTTTTCATCTTCAACTTTGCCTAAATTCATGCAATTTTTAGCTATATGACCAAGTTTAGTGCATGTATAACATCTTATGGTAGTATCCCTCTTTCTCAAGTGATGTCTTACACAATTTTTTCCAATGTGTCCATATTCACCACAATAATGACATCTACACCAAGTGTTATAATCCCAACCAAATATTGCTTTCACAATTTGTTCTGCTAGATTGGATGTTTTAGATCTACATTCTAATGCCTTGTGACCTTGTTTGTTACATTTGTGACATTTGCCTTTAAATCTTGGTTTCTCCTTACATTCATTTGCTTTATGACCATGCTGATTGCAATTGTAGCATTTTCCATTGAATTTTTCTTTTCCATTACTCTAACATTTGTTTGAAGTATGACCAATTTTTCCACAGTGATTACAAGTAGGTTTTTGATTCTTTTGAGTACCTTGTTTGGAGGATTCACCTTCTTCTTTGTATCCAAGTCCTGCTTTTCCTTTCTGCCTGTGGAGGTTTTGTTCATACAACTGATTCATATCTTCTTGAGATTTCAACATTCTCTCATTGATTTGCCTTTCAGAGTTTAGGTCATTCACCAATCTTAAATTGATTTGGTTTTCAGATCTTAGCTCCTCTCTTATATTTTCATTTTCTGATCTCAGAGTCAAGATTTCTTCATTTGCATTGGAGATCTGATCAATGAGGTTTTCTAGCTAAAGAGTTTGATTTTGGATTTCATTGTTCTTTCCATCTATTTCATCTTTCATCTTGTTTCTTTGTTCCAAGATTTCACAAAATCTTGTTGACTAAATTTCCTGTTCTCTTTTCAATTTTTTTACTTCTTCTTGTAGAGATCCATTCTTTTCTAGAAGTTCTTTGATTACATTGTTTGCTTCATCTGAGCTGCTTGAAGGGAAAAAGTCTTCAATCTTTTCTTCAACATACTGATGGTCATTCAGCTAATTTGTAAGTTCCTTCCTTCTTTTTAGGGATTGGGAAAGATGCTCTTTTGCTTCCTTGAGTTGAGCTATGGCCATTTCCAGATCTAGCTTTTCATTTTCAATTAATTTGTTAAGTCTGAATATCTCCATTGTCCTGGATCTTTACTCAAGCTGTCAAACTTTATCCTGAGAACCACAAAGCTTTGATACCAATTGTTGGAAATATTCAAGACTATCTAGGTTACTGAGAGGGGAGGGGTGAATCAGTAACTTCAAAACTTTTATATCAAATTCAGATCTTAACCATTTAACATTTAGATTTAAGAGCAAGCATGAGAAACTAAGACCATAAAACATTCATAACACTTTGAACACATAGATTTGGTGACCCAGAAACCTTCCAAATAGAAAGTAAAACTAGGGTGGGGATGATACACACAAAACTTCAATACTGCAGTATAAAGTTGGCCGATTAAGGCTTACAATGATCACTTCTGATGATCTACCCTATTCAAAGCAATAAGGACTGCTAGGTCCACCTTGTTAGAGGATTTAAAAACATACAATGAAGTATGCACTCGGTTAAGAGATTTACAAAAGACTATTAAGTCTACCCTATTAAAGGATTTGGGATTGATTCACCTGTTAGGATGAAATAGTAGATCTCTTACTTGCAACCGTACTTGCTGATTGAGATTCCTTGATGTACTGATCACCTTCTATGATAGATATATCTCTGCTGCTCCTTATACTACTGTAGCCCTTTGTAATTCTCTTATCTCTGCCTTTCTTGCATCTTCGCATACACTTCTTATTCTACATTACTACACCTTGGATATGATACAAAACATTGTTTATATATCAATCCAAACAATTACAAAATAATTACAAAGTCAGCTCTTAAACAAACAAACACAAATATTACTGAGTTGGCCCAAATATAGGTACTCAGTTACTGCAAACTAACTCGGTAACTTTCTGATACTCGACATCCACTGCATTACTCGGCATCATCATGCTCTCGGTAGAAGTGGAGACTTAGTCCTTACTAATCACTCGATCATAGTTTCAAACTCGGTATATACTAGAGACTCGGTAGATATAGTGTCACTTGGTAGAAACTGAATTCCCTGTTTACCATGCTGGCACTCAGTAAACACTACTCATTTCATTACTCAGTTAACACTAAGAAGCTCAGTAAACACTATTCTGCTAGATGAGCTCAATAAGCAAATAGAGTCTAAATAAGTGTTGTCACTAATGACAAACATAACTTAATGCCAACATTTTTGTTGCATCATTTTTCACCAATTACTATCTAATTTACTATACATATGCCAAATAAGTTTCCCCCCAAAAGCCTTGTTTCTTTTTGAGATATCATGTATCCCAACACCCCCAACCTCTTTTGTTTATGCTATATTCTTTAATGAAATTAAAGGAACCTTTTTTGCATCTAACATATTACCTTTCCATAAAAAAATCCCTGATTAATTTTTCAATTTGATGAACTACACCTTTAGGGGCTTTAAGCACTAATATATAATAATTTGTAATTGTCATTAGTACTCATTTGATAAGAAAAACCCTCCCTAACAATGACAACCAACGAACTTTCCATGCTGAAATTCAGCCCTTGATTCTCTCAATAATAAACTTCTAATATGTTGCCTTATTTGAACCTAGAAAAAAAGGGATACCTAAATATATAGAAGGAAGCTCTTCTTTCAAAAAACCTAAAATATTCACAATCTTCTTTTAAATAACCACATTCATGTTAAAGATATAGAGTTTTGACATGTGAGAATTAATTCTTTGACATGAGGCAACCATGTAGAGGTCCAATGTGTTCTTAATTTGCTTTGCTTCCTAAATACTTAATTTTCCAAACAAGAGAGTATCATCAGCAAATAGGGAATGCATGACAAAGATAGATGTACCTTCAATGAGATCCCCCAACCATAATACCTAGTCATTTGTGACCTTGATTATTCTACTAAAACCCTCTGCCATTATTATAAAAAAAAAAAGAGAGATAAATGATCCACTTGCCTAGCACCTGAGAGGTAAAAAAGAAACTAGCTAGAACACCATTTATTAAAATTGAAAAATGAGCACCTTTCAAACATGTTGATATCCATTTACACCATTTATCAAAAAATCCAAATTTTCCTAAAATTTTGAGGAGAAAAGACCAATTTAATTTGTCATAGGATTTCATCATATCCAGTTTAACAACAAACGCTAAAGAATTATTTTTAGTTATGGAATGAAATAATTCATGTGCCACAAGTTCTCCTTCCATTTTTTATTTCCCCAGAATAAAACCACCTTGTTCTAGAGAAATTATCTTCTTAATAAAGTGCTCCAACCTCATATAAATAGCTTTAGTGAAAATATTTTAAACTGTGTTACAAAAAGAGACGGGTCTGAAATATGCAAAACTAGAAGGCTCCTTAACCTTAGGAATAAGAACAATATTGGTTACATTAAAATTTTCTAGCATATAAGCAATCTTTCTAGACACTTCAAGGGTAGTTAGCAAATCAAAACATATAATATCCCAACATTTCTATAACAATAATGTTGTAAATCCATCCAAACTCAGAGCCTTATTAGGATGCAATAAAAATACTATCTTATGAATTTGTTTCATTGTGAAAGGAGCCATTAATGTTTGATTATCTTAAGGAGTTATTAATGAAGGAATGACATTAATAAGATCTTGCTCTTGCAAATCGTCAAGAGGAGGAGGAGGAGGAGGTGGTGGAGCAAGAAGATTCTTAAAAATATAACCCCTTCATATTGTATGCCTTGAGCATCTGAAATCAAGTTACCTAAAGATACTTCCTTAATGTAAAATATTGTGTTGGCTGCACGCTTTTATTTGTCTGACATGGGAAAAAACTTTGTGTTCTTATCTCCATGTTGAAGCCATAGTTCTTGGGAAAAAACTTTGTGTTCTTATCTCCATGTTGAAGCCAATATTTCTCTTCTCTCTTACATATTTCTTCCCAATCCAATTGTAACTATTTTTTCTTTGTATAAGTAGCTGAATCTAACCCATGAGAAATAATGTGATCATTTAATTGTGCTAGTTATTTTTCCACTCTAACTTTCTCAGAAAAAATATTCTCGAAAACTTGTGAATTCCAGATTTTAATTTGTGATTTAAAATGCTACATTTTTTTTAATATAAAATTTGTATATTTTTGTACCTTCTCAATATGGTGCACTAACCCACCACTGTCTTAACAACGCATGAAAATGTGGATGTCAGAACCACATTCTCTCAAATTTGAAAGAGGGTCTATGTTTTAATTTATTTTGAAAAAGACATTGATTTAATGATACTCAAAAGAATGGGGAAATGATCAGACCCTGAGTAATTTAATATTTATGATTGAATAGTAAGTATAACAACTTTTAACACTTAGATGCAGGAAACCTATCTAACCTTTATGCAATTTGAAGAAAAGCCATATGTCTATTTGTCCATGTAAATGCACCATTTTGTGGAAAGATATATATCAAAGCATTGTCATTTATGAAAGATGTAAAGTCTTCAATAGTTTTAGTGGGAGGGAAAATACAACCATTTTTCTTTGGTAATGAAGTTATTGCATTAAAATCACCCCCTAATACAAAATTTTGATCCTCATATTGTTGCATGACATTGGTGAGTGTTGTCCAAATCATCCTCTTATCCTACGTTGAAGTTGGCCCATATACATTCAATATGTTAAAAGGTAAGTCAAAATTTTGAATATGCAATAGTTGCAAATATGTATCCTATTTGAGGAATCATCCCTTAATTTTTTGTTGATTCCATAAAACTATAAGACTGCAAAAAGAACCCAAACCCTGAGAATGAGCTGAATTCCATTGAAACCATTTGGAAACTATTTTCTAATAAGTATCCTATGACAACTTTGTTTCCTGAAGAAAAACTACATTTGCATGCAAAGAATCAAGCATTTTCTTGATTCTAAGGATTTTTTTAGAGGCATTAATGCCTCTTACATTCCATGATATGATTTTCATTGTTGACAAGAACATGTTGTGAACATGAAATTAGAAAAATGAACTGATAAATATTCATGTCTAAATCGCTTATGTGAAGGATGTGATAGTCGCTATTCTATTGAAAAGGTTTTAAAGGGACCACAAAATGGTGACCATCGCTATTTCACTATCAAAAAATATGAAGGTGTGCAAAACAACGATCATTGCTATTTCGCAGAGGGGCAATAAGAAGGATTGCGACATAGCAAAAGGTAATATTTCACGTGTCGAGGCTTTCAGGGTACTACAAAATGATGACACATTTATGAGATAATAGTGGATTGAGGTGGCCATCATTTGTGTAGGTTTTATAATGGGTTAAGGAATATCTTGAACCCACGATAACATGCACTTCCAAGGGAGTGATGAAGACAATAGAGCATAATGATGTTCCACTTTAATGACATTCTACACTTTTCTATTTTTTGTTTTGTTATGTTATGTTTGTAATATTCTTGTCTAATTTTAGTTGATTAGGATTAATTAGGATTGTAAAGGTACATAATGTAAATAGTTGGAAGCTTTTCGCTTCCCATTTTGGAGGGAAACCACAACCATTCATTATAAATTAGTCTCAACTGAAAGCAGAAGAACTCTCGATTGTACAAACTCTTTTATATATCAATAAAATATACCTTGTTTTCTTGTTATAATCAATTCAAGGATTGAATTTGGTCTCTTTGTTATAATCAATTCAAGGATTGATTACCACCTTTAAAACTTGTGTGATTGGATTGCAACTTTGTGATATTGATCTGAAAAAAAGAATAGAAAGAAATTGCGAAGTGTTGTCTTGTTGCTTTCTATCTGATTGGTTCCTTTGTGAGGATTAAATACAATTAGACATATTAATATTATAAATTCAATTTATTCATATTGATAAGATTGGGTGATTGATGATGTTGTTCAACCTTTGGAGTATTGTCTATTAGAGGAGTACGTGAAGGGTGTTAGTGTAGGTTTTTATTTCCTAGTGGGTTATTTATTTTTCCCTATATTATTAGGTTTTTCCTACACTTTTATTAATCTCTCTTAGTTTAATAAAGGATGTATTATTAGGTGAGTGGTTACGAGGTGTGACCTGCCTACATGTGAGCATTCATTAGCTATCTTGGGAAGATAATTTACTATCTTTAGTCTGATAGATGGTTTCTCCTCATTGGTCAGTGTTTCCACCTCCTTCCTCTTCCTAGTCTATATAAGCATGCTACTTTCCTTCTATTTCATATCGCTTGCTTTTGCATCCTCTTAATGCTATTTTTCTTCTAGCATTTGCATTAGTCTCTTGAAAACTAACTCTATGTTGCTATTTTGATTTTGCATCATTTGCATTCATAGTTTAGATATATATTCTTTACACTAGTTTTCTGGGTTAATAATCTTTTCAGATTCTAAAAAAGGGTTCAACAAGATCAACTCTGTGCCCAATTGGATAAGAGATTGGTCCTCATCTATTGAAAGGAGTAAGGAATGTCTAGAATAGATAAGTCATTTCATTTTATTTTTTGTTAAGGAGAAGTATACTTGAGGAATAATCAAATAGGAATAATTCAATAAGAGTAGTAGGGAGTTCTTGTTCTTACATTCTAAGTTTTTCCACCTTGGAATTAAGGATTGTGAAAGAATTTTGGATTGAATCTACTATAAAAATCTCTAATTTAGAAGGAGATTAGAGAAATGGTTTACTTTCCTAGGTTCTGCAAAGCCTAATGATTAGAGAATTACAACCAAACATTGGTTGAATTATGTCAGTTGGCCAAATCTGTTGGAGAGTTCAAAGATAAAGCTTGGAATCCTTTTAGTACTTTCTAATCTGTTGATTTGGGAAGTAACATATTGACGACTCTACTAGGGAATAATTTTATTCATTTTATTTCCTCTTGAAAAGAGGTGGTGACTCTAAATTACAAGATACTACATGAATGATCAAAAATTCATTTGTGAGGTGACAATAAAATATTCTAGGAATATAAAATACAAACTCTTGATAGTCCCAGATTCTATGAGCGGTAGAAGATCTCAATTTGATAATTAATCCTTCGAATATACAGAAACTTCCTCCAACAAGGAAAAATAAAGGTTCTTCTAAGATGGATACATTCTCATCTGGTCAGAGGGGAGGTTTAGCCTTCTCCAGTCAGAGGGATAGAGAAACTTAAGGAGAATTTGATAGAAAAATAAGAGGATTTGGTTGTGGCCCTTTTTTTACATGTGCTCCTCCTTCTGGGTTTGGATCTTCTTCATTGTCAAGCTCTCACAAGTCTCAGGCTTATCATGGGCAAGTAGTTGATGCAAGACAAGAGTTTGAAAACAAGGTACGTGATTTTTTTGATATCTCCAAAGGATCAAGTATGATAATGTGTAATTTCCCAAACAATAACAACATTTTATTGATCATTTAGATAATCTAAATTTTGAGGATGAGAATAATCAAGAGGATGCACTTACAAGGCAGGATACTCAAGATGGTAGCAAAAGAGGTAACTGCGGGGATAAAGGCAATGTACCACCACCAGTGGATCAAGGACAACAAAGTGGCCCTAATCCTTAGAATACATATCATTTTCTCCCTTCCAATAATAATCAATATGGCAAGGGACCCATATAAAATCAGTATGCACACAATCTACCCCCACCTCCACCTCCATATAATATATGCTATCTCTATTTGAGCATTAATATATGGTCATTAGAATAAATAAGTTATTCAGTTGGTAAAGGTTGGTATAAGGAGACAACAAGTCAGTTGTTCAAGTAGACAAAGTCTTCACACTGAGCAAAGACAAGGCAAAACTTCAAGATCACTGAATATAGGTTTGGCCGAGAACACTTATCGAGCGTCAGGAAGTTATCAAGTACCGAGCTAGTAGTCATTGAGCATTCATACACACCAAGCACCAGTAATTTACCAAACAATGAATGCAGTGATTACTGAGTAAAATAGGAAATAACATAGTTATAAGGAATGACACATATATCTATGCAAATGGTTTACATCAACCATATAAATGGTTTACCAAGATCAAGACATAATTAATATGGATGTAATCATTAACTTTTGTGATGATTCCTATGTAATGGTAGATCTAGGATATTTTTGTATACCATTGATCTTAGGTTTTCTAAGATTATGTATACCCTAATTAGGTCAAGCCAATTTGATATATAATTGTAAAGATGTCACTATAATCATGGATCATGAAGTAATAGTCACACTAAGGACATCAGAAGATCAAACACAGGGTTTTATGGTAGAAGGTTTATGATAGAGGCAATCAGTTTTTTTTCAAAACAACATACATGGCTACTAAGAAGGACAAAAGGACATATACATCACATTGAGGTGATATTTATTTGATACTTCATAGATCTGAATCAAACAAGTATAAGTTGTCATTTTACAGATACTTTACTATTATCAATTTAATCATTGTAGAAGATCAAAATCTCTTAACAGAGTGGACTTAACAGTTCTTGTTTAAATATCTTAACCAAGCATGCACATACTTTGTGTTGTTTAAATCCTTTAACTAGGTAGATCTAGTCAATCTTTTTGTTACTCCTAATAGGGTAAGATCATTAGAAGTGATCAACAATTGTAGCCTTAACTGACATACTTTATTTACTGCAATAGTGAAGAATTTGCGGGTGTCATCCTCACCACAATTTTTACCTTCTAACAAGGGTTTCTGCGTAACCAAAATATTTGTGTCATGAGTATTTACTTTCATGTATGATTTATTGTTTTGTTTACATGCACTTTACATTTTGAGTTATATGAATGAATGTTACAAATAATGGAATCAATTGGTTAATAGATATCTACTCTTGCAAAGTGTTAAGTGTTGAAATTTTTTAGGGTACCGATTCACCCCTCCCCTCTCAGTACTTTATCTTTCCAATCCCAAAAATTGGTATAAGAGCTAGATCTCTTGCTAAGGAAGTTTAACCACTGTAGAGGAAATATCTAAGGATGGAAAGATATAGGTTGGACAAGACTATTGAGAATAAAAGGATATAGATGAAAATCTTCATTGAACAATTCAAGCAAGCCAAAGATGAACTGTAGAAGTTACTGATTCAAAGGAAGGATATGGAAATTCAGTACAGTGAAACTGATTATCATGAAGAAGAGATAGATGACCCATTTGAGACATTCAAATATGGATTTGGCAGTATATCTGATGCATATGAAGGAGCAATATCTAATTTATCTGAAAAGAACCTACATCTTACTAAATAAGTCAAAGCTCTGTAGATCGGTTAAGAGACACAAATGGTTAGGATGATTTATGTCATGAACAATGCTAGACAAGCAGAACAAGAAAGAAACTTGGCTATTGAAGAAAAGAGACAAATGATTGAGAAGCTACAAGAGAAGGAATCTGAGATACTGAGACTCATCGAGCATCACTTTGAAATCTCCAATCAGATGGTTGTCATAAGTCAAGAAGTCAATTGAGTAAACAATGAGCTTACAAGGAAACTAAAAGACATCGGTGAACTAAGAGAGGAAAATGAAAGATTGAAAAATGAAGTCAAAATGTAACAAAAACATAATGAGATGATAAAAAAGGCCGAAGATAGTTCTAAGAAAATAGATGAATTTTTGATTAGTCAAAGAGGACTTGGCAGCACTACTGGTCTAGGCTACACCAAGAAGGGAAAGTCATCAAGACAAGCTGAACAAACAAACAATTCCTACACTAACCAAATGCCAAAGAAGCTATCATGTTATCATTATGGAAAATCGGGCCACACAAAAAATGTCTGTAGGAGAAAAGAAAAAGGTATTCCTAAATCCTCTCCTAAGTTTAATGGTTATTGTTATAACTGTAACAAGTTTGGACATCGGCCACACAAGTGCAGATCTAAGTTGAATAGGACTCGTAAGAAACCCTACATGGAGAAATATTGTCACACTTGCAACATGCATGGACACATATCACAAGAATGCATGACAAAGATGAAGCAAGTCTGGACACCAAAAGAGAAGAACAAAACCTATCAATCAAGAAGGCAAGGTAATGCATACACTTAGGATTACAACACATGGGTTAATTGCACAACATGTAGAAGGTATGGATATATTGCATAAAATTGCATGAGAAAGAACTAGAGAGGTAGATTCCACAACTAGATAAGCACTGGTATGTCATGTTTACATTTTCACAAAGTCAGTCACTTAAGTAAGGATTGAAGATACCAAGCACCAGAGACACAAACATATGAAAATGGTAATATAATTGAGGAAATCATGAGGATAAGAAACACAATGTGGGGAAAAGCATCAAGTGATAATGTTGGATCAAGCAATGTAGTCAATGACACCTCATCCATTGGATTGGGTGACATCAACACTTCCACCTAAGTCATAAAAGGTACATGTATGGAAATAAATTTTAAATTGGTTATATCTAACAAACAGTTCCTTATATCTAGTGATTGAATACCAAATCTACATGAGATAAGATGCACTATGGTTTTATATGTTTTGAGCTATAATTGTATATAGTCGGTCAAAGCAAGACCAAGTATGTATTTTCTAGTCGGTAACTATTGGAAAGGTTAACTAAGTTATGGTACTAACCGAGTGATATCTTAATGTTAACCGAGCTTATGATTTTTGAAGTATACACCGAGCACAACTACATCTACCAAGCTCTATTAGGTCAAGCATTTAATGTAGAAATTTTGAGCAAGAATTTGAAATTTTGCTATAAATACATAGTTGACTCAGTTGTTTCATACATTGTGAACATGAAGAACATAGCGATTTCAAGTGAGAAATGAGTAGAAAGATTTAAGAGTGATTTGAGCACATATTTGAAGGATTTTTGAGCTGAGAGTTCAAGGTTGAAGTATATTTCATCTTCACCAAGCTATTTCATTGTTATCTCTCGAAGCCCTAATTTGAAGAACAATGGTGTCCTCATCAAAATTTGAGAAATCTAAGACTAGAATTGATAAGAATGTTAACTTAATCAAGTCTAAAACCTATAATGAGCCAAAGTATAAACTACATCCTGAGGTTGCATCGCAAATTGATAAAACTAGAGCATTTTTGAGCATACCACCTAGGGTTTTATTGGTTGAAGATAGCCACACATATATACACTGCAAGATTGGTGAAATATGTTATTTTGAGCTCTAATCCACCTTCCAGGAGCAATGTGTCAATGGGAAGCTCAAGGATGAGCATACACATTTGGAGGTGAAAGGTTTGGTTAATGCCCTGTATTTTCCTAGGGGTTTAAAAAATGAATGGATTAGGATTGTATTGAGCTGTGTGCACGATGGTAAATTATGGTTGGATGAACTTGTGAAAATCACCAAGGATATTATACACACAGTCACCGATTACCCCATAACCAACAAGGATAAAGCACTGAGGAGTGCACCGAGAACCAAGATTGAAAATGATATAGGAGCTAAATGAGATGGAAGAGGCATCATAATCAACACCATTGTTGATCTTGAGACTAGGTTCGGTGCATACGCAACTGGCTACAAAATATTTCAATCTAGTAGACCTAACAATGTGCCATGTGGAGATGTAAACATAGCATATAAGATGGTAAAGAAAGGTTTTTAATTGGAACTCGCTAAGCTCTTATTGAAATAATTAGAAGAAAACATGAGAACCATTAGGTCAACAAAGTCTAACACATGTAAATTTGGCTCACTACTAGTTTGTATATTTTTCTATGTGCAAAATTTTTCCCCTTAGTCAGTAATGTTTATTGGAACACTGATCGACCGGTCACTTTACAAATAAATGATTTTATTTAAAGTTTGGGATAAGATTTTGTTAGCATTATGGATGTATATTTTGAGCAATTCAAAGACCGAATGCATCAATGAAGTAGAATACTGGGACAACTGGTTGAGGAATATAAGGATGATATATGTTTCTTAGTGGACACAGACACCACTCTAATCAAGGTGGTTGAACTGAGAACAATATGGTTGGCACCAATGGGCTATGAACTTGACATTGATCAAGCTTCTAGGTCAATAAAGTCTTTACTAGCTGAGCCCAAAGATCCTCAGGAAACTAGGTTTGGAACCTATGAAGAGGCCAAACAAAGAATTGAAATGGATCTAGTTGGAGTCAAGGTGACTAAGAAGTCTAATAAAATGATGGACACATTACTAAAACAATTCAGAGATGATGCAGAAGAAGACAATGCATATGAGGATATTTTGATTGAAGTGGCAACCAAGGACCAGTTACTAATAGGTAACAATGAGCGTGACAAGGAGGCGATCGAGTTAGATAAAGACATACAGTCTACACTAGTCAAGGCCACATGAAAGAGGAAGTAAGAAGAAGTACATACAAGAGCAAGGACAAGGTCTACAAAAGTTGCTTCTCCACCTTTGAAGAAAGGAGTTGTGAAAATATCTAGGCCCACTCCTACAAAGACGTATCAAAAGAAAAAGAGAGGTGCACAAGCCACCTCCGAGCTACCAAAGAAGAGGAGTAAGTTGATAAGGACTAAGGATGACATTGATGAAGAAGATGAAGAGGAAGATCAAGAAAAATTTAAAGTAGTTGTAAATAAAAATCAAATAATTGATGAATTAGCTGAGGTAATAAAGGAAAGTGGTGGTCTTAGCAACCCCAAAATGAGTCGGTATGTACATATGTCTACCGAGGATCAAAAAAATATAGAAGAGGATATCATACAAATGATGATCAAATTTAAAAGGGTACCGGTTGAATTTGCAAAATATGTACCTAAAAGTTTGTATGATAAAGTGTCAACAAGATGGACTTATGCCTTGCACACTAAGAAAAAGATGAGGGAACATTCACTGATATTGGCTATGCCTACACTATCAGTTCCAGAGATTGAAGAAATGATGACACAATATTCAAAGAGATTTTTAGTGAAAAGTAGAGCACTAAACATTCAGGTAGGTAAACTCAAGGATGTTGATGAAAATAGTCAACTCTTATGGAGTACAATTCTTACTACTTGAGGAAAAGATGATAACTTGGCACTAGTAGTCATCCCCAAGAAGAAAAACAAGAGGAAAGGAAAACGTATACACTCAGATGATGTAGATCTAGCTATTAAGGAACTGATTGATCTATCTAACATCGAGGTACTAGACACTACAATTGCTATTGATTTTTTTTTTGGAAGGCTATAGAGAAGAGTAAAAGGATCCTCCTGAGCAACTGGTAATAACAGGGACATATGATGTACTTATTGAAGACATCACACATGTAGATCCTCATGATATCAAGGATGATGAATATGTGAACATTGTTTTAGACACAAATAAATAAACTACACCCACCGAGGTAGAAACTAGTGAGATACTGAGTGACTTATCGATACTAATACAAGCTATTGAGATCACATCATAGAAGGAACCTAAAGGCTCAACCCCCAAAAAATAGAAAGATAAAGCATGTGAAAAGGGGACAACATAACAGGGAACAATAGAGTAGGATACTTCCCATCAACCTGAGCAAACAAAGGCAACATCACAAGCACCAGAATAAAGTAAACTGATAGAATCTACAACAAACACAACCAACACCCAAGGACAAACCACTAGGACACCAGTCATAAGGAAACTTAAGGAAGAAAGTGTGTCTACCGATCTTGAGAAGACAAATATAGAGACTAAAGCTCTAGTTCCATTTATCAAATCATCACCACTAGAGAAGAAGAAGGAAAAGAAACACGATAAAGGACCAGTTACATTGGATGAAGTAATTGAGCTACCAGAATGTGACCCTATAACATTATACCCCAAGGAACTTAGAAAATATGGGGAATTGTGCACAAGGAAGGCTGCACAAGAAAATATAAAGGAGAGAAAAAGTAAGCAAATTCTAGAGGATGTTAGAGATATCCTACAACAATTAGTTCTTGAGATCAATGTCAATGAGGATATTCCCATACTTGATTAAATTTCTTCTCTAAATAGTCACATAAATGCCTCAGATATAGATGCAAAAAAGAGAATATAGAAAAGGGTAGAGGCAAAAATACAATTAAAGCTAGCAGAGAGAATTAGCCAAGAAGTGGCAATAAACAAGGTTAAGTTTATCTGAGGTAATATCTGAGTTAGAATCTATAATTCAAAAGATTATTCAAATTTTATTTAAATTATGCACTATTGACCAATTCACTACCGAGGTCAGTGAAAATTAGCCAAGAAGTGGCAATAAACAAGGTTAAGTTTATCTGAGGTAATATCTGAGTTAGAATCTATAATCAAAAGATTATTCAAATTTTATTTAAATTATGCACTATTGACCAATTCACTACCGAGGTCAGTGAAAAGATAAAGAAGCTAGATGAAGAAATAAAGGTCAGTGCTAATTGTTCTCTAACCGAGCCAAATACTTTTCACAAGCATACACTAAAAGTTTAAGAACTTAGGCAGTTGAGATCATAATTGAGGAAGCATGAAGACACCATAAGTGACCAGGTCACCAAGATACAAGATGAGTTGCTTCCCCATATAAAACTAATGGAGAGACATGTAGAGAAGGAAAAATATTAGTTTCCACTCCTTAGATTTTAGTTTTTGAAAATATTTTTGATATGCATGCAAAAGTCAGTTTTGAGCACATTGCTCTTGACAACTTGAAAGAGGAATAGGAAAACCTCTTGGCATCACTATAGAAAACCCACAAGCAAATTTTTGATAATTTGTAAGTACATATTTCTATTTTTGGCATTAATTTGAAAAAGGGGGAAAATCATGTATATGCCATTATGTACTTCACACCACCGAGAGCATGCATAGAAGGGGAGTTTGTAAAGAAAAGTCAATGTATATATATAGTTTGTACATATATGGAGTTAGTATATTTTTTAGTTAATCAGTACATATACATAAGGTTTTGATACTAATACCGAAGGGGGAGATTGTTATCTCTATTTGAGCATTAATGGATTGTCATTAGTATCAATAAGTTATTCAGTCGGTAAAGATTGGTATAAGGAGACAAAAAGTTAGTCGGTCAAGTAGACAAAGCCTTCACACCAAGAAAAGACAAGGAAGAACTTCAAGATCACCAAATACAGGTTTGACCGAGCACACTTACCAAGTGTCAGGAAATTACCGAGTACCGAGCTAGTGATCACCAAGCATTCATACACACTGAGCATCCATAATTTACCAAACAATGAATGCAGTGATTACTGAGTAAAATAGGAAACAACATATTAATCAGGAATGTCACATATATCTATGCAAATAGTTTACATCGATCATATAAATGGTTTACCAAGATTGAGATATATTTAATATGGATGCAATCATTAACTTTTGTGATGATTCCTATGTAATGGTAGATCTAGGATATTTTTGTATACTATTGATCTTAGGTTTTCTAAGATGATATAAAACCTAGTTAGGTCAAGTAATTTTGATATATAACTATAAAGATGTCATTATAATCATGGATCATGAAGCAGTAGCCGTACTAAGGACATCAAGAGATTAGACACAAGGTTTTAGAGAAGAAGGTTTATGATAGAGGCAATCAGTTTTTTTTCAGAACAACATACAAGGCTACTAAGTAGGATAGAAGGACATATACATCACATTGAGGTGGTATTTATTTGATACTTCATATATTTGAATCAGACAAGTATAAGTTGTCATTTTATAGATACTTTAATGTTATTGTTACCCAAATTTTCCTGTCCCATGAAAATTTGGCTAATTCCCATTCCAAGATCTTTGTTTTCACCAGATCAAGCACCCCTAAAAATTTTATGAGTTTACATTCAGTCCTCTGGCCTTTGTGATTTGTTTTATCCCTTGGTCTGCAGTCAAAAATTCATAAACTAGCTGTTGTAGGCTTAAAACACTAAACCCCGTTTTAATCCTTTATTACCTTTTCCAGAGCACTTAAAACTTTTGAAAAGCACGTGCGCATACTTTTTTTGGAATTGGTGATGTGGCAGATTGTCAGAGGTTTTGACAAGTTTTTCTTTGTTCACATGTTCGCAGGATAGAATAGCGGTGTTCTAAAGCTTTTAGCGACTGGGCGAACAGTGTTCGCGGGATCTCACAATAAAATAGTGAAGCTCTACTTCTTTTGGCAACTCAACGAATGACCTTTTATTCATTTGTTCATGTAATATAACCCTGGGTTCATGAATGATTCAGTGAACTAGCGAGGTCCCTTTGTTTGCGTGTTCGCTAGACTTAACCATAGTTCATAAAAGTATCTCATGAATAGATGAATCCCTTTGTTCACTGAATCGCCAGGTCAAGCGGGGTTAGTTCTACAGGCAGTGGATTGACTGTCAGAGTGGGGTCCCAGTTAACATGATCGGACAGTTGGCGTATCTTCGCAAGGCTGGTGTCAGAAGCTGGTGATCTTACACCAACTGTTGATTCTGCTAGGTGTTCGGGTTCTGTCAGGTGGGTCCTTCATTGCTGATAGGCTCGAGCACGAGTGGTCCACATGTACTGAGTCAGATTTGTGCCAGTGGGAATGGGTTTCTTAAGCGGTTAGAGCTTCTGACATCTTGAATGATCAGACGGTTTGCATATAATTTGAAGGTTGTTGTCAGAAGTATGAGGGCATGAGACTAGCCATCAGATTAGAATCTTGTCTTAAGTGGGTCCGATATCAGCGAAGTGCCAAGGTGTAGTTGAGAAGGTAGTTGAAAGCAAATAAAAGAATGACATGTGGTAGTTCTGGGCCCAGGTCAAAGGAGGTATTACGTGAATCAGCAACTAAAGTCTATTTCTTATGTTCGCCAGACTTAACCGAGGTTGGCCAAAGTGTTAAGCGATTCGGCAAAGAAAGGAAAATTGAAGCCCGAGGTAAATACCGAGTTAGTTTTGCAGTCAAATGCCGAGCCCGGGTAAATAAGAAAATTTGATGGTCGTGTTTTAAAGCGAGATTAATTTTTGAATGCTGACCATCGATGGGGATTTTTAGTGCCACCTGTGACCATTTTAACATATTTTAAATTCAAATATCTCATAGTATCAAATTTGAATAGTTATGGTGAGCCTGAGTTGTAGGAGGGTAGATGGATCATGGCGGCTAGATTTTTTGTAGAAATAAATATGAAATGGACATGCAGATGCAGATATCTGATCAGCTAGGATATTTTTATGTGCATTTATGACCAATTTTGACAGAGTTAGGGTTTATTACACTTATGCAAAATCTATAACCCTAATTAGGTTTTGACTCTTACCTACATGCAAGAAGATGTATATATTGTATTTTTTGGAGCTTTTCGAAAGGTGGTGGAACAATTGTAAAAAAAAGAAGAAGAGAGATTTTCTTCTTTTATCAAAGTTATTGAAGGCATTCTTTCTGCCCCTTAACTTCTGCAATTGTAAAATTCCCATTGATAGTTCATGTATTGAAGATACCTTGTGACATTTCTTGTGTCCCTACGCCTTCTTGTGTGAATTATCTCTTAATGAGTTCAGTATTTGTATGTTTCTTAGTGATATCTTAGGGCTCTTGATCATTCTTTCTTTCTACAATCTTGTGTATCATTGTGAATGTTTTGATGTGAATTCTTTTGTGGGTATACTATAACCCCTTAAACAATCTTGTCTCGTTCATGTACCTAGTTGCAAAAGTGAATGTTTTTTTGTAGGTCATACATTGTTTGTATGATCTTGAGAGTGTTATTATTTGTGAAAGGATCTCTCTCTTTCCTTGAATACCCTCTTTTATTTGCAGACCCTTCTATGAAATACTTATGCAAGCCTATTCAGTGAGTTGTAATCTCCTAGACTTAAGTTTAGTAATTGAATCCATCCTTTATACTACAATTCATACCCTAATTTCAGTGCATCACCTAGTAGGTGATTATCCAAGATGAACCAGCCTAGAACCTGGAGGTCTCATCTCAGTTAGCATAGGTCCCACACTTGGGGATGAATCCAATGTTATACTAGGTTATCAAGATTAAGAGAGCTTGAGACAGAGGCACAAACTTAGTGTATAACAATATTCTGGCACGCTCGGTGGGATAGTAAAAGAAGTTCACTATTGAAAGTTATGCTATCTCTGATATATAGATTGCATAAAAAAGAATTTTAGAAGTTGTTTTACCAAGTATATCTAGCGACTCCACTAGTTTCAAAGATTCAAGCCAACCTTGTTTAAGGTTTATGAGAAAGATTGAGACTAGAAGCTCAAAGCCTACTGAATTTTTAGAGTTTCCCTTGAAAAGAAGTTACAAAGGCAGGTCAACTCAAAGGGAATCTCCTGCAAGGAGAGTTCAGTCAACACCTCCTAATACTTCAAAAAGGAGACCTTTTCCCTTTCATTCCAGAAGAAGAGGTAGATCTCTAACTAGAGACCTAGAAGAAGAAGATCCAAATCTAGCAAATACAACTCACATAGTTGTAAATCTTCAGGTTACAACTCCTACAATGGCTAGACAATATGCTTTTGCACCTTTCAACCAGGGGAGTCCATTAACTTTTGCAGTGCATCATGATGTCCCCTTGGTGGCATTAAAAAGTCTACTTGATTTCACAGGGGAAGGGCAAACAATTTCCTTTGAGCACATAAGAGATGTGACCACCATCTATAGCATACACAACATAACCCAAGAAGATGTGGCCACAAAGTTATTAGCAGCCTCTTTAAAAGGTAAGGCTCTTGAGTGGTTTATAACTTTAACTGTTGGTTCCATTAATTCATGGGATGGGTTAGGAGATGCATTAAGTAAGCATTTTGAGGATAAATCAGATAACTTGTCTTTGGTTGAGTAGTTGACAACCATTAAAAGAGACCCTCAAGAGAAAATGACAGACTATAATAGTAGGTTCCTCAAGACATGGAATAGAATTCCAGTCTCAGTAAGACCATCAACTGACCATGCCTTTTTATATTATTTGCAAAGTCTGAATGGTCAAATATCTATCATGATCAAGTCTATGGGTGGTACTTCTTTACCTCAAGCTTTTGATACTGCTGTCAGGGCTTAAAACTATTTAATTCAAGCAGGTGTGATTGCTAGAAGACCACCTATGCCTATTTTTCCAAGCCTTCAACCCATTGCACCTACACAATTACCCCCATTTACCCCTATCCCTGCCCTGCTAGCACCTCAGGCTAGTACTAGTGGTCAAGAGCTAATAACCAACTTCTCTCAAGAGCTGCGGGAGATAAAAAATAGCCAAGCAACTAGTGTGCGAGAAATTACTAATTTTCTGCAGACCTTGACTAAAGAGGTCACAAATTTGAAGAAGCAAGGTCAAGGGATCAAACCACCCTTCCAACTACAAGGCCAAGGTCCTAGTCAGCAGTTCCAAAATTAGGGACAACCTTATCAGCAAAGTAGGCCACCATACCAAGGCAACTATCAAGGACAAAGGCAAAATTTTAATCAGAGACCGTTCCAACCATATAACCCTACACCTCTTAATTCTGCAAATCCAGTCAAGGATATGGTTCCTAGTCAAAATAGTATGGCTATGGATAATGAATGGTGTTTCCCTTGTAATCAGCCTCACAATCAGGCTACATGTTCAAATGGATGGATGAACCAAACTCTAATGGTTCAAAATGCTTCACAAGCTCAAACAGAAGCTTCCTCTAGTGGGTCATTAACTCAACAAGAAACACAAGAGAATGAGACTACCCTTTTCAATGGGAGCAACCAGACTTCAATGGAGCCAATGATGAAGTTGCTTTTTTTGCTTATACAAGAGCAAAAAGAAGAGCTCAAGACATGGAGAGAGCAGATTCTAGTTTTGAGGCCACTACATCTATAGAGCCACTATGGCAGGGTACTCTCATTACACTGAAGGAGACTCCTGTCATCATAAGCAAGGAGGGTTAGACTCCCAAAGAAGCAAAGCCCACCATGCCAAAAGTACAACAAAGAGTAAACAATATACCGCCCTATAATATTGTGGACAATATGAAGAAGGTAAACATTACCATGTCTATGTGGGACTCTTTGGCCATTCCAGGCCAACCTGAGATTTTAAAGAGGGCCATGAGTGAGGTAGCAACTCCTCAACCCACAAAAGAAGCTGCAAAGCTAGTGTTAGTTAACACTGATCAAGAAAAAGAGACTCCAAGTAGCAACCCCAAAAGCAACACCATGCAAGGTAGGAATTCAAAGCCTCCTCCCTTTTATGTATCTTTAATTATTGGAGATTCTTTAGTACATAATTGCATGGTAGATAGTGGAGCTACTAGCACTATGATGCCCAAGAAAGTAGCTAACCAATTAGGGCTCAAGTATGAACCCTTCCAAAAGAGGGTCACACAACTTGATGGATCCTCAATCAATACTATAGGTGTGGCCAAGGATACCAGTCTGATCCTTCATGCTAGTCCTAATTTCTCCATCCTCCTGGATATATATATATATATATATCATAGATCTCCCTGCATTATTTGCCATATGTTTATCAAGGGAGTTTACAGCCAAGATAGGAGGCTATCTATCTTCTGACTGGTCTCATATGTTATTTCACACAAGATATGGTACCAAGGTTACCATTAAATCTAAGAAATTAGTAGCACACCATATAGAACCTTATGTGTCCAATTCCACCAGTACTAATTGTCTTATATTTGATGACAATGATTTCCCAGCCATTAGTGAAGCAAGCACCAAGATAGAGAATATCCCTGATATTCTTCTAGATGAAAGAGCCTCAGAAATCAAAGAGAATCTTGTTTGGGATTTTGGTTTGGGGAGTTATCTAATACAAGAGAGTGATGTTGTAGAGCCCAACCTTCTCAAGGAAATTGGTTTAGAAGATCAGAGCAATTGGGTTTGGGAACTATATTTTGATGGGGCTAGAAGCAAACATGGTTCTAGTGGTGGTGCTATGCTAGTGTCCCCAAAAGGAGAAAGGTACTATACTACCTTTAGATTTAGTTTCTCCTACACTAGTAATACTGTAGAGTATGAAAGCCTTGTGAAT
This sequence comes from Chamaecyparis obtusa, assembly GCA_027943335.1. Classification (NCBI taxonomy): domain Eukaryota; kingdom Viridiplantae; phylum Streptophyta; class Pinopsida; order Cupressales; family Cupressaceae; genus Chamaecyparis; species Chamaecyparis obtusa. The sequence goes on along the minus strand of BSBK01001834.1, from coordinate 1,016,331 downwards.
GGACTGGAGTGGGCTAGAAAAAGAGGGCTTAAGGCCTTAAAGGTATATGGTGACAGTGAGTTAGTTGTCAGCCAAGTAAGAGGGATAAGTGCAACTAAAAATGATACAATGAAAGCATACAAGCATAGAGTTTGGGATGTAATTAAAGGATTTTGTGCTTTAAAAATTGTTGCTATCCCTAGAAAATTAAATCAAAATGAAGATAGGTTAGCTATTGTTGGGTCTCAGTATGATATTCCAAACAACATTTCAAAAGAGGTAGATCAATAGCATATCAAAGTGATTGTCAGACCTTCTATTCCTGATAACAATGTCAATTGGCAAGTGTTTGACAATGATGAACAAATTCTGCAATTCTTGTTTGAAGAAGATGTCTTTTCAAGGCATAATCAAAATAGGTTATCACAGAACTATGGTGATCAAGTGATACAACTTAGATCTAATAAGATGCCTAGAGGTCTTGTTAGCTTAGAGACTATCTTTAACAAGGATGATGAAGTTAACAAAAGAAAAGCTGGCCTAGTAGTCCAACAAGAACATTGTGTTGAACTAGAGTTGGAACTAGGTAAGAGCCTACAACTTGGAAAAGTAAACACTAATTCGGAAAGGAAAGCTTACATTCAATTATTTGAGGAATTCAGTGATATTTTTTCTTGGTAATATGAAGATCTCAAAGGTTTTGATCTTGCCCTTGCTTAGCACACTATTGAATTAGAACCTAATGCTAAACCAGTGAGGCAAAAGCAAAGGCCTATTAATCCCAAGCTTGAACCACTTATGCACAAGGAAGTACTCAAACTAATAGAAAGTGGTATCATCTACCCCATTAAGCATACTAGTTGGGTTTCCAACCTTGTTCCAGTCAGGAAGAAGAATGGGGAACTGAGGTTACGTGTTGACTTTAGGGATTTGAACAAAGCCTCATTAAAAGACCACCATCTATTACCCTCAATGGAACAAATCCTGCAATGTGTCTCTAGATCTAAGAGATTTTCATTATTGAATGGTTATTTAGGATACAATAAGATCCTAGTAAATGAAGAGGATCAATACAAGACTGCATTTACAACCAAGTGGGGAACCATGGCTTATCAAAAGATGCCCTTTGGTTTGTCAAATGCAGGTGCTACATTTCAAAAGGAAATGGATATGGCCTTCAAACGCCTCATGTAAAAGATTGTGTTGGTCTACCTAGATGACATAACTATCTACTCAAAGCACGCAGCAGATCACATGAAACATTTGAGAAAGATTTTTGAAAGGTGCAGAGAATTTGGGATATCTCTTAATCCCAAGAAATGTGTGTTTTCAGTTCATGAAGGAAAACTATTGGGATATGTAGTATCCAAAGAAGGAATTACAGTGGATCCTAAAAGAATTGCAGCCATCCTAGAGCTACCATTGCCACATTATAAGAAAGGTCTCCAATCTTTCATAGGAAAGATTAATTATGTTAGGAGATTCTTGCCTAACATTGTAGATTTGTTAAAACCTCTGACAGCCATGTTAAAGAAGAATTCCACTTTCAGCTAGACCAAAGAAGGGAAAGCCAATTTCTAGGCTATTAAAGAAGCCTTGACGGAGGCCCCTACCCTGTTAAATCCAAACTTCAAGAAGGATTTTTTCCTTTATGCTTATGGAGGTTCGGATGGTATATTTGCAATGTTGACACAAGAAAATGCTAATGGATTAGAGCAACCTATTGCTTTCTTTAACAAAGGTTTAGAAGAGTATGAACAGAGATACTCTTTTATGAAAAAATATGTACTTTCTATGGTGAAGAGCCTCAAAAAATTTAGACATTTGTTGACCCATAGAAAGGTACATTTGAAAGTTACTCATCCCAGTGTTAAGGAATTTCTACTTTCCAAAGACCTAAATGAGAAAAGAGCTAGTTGGATCACCAAGGTGATGGAGTATGATATTGATATTCAAACCACCAAGCTGGTTAGAGGAAGAGGTCTTTGTGAGCATTTGGAAGGGGGTGAGAGTTCAAAGAAATTAGAGCAAGTAGATGCATCTTTGGTGGTGCATTCTATAGAAGAGCAAGCCAAGGCAACTAGTTGGTTGCCTAACATGGTTCATTATTTGAAGACAGGACAATGTCTTGCAAGCCTAGATTCAACAAAAATAAGGTATTATAGATTACAATCTTTTCATTTTGTGCTGATTGATGAAGTTCTTTTTAGAAAGGATCACAATGGTGCCCTTTTAAGATGCATTGGTTCAGAAAAAATAGCTGATGTCCTATTTGAGTTTCATGATGGACCTTCTGGAGGTCACTTTTCTCCTAGGACTACTACTTTCAAAATCATGAGGGCCGAATACTATTGGCCATCTATCTTTAAGGATAGTCATGATTATGTAAGAAGATGCATCAAGTGTGCCCTGTTTGGAGGAAAACAAAGAATTGTAGCTTTGCCCCTACAACCAGTCAAAATAGAGCAGCCTTTCATGAAGTGGGGTATAGACTTCATCGGTATGATTAATCCTTCATCTAGTGCAGGACACAAGTAGATAATCACTGCAACAGATTATTTCACTAGATGGATAGAGGCATTTGCCTTAAAAGACTCAAATGAGAATGTTGTTTTAAGTTTTTATGATGATTTAATTCACAGATTTGGCACTCCTGATTCCATCATTTCAGATAATGCATTGGCATTCATAGGCCTCAAGGTCTCAGAATGGGCAGTCAAAAATGGCATCTATCTGAATACAAGTTCAAATTACTACCCTCAGGGTAATGGCTTGGCAGAATCAACAAATAAGAACCTGATCAGGATAATAAAAAAGACTCTGCAAGAAAATCAGAGGGATTGGCATACTAAATTAAGGTCTACCTTGTGTTTAGATAGAATTACCCCAAAGAAGATCATCGATAATTCCCCACACATGTTGCTGTATGGTAAAGAGGCTAAGTTGTCTATTTCAACTGAATTACCAGCTCTAGACTTGGCCACTTAGTATGCTCTGTTTGAGGAAAGTGATCCTCTGTAGATCAAATATGCTCAGCTGATGGAGTTAGAGGAACTCAGAAGAAAGTCAATGCAAGCTATGGAATTTCATCAGAATCAAACAAAGAAAAGTTTTGACAAAAGAGCCAGGGTCAGGAACTTCAAGGTTGGTGATATAGTCCTTAAATGGGATGAGTTCAAGTCAAGACCTAGCAGGCACACAAAATTTGATTCATTCTGGGGTGGACCTTTTGTTATTACTGAGTGTAAGGGATCCAATGCTTTCCAGCTATCAGATCTTGAAGGAGTTCCCTTGCTTATATCAGTGAATGGTTTCCACCTGAAACCTTGTTTTGAGGTTAATCCCTCTTTGTGAATCTCTATATATAAGTTTCCCTATTTTCTTTCTCTATTTTCTAGAGTAGTTTCTAGTTTTCCAAGAGTGCCTTGAGCATAGTTCCTATTCTGCTTCTGAGAGAATTTTTGAGTTTTGACCCCATGCCCAATGGATATGTTAAGGCCACTGATCCATGTCTTGCAGGCTGACATCCAGCAAAAATCACCAAAATGTTACCCAAATTTTCTTGTCCCATGCAAATTTGGCTAATTCCCATTCCAAGATCTCTATTTTCACCAAATCAAGCACCCCTAAAAATTTCATGAGTTTACGTTCAGTCCTCTGGCCTCTATGATTTGTTTTATCCCCTGGTCTGTAATCAAAAATTCATAAACTAGCCATTGTAGGCTTAAAACTCTAAACCCTGTTTTAATCCTTTATTACCTTTTTCGGAGCACTTAAAACTTTTGAAAAGCATGTGCGCATACTTTTTCTAGAATTGGTGATGTGGTAGGTTATCAGAGGTTTCGACAAGTTTTTCTTTGTTCACGTGTTCGTAGGATAGAATAACAGTGTTCTAAAGCATTTAGCGACTGGGCAAATAGTGTTCGCGGGATCTCACAATAAAATAGTGAAGCTCTACTTCTTTTGGTGACTCAGTGAATGACCTTTTATTCATTTGTTCACATAATGTAACACTGGGTTCATGAATGATTCAGCGAACTAGCAAGGTCCCTTTGTTTGTGTGTTCACTAGACTTAACCACAGTTCATCAAAGTATCTCACGAATAGATTAATCCCTTTGTTTACTGAATTGCCAGGTTAAGCGGAGTTAGTTCTGCAGGCAGCGGATTGACTGTCAGAGTGGGTTCCCAGTTAACATGATCAGACACCTGGCGTATCTTTGTAAGGCTAGTGTTAGAAGCTTATGATCTTATGCCAACCGTTGATTCTACTAGGTGTTTGGGTTTTGTCAGGTGGGTCCTTCATTACTCATAGGCTCGAGCGCAATCGGTCCACATGTGCTAAGTTAGATTTGTGCCAGTGGGGCCGGGTTTCTTAACCGGTCAGAGCTTCTGACATCTTGAATGATCGGATAGTTGGCATATAATCTGAAGGCTATTGTCAGAAGTATGAGGGTATGAGACTAGCCATCAGATTAGAATCTTGTCTTAAGTGGGTCCGATATCAGGGAAGTGCTGAGGTGTAGCTGAGAAGGTAGTTGAAAGCAAATAAAAGAATGAAATGTGGTAGTTCTGGGCCCAGGTCAAAGGAGGTATTACGTGAATCAATGACTAAAGTCTATTTCTTATGTTCACCAGACTTAACTGAGGTTGACCAAAGTGTTAAGCGATTCAGCGAACAAAGGAAAATTGAAGCCTGAGGTAAATACTAAGTTAGTTTTGTAGTCAAATGCTGAGCCTAGGTAAATAAGAAAATTTGACAGTTGTGTTTTAAAGCAAGATTAATTTTTGAATGCCGACTGTCGATGGGGATTTTCAGCACCACCTATGACCGTTTTAACATATTTTAAATTCAAATATCTCACAATATCAAATTTGAATAGTTATGGTGAGCCTAAGTTGTAGGAGGGTAGATGGATCATGGTGGCTAGATTTTTTGCAGAAATAAATATGAAATGGACACGCAGATGCAAATATCTGATCAGCTAGGATATTTTCATGTGCTTTTATGACCGATTTTGATAGAGTTAGGGTTTATTACACTTATGCGAAATCTATAACCCTAATTAGGTTTTGACTCTTGCCTGCGTGCAAGAAGATGTATATATTGTATTTTTTGGAGCTTTTCGAAAGGTGGTGGAACAATTGTAAAAAAAAATAAAGAGAGATTTTCTTCTTTTATCAAAGTTATTGAAGGCATTCTTTCTGCCCCTTAAATTCTACAATTGTAAAATTCCCATTGATAGTTCATGTATTGAAGATACCTTGTGACATTTCTTGTGTCCCTATGCCTTCTTGTGTGAATTATCTCTTAATGAGTTCAGTATTTGTATGTTTCTCAGTGATATCTTAGGGCTCTTGATCCTTCTTTCTTTCTGCAATCTTGTGTATCATTGTGAATGATTTGATGTGAATGCTTTTGTGGGTATACTATAACCCCTTAAACAATCTTGTCTCGTTCATGTACCTAGTTGCAAAGGTGAATATTTGTTTGCAGGTCATAGATTGTTTGTCTGATCTTGAGAGTGTTATTATTTGTGAAAGGATCTCTCTCTTTCCTTGAATACCCTCTTTTATTTGTAGACCCTTCTATGAAATACTTATGCAAGCCTATTCAGTGAGTTGTGATCTCCTAGACCTAAGTTCAGTTATTGAATCCATCCTTTATACTGCATTTCATACCCTAATTTTGGTGCATCACCTAGTAGGTAGTTTGCTTTCAGTCATTTCCCTTTCAAGCATTCCTCCTATCCCTTTTCCCTCAAAGTTTTACTTTCCATGTCAAGAAGCAAATTAAGGTGATTATCCAAGAGGAACTAGCCTAGAACCTGGAGGTCTCATCTCAGTTAGTATAGGTCCCACAACCTGGAGATGATTCCCATGTTATACTAGGTTATTAAGACCAAGAGAGCTTGAACTAAGGGTGCAAACTTAGTGTATAATAGTTATCAATTTAATCATTGTATCAGATCAAAATATCTTAACAGAGTGGACTTAATAGTTCTTGTTTAAATCTCTTGACTGAGTACACACATACTTTGTGTTGTTTAAATCCTTTAACCAGGTAGATCTAGTCAATTTTTTTATTACTCATAACAGGGTAAGATCATTAGAAGTGATAAAAAATTGTAGCCTTAACCGACATACTTTATTTATTGCAGTAGTGAAGAATTTGTGGGTGTCATCCCCACCATAGTTTTTACCTTCTAACAAGGGTTTATGCGTAACCAAAATATCTATTTCATGAGTATTTACTTTCATGTATGATTTATTGTTTTGTTTACATGCACTTTACATTTTGAGTTATATGAATGTATGTTACAAATAATGGAAATAGTCGATTAATAGATATCTACTCTTGAAAAGTGTTAAGTGTTAAAAGTTTTTTAGGGTACTAATTCACCCCTCCCCTCTCAGTACATTATCTTTCCAATCTCAACAATACCCAATCTCAATATGATCCTCATTATTTGTCTTTTACAAGAGGACCTATGAATATGAATAAATATAGACCTTTTAACTTAACTAGAATTTTTGGAGCCCCTCATGATATTTTGGTTGATTGGAGAAAAGAGTTACCTAAATTCATAAGGACTAGTTCTAAGATCAAATAAAATCATGTCAGGGATTTAGAGTATGCCATGGAGAATAATGAGGTCCTTAATGAGGATGTTTATATGAAACTCTTTATTCAATCTCTAGCCAAAGATGCAATAGAATGGTTCAAACAATTACCTAATTCATCAATTGACAATTGGGCTGAAATGAAAAGGAAGTTTCTGGAAGAATTTGGTGACCATAATGATCCTTCATATGCTTCATGAGGTCACAAGTGTAAAAAAGGGGTACAATGAATCAGTAACTGGATTCAATAAAAGACTCAATAAATTATTGTACAAGATACCACCATATATGAAGCCTATAGATGAGTGTTGTTTGGTTTTTTATATATATTCTTATGATAGTAAAACTAATTATGAAATTAGGTCCAAAAATCCCAAAAGCTTGCAAGATGCATTCAAAATTGCTTTGAAAATAGAGACTAACAAGAAATTTGCTGGGAAAAATGGCAAAAGAGATGACACTAAATTGCATAATCCATGAGTTCATAAACATAGTAAAGAAGATGATAGACTAGATAATACATTGAATTTATTGCAATATTTATCACTAAAGGTGGGAAGAGGTGATATTCCTAGGAATGATAAGCCATATTTTAATAGACCCAGACTACATGATATGCCTTATAATACATCATGGAAGGATGGAAAGCTAGAGGTATGAAAATAAAGTATGGGTAATCTTGACCCTTTAAATAAACAAAGGAATCACATGGTTAATGAGAATAATTGGTGTATAAAATGAAATCTCTAACATTTACCTTCGCAATGTGTGGTGGCATAGAATCTGGAACATGAGCTTTTAGAAGAATAGGAGTTTAATCATAATAAAAAAGTGAATGCATTGTTTTCTCATATGTGTGGAGCCCCTGATGATTATGATTCATCAGAGGATATGCATGAATTAGATATTGATACACAAAGGTATAATCAACACTTCTTTATGATTAATGAATCATCTGATGATGAAAAAGTTTTCTAAAAAAGATATTGCCTAACTAAAGAATAAAAAGAGAGAGATCTCACTATGGCAGCAATTGCTCAAGCCAGAATAAAATATCAATTAAGGAATAGGGTAATAAATAATGAACAAGTAAAACCATTGAAAATTCTCAAAAGATGATAGTTGACAAAGGGTGAGGACAATGGTGTGTCTGTCTCAAGGTCTATAGAAGATAAAGATAAAGGTGAAGCCATATTAACTAAGCCAACCGGGACCATTAATAGGAATGAAGTTATGAGTGAGAACCCAGTTGCAAATACTCCATCCAATTTTGATATTACTATTGCCTTGTTATAGATGAAGGTATATGTTCCTTTGTTGGAAATGATGAAGTTATCATAGTACAAGAAGAGTGCAATAAGGTTAATCAATAATGTTCCAAAGGAGTCAAAGAAAGCTGAAATTAACACAAGTGAAGAGGTAATACCAGAGGTTTACATCAGAACCACATTGACTAAACATCCTACTCAGGTAGATCAATTTTATATGACTCTCCTTGTAAATAATAAAATAATAAAGAATTGAATGATTGATTATGGGGCTGCTATAAATATTATGCCAAATGAGGTCATGAAGGAATTAAAATTGAATGTTGATACCATGTATGGAAAGTGTTATGCATTGGATAATAGATTTGTTCCTGTTGTTGGCGTAATGAAATATGTTTAGTTTAAAATTGTTGAATACCCAAAGGCTACATACAGAACTAATATCAATGTTGTAGATGTTCCTCCTAATTATGATATGTTTTTGTCTAGAAAATGGACTAGAATGGTTGGAGGGCATTTTTATCTTGATCTATCTTATGCTACTATCCCTGTTAATGGAAAATAAATCATAATAAACAAGGAACCAAGATCCTCATACATTATTGAAAATGTTGATCCAATTTGGCTAACATGTTTTTATCACTCTAACATGGATAATTTCACAGTTGAAGTTGCTCAACCAAGAATTATTAGTACACATCCAATCAAAATCTAGGTTGAGAAAACTAAAGGTCAAATACGGAATATGTTCTTTGATGTGGTGCAGAGCACCTAGGCAAACCTCTACTAGTTAGTCAATTTTTGGCTTGTACTTGACTCTAGCCAAGTCAAGAAGTTAGTTTAGTTTGGTTGAGGACCTTAGAAGGTCTTGTTTTATGTTGGATAAGTGAATTAGTCACTAAGACTAAGGTCACACAAATAGCCTTTGTTAGTTGTTTTTTAATTTCTTAATGCTAGGAGTTAGGGAGATTGAGTCATTAATATGTCTTAGGCCTAAGAATGGTTAATGGTTGTTAAAATCAATACGATGATCATGAATGATCTTGGATCCTTGAAATATGTGAGGATAAGAAGCCTAGAATATAGGATTAAGGCATCTATCAAAGTTGCCAAGTGTTGTAAGAATGTTGTCATAACAACATTTACACTAATTGCAAATATTGCATGTAACATGGCTAGCCTTGGATTAATTTGAATGTGGGAGGTTATGCTCAACCAAATAGGCTCTAGAATAGTGGAGGATACACCTAATGGAGTTATGGCTCAAATCTCCAAGCATTGGTTGCATTATTGTAAAATTTTGAGTTAATGTATTGAGCTCTGCAATTCTGTTTTGGTCTGATATTTTAGTTTTTGAAGGAACAGTCATACTTGAAGCCTAAAATGTGTTGATAAAGTGGTTGAGGCCTGTTATATAGTCATTTTTAAGACTTTTTAATTTTATGTGTTAAGGGTTTAGAGTATATTTATCATAGTTTTCAAGTTGTTTTAGTTCAGGACTTTCTTTTGGTCACACTGTGACAGATTTTGTAAAAATGGCTCCCACGTGAGATTCAACCATGGAAAAAAAAAAAAGTGGTTGAATCTTCAAGTGGGGAATCTTTAAATATTTTATCTAAAGGTAGGAATCATCATGAGCAAGGGAGCTATCTTAATGATCAGGCCCTAGGCGAGTTAGACATACCCGGTTAGAGGCTTGACAGGGAGAAATCAAATCATTTCATGTGGGGAATGGGAATTAAAGAATGTCCCTAGGAATTTTTATGGTAGGTTTTCATGTTATTTATCTAACCTAAGGATTTGGAAGTTGTACCAATCCATTAGGATAGGTTTTGAGCATTTTTCATCAATCCTAGACAAGTTGTCCTAGAAACTAGGCCTTTTAGCCCTGTTTCTCCTTGATATTAGGAAGGAGGTGTATGGTCACTTTTAGACCCAGAACCCTTAATGAAAGTTTTAAAAATTACAAAAGGGTATCCAAATAAAGTTTTAGTTTTCTGAGTTGTTTTGGAAAATTTTACTAAAAAGGGGAAAAAGGGACTGGTGAAGGCTACTAGAAATAGGCCTAAAATTAAGGTCTCTTTTGATGAAATCTTGAATCCGATAAACCTATGAGCCAAGAACCTTCCAAAATAATTCAAATGGGATGGAATATGAATGAATTAAATGTGAATAAGGTCCCCATAATGAAGTTTGAAATTTGTGAAGTTTTAGTGGATTTGGATCTTAGATCCATCTAAGTGAAAGTGAGAAAGAGAACCAAAATTAAGGTGTGGATCATCCAAGGTGGAGTTTTCAAGGTGAGACTCTTGTATTAAAGAGTGAATAGGACTTATTTAATGATATAAGACTATTGGGAAATCCTATAGAAGCATAGGATACTAGGAGATAAAAGAAATCTCTTGGTGGGAGTGGAAAACTAAGCCTAGGAGTTTTATCTTACATCATATTGGTATTAGAGATTGGTTTGATCAAGCTTGTGGTTAATGTTGCAATCTTCTAAATCAATAGGAGAGAATACACCAGATAAAGCCATGGTGACTAATGCTGAACTAGCAAAGAAGGTTGAGGAGCAAGAAGAGGATAACAAATTGTTAAGGCAAAGACGTGCTCAAATGGAGCAGCTCTTGGGTGAAGTCCAAGACAAAGCTGATAGGGTCAAAGAGAAGATTGACCTTAAAGAAGAAGCTAAAGCAAAGGAGAAAGAATTGGAGTTGGAGGAAGAAGCACCAGCTCCTGACCCTGTTCTTCTTGAAGAGCCATTCTTAAAGGCATTAAAAGCATTGAGTGGTAAAGCTTTGGAAGGTGTCCCACTCTTTAGTAGACAAATGGCTCCAGATTTAGTTGTGGATTGGATAGATAGCATTAAGAACCATTTTGAATGTGATGGTATCTCTGAAGCACAAAAGGTAATGGTGCCCAAGTCTAGACTAAGAGGTTCAGCTCTTACTTGGTGGAAGTTTGTGCAAACCAAGAGGGAAAAGGATGGAAAAGGTCCTATTGTGACATGGAAGGGAATGGTATCCAAAGTGAAGAAAACCTACCTTTCTAATGATTATGAAGTTCAAATTCATAGGAGGAGACACAATCTAAGGCAAAAGGAACTAGATGTCCAAGCCTACACTGAGGAATTTCAAAAACTATGTTTGAGATCCAAGGAAGTTGAAGATGAGAGTATCAAGCTTACAAGATACTTGAATGGCCTCAAATGGTAAATTCGAGAAGAGATGAGCGCAGTGAATTTAAAATCCATTAGGAAATGCTATAAAATGGCCTTGAAGATAAAGGAGAAGAGCAAGAGAAAGAAAGAAAGCTCCAAAGGTAAAGGCAAAGGAAAAGATACCAAAGGTCAAAGAGGTGGCTATGGTGGAAGAATTTCTGATTCAAGAGCTCAAGGTGAGGTAAAATTTAGTGAGCAGCAAGAAGGAAGCTCAAGTAGCAGTGGTAGAGGAAGAAATTATAACTCTAGCTTTAGAGGAAGAAGTGGTGGTTCATCACAAGGAGGAAGAGGCAATTATTTTGCCAATATGAAGTGCCACCATTGTAATCAAATGGGGCACCTTGCTTATAGATGCCCTGAGAAAGGTGGCTCATCATAAGGAGGTGATAAGAGAGCTAACCTTGTTCATGAAGACACAAATGTAGTAGACAAGCATTATAAGATTCCATTAAATTCAGAGGAAGGAGAGAACCTCATGATGAGGAGAACTCTAATCAAGGAACTGGAGAAGGAGGAGCCAAGCCAAAGGAGATCTTTGTTTAGGATCAAATGCAAGATAATGGGGAAAGTATGTAGGGTCATCATTGATTTAGGCTCTACTAATAATATAGTGTCAAAGGAAGTAGTCATCAAGCTCAAGTTGACAAGAATTTCCCACACCAATCCTTACAAGGTCACTTGGCTTAATAAGGGTCAACATGTGTTAGTGAATGAGCAAGCATGGGTGGAGTTCTCCATTGGAAGGTACAAAGACAAAGTTTTATGTGATGTGTTGCCTATGGATGCATGCCATTTGCTCCTAGGTAGACCTTGGCAATTTGACTGCCAAGCCATGCATGATGGAGGAAAGAATTCCTATTCTTTCAAGAAGGATAATACAACCTTCAAAATTTGTTCATTGTTGGAGGATATTGAAGTAAAGACAATAGGTCCAAATGTTCTTATGGTAGGTGAAAAAGAGTTCCTACAAACCATGGAAGAGAGTGAAGGCATAGGGTATGCATTGGTGTTGAAACCAAGAGAAGGAGGTGAAGACAAGGTGACTAAGAAGACTGAATTACCAAAGGAGATTCAAGGTATGTTGCAGACTTACCAAGGCATTTTAAGTGATGGTCAACCTTTAGCCTTACCCCCTCAAAGATCCATAAGTCATAGGATAGACCTTATTCCAGGAGCTACCCTACCTAACAAAGAAGCCTATAAGATGACCCCTCAACAAAATGAGGAAATAGCAAGGCAAATACAAGAGCTCTTAGATCAAGGCCTAATTAGAAAGAGTATTAGTCCATGTGCTGTACCCACCGTACTTGCACCTAAGAAAGGAGGAACTTGGAGGCTATGTACTGACTCAATGGCTATTAATATGATAACTATAAGGTATAGGTTCCCTATCCCTAGGATTCAAGACTTAATGGACTGTTTAGGTGAAGCAAAGTACTATAGCAAGATAGACTTGAAGAGTGGCTATCACTAAATAAGAATCCATGAAGGAGATGAGTGGAAGACAACCTTCAAGACTAATGAAGGGCTGTATGAATGGATTGTCATGCCATTTGGATTGTCAAATGCCCCCTCTACATTCACGAGGCTCATGAATGAAGTACTCAAGGACTACATAGGCAATTTTGTAGTTGTATATCTAGATGATATACTAATTTTTAGCAAGACAAAGAGTGAGCATTTGGAGCACCTTAACATTGTCTTTAAGAAGCTGCATGAAGAGAAGTTGATGATCAACTTGGAGAAGTGCGATTTCATCAAATCAGAATTAGTGTACCTTGGGTTTGTATTATCACATGGCAATCTAAAAATGGATAAGAGAAAATTGGAGGCTATCATGAATTGGCCTACTCCAAGGTCAACAATTGAGGTAAGGAGTTTTCATGGTCTTGCACAATACTATAGGAAGTTCATAAGACAATTTAGTGCAATTTGTGCTCCTATGTTAGACACTATCAAAGGAGGAATGAAAACCAAGTTTGTGTGGAATGAAGATGCTAACAAGAGCTTTGAGTTGTTGAAGGAGAGGATAGCTACCCAACCTATTTTGGTGCTGCCAAGCTTTGAGAAGCTATTCACTATTGAATGTGATGCTAGCAGTGTAGCAATTGGGGCTGTTCTAAGCCAAGAGGGTAGACTGGTGGCTTTCCATTTTGAGAAGTTAAGTGAGGCTAAGAGGAAGTACTCCTCATATGACTTAGAGATGTATGCATTGGTCCAAGATCTAAGAAAGTGGAGGCATTAGTTGCTTCCCAAGGAATTCATTGTGTATTTAGACAATCAAGCACTTAGTTTTCTGAATTCACAAGAGAAGTTGAGTCACAAGCACATGAAGTGGGTTGAGTACCTACAAGCCTACACCTTCAATATCAAGCACAAGAAGGGTGTACTAAACAAGGTGGCTGATGCATTGTCAAGAAGAGCCCTCACACTACAAGAAATTCAGTTGAAAAACATGGGGATAGATCATTTCAAGGATCTATATGCAGATGATGAAGACTTTGCTAACATCTACAAGGTATGTGCTGAATGCAAGAATCATTTTCATAGTAAATATGCTGATTATAATTTGCAAAGTGATCTCTTGTTCAAAGGGAATCAATTGTGTGTTCCTAGAGGCTCCATTAGAGAGAATTTGATTCAAGAAAAGCATAATGGTGCTTTGAGTGGTCACTTTGGGATCACTAAGACTCAAGACCTTGTTTCAAGGTTTTACTTTTGGCCTAGAATGAATCTTGATGTTAGGAGGTATGTGGAGAGTTGTGTAGTATGTCAAAAGGCCAAAGGCACTTCAACAAATGCTAGTCTTTACCAACCTCTACCAATTCCTACTAGGCCATGGGAATGCTTAAGCATGGATTTTGTAGTTGGGTTACCCAAGACAAGACAAGGGATGGACAGTGTGTATGTGGTTGTGGATAGATTCAACAAGATGGCTCACTTTGTGCCATGCAAGACTACACATGATGCAAGTCAAATAGCATCTCTATTCTTCAAAGAGATAGTAAGAATACATGGACTACCAATCAACATTGTTTCAGACAGAGACACAAAATTTATGAGTCATTTTTGGAAGACTCTTTGGAAAAGATTGGGTACTAAATTATCTTTTGGGTCAGCCTACCATCCCCAAACTGATGGTCAAATAGAGGTTTTTAATAGGAGTCTTGGAAATCTTCTATGATGCCTAACTAAGGAGTATGGTTAGGAATGGGATTAGTTGATTGGGCAAGCTGAATATGCCTATAATGATACTATCAATAGATCAACTGGGAAGAGTCCATTTGAAATTGTATATGGCCTACATCCTAGAGGAGTCTATGAGTTGAGAGATTTAGAAGATGGAGTCAAGGCAAGTGCATATGCTAATGACTTTGCATTTGCTATGCAAGAAGTTCATGAAACAGTGAGGAAGACATTGGTAGACAACACCACCAAGCACAAAGCCAAGGTAGATGAAACTAGAAAGTTAGTAGAGTTCAAAGTTGGTGATCTTGTTATGATACACTTGAAAAAATCTAGGTTGACAAAAGTAGTCCCTCATAAGTTGCAAATGAGGAGGATAGGACCATGTCCTATATTGGAAAAGTATGGTGACAATGCCTTCAAGGTATCCCTGCTGGAGGACAGTGGATTATCCAATTTTTTTAATGTTGCAGACCTTGTCCATTACAAGGGACCATAGAAAAATAGTGACCAGAACATCAATGAGGTGATCAAGGATGTGGAAGATCTTCAACTTCCTACTGCTGGAGGTATAGGAGCAGACAGTGTACTAGACACAAGGACCTACAAGAAAACCAGACATAAAGAGTATAAGGAGCACCTAATTTAGAGGTATGGGCAGAATGCTACAGATGCTATTTGGGTCAAAGAAATAGAGTTCAAAAGGTTGGGAATTGATCCTAGCCTCATCAATCCAAGGGTGGATTGAACTTCTTATTTTGGGGAGGATGGTGCAGGAGCACCTAGGCTAACCTCTACTAGTTAGTCAATTTTTGGCTTGTACTTGACTCTAGCCAAGTCAAGAAGTTAGTATTGTTTGGTTGAGGACCTTAGAAGGTCTTTTTTTATGTTGGCTAGGTGAATTAGTCACTAAGACTAAGGTCACACAAATAGCCTTTGTTAGTTGTTATTTAATTTCTTAATGCTAGGAGTTAGGGAGATTGAGTCATTAATATGTCTTAGGCCTAAGAATGGTTAATAGTTGTTAAAATAAATATGATTATCATTAATGATATTGGATCCTCAAAATATGTGAGGATAAGAAGCCTAGAATATAGGATTAAGGCATCTATCAAAGTTGCCAAGTGTTGTAAGAATGTTGTCATAACAACATTTACACTAATTGCAAATATTGCATGCAACATGGCTAGCCTTGGATTCCTTTGAATGTGGGACGTTATGCTAAAAAAAAATAGGCCCTATAATAGTGGAGGAGACACCTAATGGATTTATGGCTCTAATCTCCAAGCATTGGTTTCATTATTGTAAAAGTTTGAGTTAATGTATTGAGCTCTGCAATTCTGTTTTGGTCTGATATTTTGGTTTTTGAAGGAAAATTCATACTTGAAGCCTAAAATTTGTTGATAAAGTGGTTGAGGTGTGTTATATATTAATTTTTAAGACTTTTTCATTTTATGTGTTAATGGTTTAGAGTAGATTTATTATAGTTTTCAATTTGTTTTAGTTCAGGACCTTCTTTTGGTCACACTCTGACAGATTTTGTAAAAATGGCTCCCACATGAGATTCAAGCATGGAAAAACAAAATAATTGGTTGAATATTAAATTGGGGCCTCTGTAAATATTTTATCTAAAGGTAGGAATCATCATGAGCAAGGGAGCTAGCTTAATGATCAGGCCCTAGGCGAGTTAGACATACCTGGTTAGAGGCTTGACAGGGAGAAATCAAATCATTTCATGTGGGGAATGGGAATTAAAGAATGTCCCTAGGAATTTTTATGGTATATTTTCATGTTATTTATCCATCCTAAGCATTGGGAAGTTTTACCAATCCATTAGGATAGGTTTTGAGCATTTTTCATCAATCCTAGACAAGCTGTCCTAGAAACTAGGCCTTTTAGCCTTGTTTCTCCTTGATATTAGGAAGGAGGTGTACGGTCACTTTCAGACCTAGAACCCTTAATGAAAGTTTTAAAAATTCAAAAAGGGTATCCAAATCAAGTTTTATTTTTCTGAGTTTTTTGGGAAAATTTTACTAAAAAGGGGGAAAACGGACTGGTGAAGGCTACTAGAAATAGGCCTAAAATTAAGGTCTCTTTTGATGAAATCTTGAATCCGATAAACCTATGAGCCAAGAACCTTCCAAAATCAGTCAAATGGGATGGAATATGAATTAATTCAATGTGAATAAGGTCCCCACAATTAATTTTGAAATTTGTGAAGTTTTAGTGGATTTGGCACTTAGATCCATCTAAGTGAAAGTGAGAAAGAGAACCAAAATTAAGGTGTGGATCATCCAAGGTGGAGTTTTCAAGGTGAGAATCTTGTAGTAAAGAGTGAATAGGACTTATTTAATTATCTAAGCCTATTGGGAAATCCTATAGAAGCATAGGATACTATGAGATAAAATAAATCTCTTGGTGGGAGTGGAAAACTAAGCCTATTAGTTTTATCTTACATCATGATGGAGCATGTAGTAAAGAAGGAAATGGAGCAGGAGTTGTATTTATATATCCTATGGGTAAGACATTCAAGTATTCTTTCCCATTGATTTTTTTTTGCACTAATAATGTCACAAAATATGAAGCTCTATTATTGGGAATGAACATTGCTTGTAATCATTGAATAAAAATACTTAGTGTTTTTGGAGACTCAGAAATAGTCATCTCTCAGATAAGATCTAGGTATACTACCAGGAATGCAAGACTGAAATTGTATAGAAATAAAGTTTGTGACACAATTGAACACTTTTATGTCTTCTCTATTGAATGGGTGGACATATCAAAAAATATTATGGTAGATTTCCTTACAAATGTGGCGCTTAAAATGAATGATGCTACCCTAGATGGTGTATCTGAAATAGAGGTAAAAACTAGACCCTTAGTCCCCGAAAATATTTTTAGCTAGAAATTCTTTTAGGATGACCAAGACTTGGTAATATTTCTCAAATGCGAGGATCAATATCAGAATCATGAGATAGATTTCAATGATTTTGTGGAAATTGAGGATGGGAAAGAAACCTTATTTGGAAAAGATATTGTACAACTGAAAAGAAACAAGATCCCTAGGGGTTTAGTGGCTTTTGAGAGGAATTTTGACAAGGATGATAAGCTAGATAATAAACTTACCCTGCTTATTAATGAAAGCATTGAGAAGATAAACCTTGATTCTGATGATGCACCAAGGGAGGTATTTATTAGAAAGAAGTTGGCACCAAAGATAAGAACATAATTAATAGCACTTTTGAGAAAATAAAAGCATGTGTTTGCATGGTCATGTGATGAGCTGAAATCATATAGGGAAGATTTATTTCAACATGAGATTCCACTCAAGCCATATGCCAAGACCTTCCATCAGAGAAAACGTCCTATTAACCCTACATTTCCCCCCAAGATGATAGAAGAAATAATGAAGCTCAATGATGGTGGGGTCATAAATCCAATAAGAAATTCCACTTGGGTGTCAAGCTTGGTACAGATTAGGAAGAAGAATGGTGACATTAGGGTGTGTTTTGATTTTAGAAATGTCAATATGTTATCACTTAAAGATAATTATGCATTGCCAAATATGGAAGCTCTATTATATAGGGTCACAAGAAATGAATTGCTGTCCATGATGGATAGTTTTTTAGGATACAACCAAGTCAAAGTGAAGGAGAGTGATAAATTCAAAATAGTCTTCACTAATCCCTGGGGCACATATGTTTATGTAAGGATGCCATTTGGATTGACAAATGTAGGGGCTACTTTTCAGAGAGATATGGATGTTGCATTTGAAGAGTTAATTAATGTCATCATGGTTGTTTATCAAGATGATCTCATTGTGTATTTGAATAAAGTTGAAGATCATTGCAACCATTTGGAGCATATTTTTCTCCAAGCCTTAAAGTATGGGATATCTCTCAATCCAAAAAAATGTCACTTTAGAGTCACAGAAGGAAAGCTATTGGGGCACATTGTGTCAAAGGAGGGAATAAGGATTGACCCTAAAATAATAGAATCTATTGACAAGATTCCTATTTCTAAGATAGTAATGATAATCTAGTCATTTTTGGATAGATTAATTTCATTAGGAGGTTTGTGTCAAACTTTTTTGTAATAATTAAACTCATTGCAAAGATGTTGAAAAGATGGACTACTTTGAATTGGACAATTGAAGCCATTGGCACTTTTGTAAGTATTAAAAGGGACTTAAGGAGGCCCTAGTGCTGAAGTATCTCGATTTTACTAAACCATTTCAAATATTTTCTTTTTCCTCATATCACACTATTGCAATGGTAATGTTGCAAAAGAATGATGAAGGATACAAACAACCCATTTGATTCTTTAGTAAAACTTTTGAAGTCATTGAACTCAAATATGATATTACTGAAAAATAAGCCTATGCAATTGCTAGAGCAGTGATATCTTTCAGATCTTATTTGGTAGGAGATGAGGTAATTTCCCATGTCTCCAATGTAGTAGTGGAGGATATTTTTGGGCAATCTAAGGTATCAGGGAGAAGATGTAGATGGATTAACTAGGTTCAAGAATTTAATATTAATATTCAAATCACTAAATTAGTGCAGGGTTAGGGCTTAGAAAACTCATGGCAAAGTCAAATCTAGAAGCTGCTCAAATAAGTTGTGTGGACCTGGATAACATGTTTACTAGCATTGAGAGGGTTCCCTAGTATAATGATATAGTTAAATTTTTAAAAGACACGAAGTGTCCTGATGAATTGAGTGATAGTCAGAAAAGATCATTGAAGTTACAATCATCTAGATATGTTCTGAGTGAAGGTGATCTATATTGGATAAATTTTGAGGGTATGTTACTTATTTGCTTAGATGAATATCAAGCTAAAAAGGTCCTGAAGGAATTATAGGGTAGTGTTTATGCAGGGCATTTCTCATCCAAGACAACTGCTCATAAAATATTAAGGGAAGGATACTATTAGCCAACTCTTTTTTAGGATAGTTACAAATATTTTAGGAAATGTGAACCTTGTCAAAAATTTTCTACAAAATCAAAATATCAAGGAGCACTTCCACTTAGACCTATCCAGACAAAGGAACCTTTTCATATGTGGGTTCTAAATTTTATTTGTGAAATTCATGATAAGTCAAGTGGGGGTCATTCTTGGATTCTAGTAGCCATCGACTATTTTTTAAAATGGGTGGAAGCCATACCTACTAGGAAATCAACTATCAAGACAGTGATCAAATTCTTGATGGAAAATATCTTGACCACATTTGGAGTGCCATGTAAGTTGATCACTGATAATTGGATGTGTTTCAGATCCAAGGAATTCATAGAATTTTGTGATAATTATGGAATTTTTATATCACATGCTTCACCTTATCATCCGCAAGGAAATGGTCAGGTAGATTCAAGCAATAAAAAATTATTGAATATTATTAAGAGGATGCTTTCTAATAATAAGAGAGCTTGGGATTCAAGATTACCACTAGTTGTATTGGCTGATAGAATCACTGTCAAGAAATCAAATAGATGTTCCCCTTTTAAGCTTGTATATGGTAAACATGCAAAGTTACCTTTGAACTACTTTCTATCAGTTTATAAGTTCTTAATCCAAGAAGAGGTTGAGAGTTTAATTTCATGGAGGATAAATTTGAACAATTAGCTTAACTGGATGAAAATCAGAGGAGATCCCCAAAGAAAACTAAGAAAATTTAGAAACAATATAAGAACTTGCATGATAAAACATCCACAAATAGGACATTTACTAGAGATTGGGTGCTCAAATGGAATTCAAAAGAGTTGGACAAGGGTAAGCATGAGAATTTTGATTCTTTGTGGGATGACCCTTATGTGGTCACTGGTAAAGAATGCAAGCATTCCTATTATTTAAAAAATACTTCAGGAGAGATTTATGATTTTTTGGTTCATGACCAATTCCTAAAGAATTTTTTCAACTGAGATCAAGGTTCCTCCAATTGTACTATAGTTTGGTTTTTTTTGTTCTTGTGTCTTGTTTGTTTTCTTTAATCACTACAAAATTATCTGCTTCTCTAGAGACATCTTGGATTCTTATAAGAATTCATGTGAAATACCTCATCCCTAGATAGAACCACTATTGGGAATATGAAATTAGCAAAATGAACTAATAAATATTCATGTCTAAAGCCCTTATGTCTTGAAAGTTATCATAAAGTTATGAAGGATGTGATAGTCGCTATTCCACAGAAAAGATTTTAAAGGGACCATGAAATAGTGGCCATCACTATTTTTCTATCAAAAGATATGAAGATGTGCGAAACAATGACCATCACTATTTCATGGAGGGGCAAGAAGAAGGATTTGTGACATAGAAAAAGTAATATTTTTCATGTTGAGGCTTTTAGGGTACTAAGAAATGACAACACATTTATGAGATGATAGTGGAGTGAGGTGGTCATCATTTGTGCAGGTTTTAGAATGGGTTAAGGAATATGTTGAACTAGTAATGGGCGCTTTCAAGGGAGTGAAGAAGACACTAGAGCATAAAGATGTTCCACTTTAATGGTATTCTACAGTTTTATATTTTTTGTTTTGTCTTGTTATGTTTTTAATATTTTTTTCTACTTTCGGTTGATTAGGATTTGTCAACATTGAAAGGCACATAATGTAAATGGTTGGAAGCTTATCGCTTCCCATTTTGGAGGGAAACCATAGCCATTCATTATAAATTAGTCTCACCAGAAAGAATAAGAACACTGGATTGTACTTACTCTTTTTGATATCAATAAATTATATCATGTTTCCTTGTCCAATTAGGATATTATATGTTTTCTAAATTCAGTCTCTTTATTATAATCAATTCAAGGATTGGTTGTCACCTTTAAAAATTGTGTGATTGGATTGCAACTCTATGATATTGATCTAAAAAAAATAGAAAGAAATTGTGAAGTGTTGTCATATTGCATTCTATTTGATTGGTTCCTTTGTGAGGATTAAATAAAATTAGACAAATTAATATTATAAATTCAATTTATTCACATTGATAGGATTGGGTGATTGATGATGCTACTCAACCTTTGGAGTATTGTCTATCAGAGAGGTAGATGAAGGGTTCAACAAGATTAATTAACTCTATTCCCAATTGGATAAGTGACTAGTCTTCATCTATTGAAAGGAGTAAGGAATATCTAAAACTAATAAGTCATTTCATTCTATTTTTTGTTAAGTAGAGGTATTCTTGAGGAATAATCAAATAGGAATAATTCAATAAGAGTAGTAGGGAGTTCTTATTCTTAAATTCTAAGTTTTTCCATCTTGGAATTAAGGATGTTAAAGAACTTTGGATTGAATCTTCTATAAAAATCTCTAATTTAGAAGGAGATTAGAGAAAGGGTTTACCTGCCCAGATTTTGTAGAGCCTAAAGAGAAAAGGATTACAGTTGCACCTTGGTTGAATTCTATTAGTTGGCCAAATCAGTTGGAGAGTTCAAAGATAAAGCTTGGCATCCTTTTAGTGCTTTCCAATTTGTTGATTTGGTAACCATCAGAACACATAGTTCTCCTCATTTTTGTTTTTGTAGTTCAAAACTTTTCATCAATTGTTGATTGAAGGCCTACTTCTATTTCCTCCTTAGCCTTGGCACTTTTTGATTTCCTACCCCTTTTCTTAGGTGTTTTCTTTTCCATTTTTGTAACAAAGGGTGTTTGAGAAATTGATAAAGTTTGAGAGAATTCAAAATTGTGCTTTATTTGAATATTTGAAGATAACTACAATTTTTAGATGGGGATCAGATCTTCTTCAAGTGAAAATTTTTATCCTACATGAGCTAATTTATTAGTGCATAGTAATTGTAAATATTTATCATCAAAACAGTCATCATTATCCTCTAAACATACTTTAACATCTTGTGACAAACTTCCAAAATGGTTTTAGTAGATCATGATTTGCAACCTTATCATCCAATTCGTCATCTAAAATTTCCTCAATAAGATGAGAAGCAATAGAGAAAGCCATATCATTATCCATTTTCTTCAATTCATCTTCCAAATTTCCCCCCTGTATACAAAATCTGTCCAAAGAGAAAATACAATTATTCATGACATTTATTGGGCCACACTGATACATCAGTGTATGAACAAGTTTTTGTAATTCTTGTTGTAAAGGTAATTTGTAAGGAGAGTTGAAGACTCTCCATTTTGAGATAATTTTTGGAGAAATAGAAGATCCCTAAAGGGACGTTGGAGAATTATAACCAATTTCTCTTTGATGTTGATGGAAACTCACATTTACTGTGATAAAGGAATTGGGGACATTTAACATATCCATAGAAAGAGGGATCTTTTAATTTTTATATGTATTATATGAAAACTTTCCTTGTAGGAAAAGTTTGTATATAGAGAAAATCTGGGGATTCGAATGTGCCTTAAACACCATAGCTTACATTTTTTACCTTTTCATGAAAATCAAGCTCTTTTTTTATTGCACTGGAATATCATTATGCAAATTAATCTCTAGTGGAATTGATGACATAAATAAAATTATTTCTCTATCAATATGAGTAGACTATCTAAAAATGCAGTATCAAGGATCAATAGATTAATCCTTGTAGATAGTCATATATGGTTGATGAGAACCCTAACATTGTTTATTATAATGCACCAAGGAGCTAACATGCATGTCCACAATATTATCTCATTTTCTATGATAATTTTTTGATCTCGGGCTCCCCATCTAGAAGAGATAGATATCTGAGAAGGAAAAGGCTTGGATAAATTCAGAAAAAAATAAACCCTTACTAGAAAATGAATCTCCTCAAAGGGAATAAGATCTTGATGAATAAAAATGCCAATTTTATTTTCAAACATTTTAATTATTTTCAAATAATGGTATTCTAAGGGTGGGGATGGAAGACTAATCCAAAAGGGCATAAACATACACAAAATTGGATTGGGTTTAAAATTCAGAATCCAAGGAATAGTAAAAATCCCTGAACCCTTATAAAACCATCCTTTAACCATGCGAGCTTAATCTCTATGAGTTTTGGAATAAAATAAAGCAATAAAGTATTTGGATCTAGAATCAATAAAAAACACTTCTTTAAGACCATTCTAGTTTGTTTTCCCCCAATCAAAAATATCTTTAATCTAGAGTAGAGGATCCTAGAACTTACCTATTAGTGTGTCACCCATAAGAATGAAATATGAGGCTCTAGAATGTGATCTAGTAAAGCGATCACATAATTATGGGCTTCCTTATTGGAATCATTGTACACACTAGTAGCCTCACTATCTAACTTTTGAGATCTTGGGTCGGCTCATGTGAAGACCCTGTCTTGATGAAATCCTTGTTTATGAACAAGATTGGGGACCTCATCGATGGTTTGTGTGATTGAATCCTTCCTTCTCCATACTTTGACTATCTTCTTTGGGACGAAGGGGACTCTATATTTGTCCAAATTTTCTAGAGAATTTATATTAGTTGTGAACTCATATCCATGGATGGGGATATTATTTGGGGTGGAGAGAAAACTAGGGTTTTGAATAGAAGTATTGATGGGCCATGACACATATGAAGGAAAGAACCAAGATCCATATTCAATATTATGTTCTCATTGAGCAAGATTTGTATTAGGTGCATTAGATCTAGAGGATCAAAGAGATTTAATAGGTGTGCCCTCACATATATCAAACACCAGTAGTGGCCTGCGATTAGGGATCCTACACCTTTGACCTCCCTATCAAGAAGAATTTTTCTATCTGTAATTCCTTACAGCTAGGTTCATCCATTGATCGCATTGAAAACCTTACCAGTCTCTGACATTGTATGCAACATTCTGACAAAAACAAAAATTTTCCCATCCAACTTGTCTTTCAAACCTCCCTGGTCACCATTGATCACGTCAAAAACCCTAGCAATCTTTGTGATTATCTACAACATTCTGGTGAACACAAAAATTTTCCCACCCAACCTATCTTTCAAATCTCCCTAGTCACTCGTGCTCTATTTTTTCTAATAACAAGTCGAAATAGTTGTAAAAAAAATATTACGATGAAAAAATAACACAAATTCAATTCAATTAAATACTAATTATTATAATAATATGTATAAGTTTATATGATGATTTAATTGATTACACAATGTTAAAATTTATTTACACCTTCCCTCTATTTACCTATCAACTTATCCTTGATGCCTCTTATGACTGCAAGTGCTAGTTACACCAAGATGCATATTATACTCACATATGAATGTAAAGGTGTCAATAAATAAAAGTTCAACACATTAAATCTGATGTTTGTGGGAGTCAAATGCACAATCTAGAATGCTACTTGTTTTTCCCCTTCAAGATGATTTAATTTTGTACATTTTATTTCCTATTAGGTTGTCTATGGTTTATATCTAAAATATTTTTCTATTTATTTTTTCTTGCTTTCTCTATTTTCAAAGAGAAATAAAAATCATTTAATTTGATGAGCAACTAGATGTCAAGGAATTAATCTAACAAAAAGATATTCAATTCTCTATTATTGTTTGATTTTATAAAATTTTCAATGCACTTTTTTTTGTTTTCAATCAAATTATAAATTATGCATTTAATTTTCTTTATTATTAGTACTTGTCATAGACAATACTATGCATTCATTTGTGCCTAATTAATCAGTTACTTTGCACCAATCAAAAATGATTTTTTTTGTTTTTAAAATAAACTTGATTTTTATAAATTTCACACACACACACACACACACACACATACATATATACATATATACATATATACATATATATATATACACATATATATATATATATATATATATATATACATATATATATATATATATATATATATATATACATATATATATATATATATATATATATATAGATATACATATATATATATGTATATACATATATATATATGTATATACATATATATATATATATACGTATATATATATATATGTATATATATGTATATATATATATATATATATATATATATATATATGTATATATATATATATATATATGTATATATATATATATATATATATATATATATATATATATATATATATATATATATATATATATATATATATATATATATAACACTTTTGACTGAAGCTATGAACCATTGAGGTCACATTGGAGGACCTCATCCATGTGGTGGTATATTGCAACTGTTGAGGCATTAACACCTCCTACATATGTTTCTTGCATATATCTTTGTAGTTGATCGAACAACTCCTCTCCTTGTCCCTCTAGAATTCACCCTTATGCTTCCCTACACAATGGCAATGGTACACCTTATGTCTCCCATCAGCTTGCTAATGCACCCCTTATCCCTCAAAAGTGGATCCCACCATCCTCATACAATGTGACCAACCTACATACCACCATCCTTCCATGAGAAGTGTGCCATTTTTCCTTTCCATGTGAAGTCATTCAAATGGTCTTAGTTTGCCTTTGGAAGGGAGAGCTTTTAAAGCCGTATATCAACATGCTATGATTTGAACCTAGGACTACCCTCATGTGAGGGTGTACAATTACCATTACGTTAAGGGGTGATCCCCTTAAATTTAATATATTGTAGAGATTATTTATCTACTGTATGATTGGTTTAAAATTTTTGGTGTTATAGGATAATATTTTTAGTTCTAAAAATTGTTCTACAGTTAAAAAAGAAATGTATATTTTAAATAGTTTTATTTATTTAATATTTATAATTATAAATAAAGTGATTTTTCTATATGGATATCTAAAATTTAATAATTTTTTATTTCTCAAAATATAGGCATTAAAATAAATTAGCCATTTTACAAGGATGATTCGTAGTATTTAAATACAATCAAATTAAAAAAATTCATTACAAGCCTTAAACAAAAATATTTCTATTAAAAAATAAACTCAATTATTAAATGTGTTCTTTATAATTATAATTTTTTGTTTAAAATAATTCTATTTTTTAATTTTTAAACCATAATTTTTATTTTAATCATTGTAATATATATACAAAATAATTTTATAATTAACTATTTTCACTTCAATGTTTATATTATATAATTTATGAAAATTAATAGTATCTTTTTTTCCCAAAGGTGGCATTGCCACTTGATATATTTATATTAATAATATATTTTTAATAATTTTTTGCTGGTTCAAGAAAGGGGCTCTCAGAGAAAAGAACTAGAAATAAAAACTTCGTTCAAAATAGAAAGAGAGGAGGAAAATAACACTGAAAGAGAAACAGAAAAAAAGGATCCCCTTACATAGTGCCCTTTAATTACATATGTATCTTCATGGGAAATCCGATGATTTTCACATAATACATAGATTCCATTCGCAAGGGTGAGAAGAAAGTCAAAAAATAGAAGCTCTGACTACATTCCAACCTTTGTGAAGATGAAAACACTTTGATCTCTGTGAAGATGAAGTCCTCGAATCTCCTTACAGTATCTGCACAATAAGAGAACCACAAAACCAAAAAACCACAAAGCACAAGATCGAAGCATATAATTAATCCTCCATAAAAACTGTAGAAGTATTAGCAGAGCCAAGTTTGAGGTTAAGATCATGAATGGTCTGAGTTGAGGCCGAGCTAGGACGTGGAGGAACAAGTGGCTGTGGGGAAACGTGTATGTTAAAATCTTGCTCCAGAAGGTCAAGGATTACAAATACTACTTGATGAATACTATTGACACATTCTTTGGTCAAAAAACCACCAAATTGTTGCAAGGAAGCTTTCACAGGGTGAAAGGACTGCCTTTCAAGGGCTTTCTTGATGCTTTCAAGGACCATGTAAACACTGTGGTTGCTTAAAACAACATGGTGGTGAAAACAAGCACCAATCAAAGCATCACCTCTCCACATATCATACTTTTGACATGCCTTAATAACCTTATCTCTTTGAAGAAACCTATGATCCTCTTTATACCTTGATGGATATGAGGGCATTCACATAGAATAATGGAGGCAAGCATGTCATCCTTAATATAGCCTAAGAATGACTTTTCCCAATCTTTGACTTCCAGTAGGACCCTGTAATTTCTGGGATAGTAATCCATATGCAAGGAGGAGCATAATGAACAAAATTTAACTTGTGAGATCACACCCACTAAGAAGATGGGATGACCTAACATCTTAGATACTTAAAGGCTAGTGATAAAAGAACAGTCAAGAAAAGATGCAGCCAAGACTAATATAAGATAGAATGAAGCACATAATTATTTTGTAATATGGTAAAAAACACCCATAAATACCAAAGATCGATACAAAAAAGATGATTAATTAATCACCACCTAAAATAATAATGACCCCTTACGCGAAGCAAGATACAGAATCCCATACAAGAAGTAAAGGATGCAGAAGACACGAAGGAGGAGTCACATAGATAGCTAATAAATAACTGCGCACATGATATAGTAATTGTGACATCGAAATATCCAAGTGGCCCTTTAAAACTCAAAATATTCACAAAAAAGGAATGAAGAACTAAGAGAAGCCAAGATCTAGATACGTACTCAGTGATCACGTGATGACAGCCAAGGATAGCCAAGAGATGTAGAAAACTAGAAAAGTACGAACAAAAGTGGATATGTGGAAGGCAAAGAAAGAGACAAACATCATGAGCTCACAACTGAAGTAACTAATTAATTATACTATATTATGATAAAACCACTTATGGCATGCCTTCCAAGCCAATAAATTCTCTAAAACTGCCCATACTAATAGAACATGCATCAATAAGGCCAGCTCAACTTGCAGAAGGGAGCCACATTGGCATTTTAGCATAATAGGATATAATTAATTAATAAATATATTGAAATAAACATGGAGCTAATAATAATACATTCTAAATAATTATAGAAAGATGAGGATACTCATTCAACTAATAGAAAATTGCTAATTATACTATATTATGATAAATAAAAATAGTGTGACTAGTGTGACACACCTTTTTAAACCCATTGTATGCACCCTAAAATGGTCGCCTAGACTTTGGGCCCCCATTTAGCAATTTGTCAAATCCCTGAATCAATATTTTCAAAAATCAACATTTTTAATTATATCAATTTCCTTGATCAAATCTTATTTCATCATTTTTGATTATTCCTTGGGCTAACCATTTTATCCTAAGTCTTTACTTAATTAAAAGGAATATTTCCTCCCCTTTTATTAAATAAAAAGCCCCCACTTTTCCTCTTATCCTAAGTTGCACAAATAAAGTACTATTCTTATTTTATAAAGAGAAAAAATACTTTTTGTCTCATATGGACACAAAAGTCAACTCTTATTTTCTCATTGGAGGATACTTGTGCACATGGATTTCTCTTCTTTCAAGCTCCACCATTGATTAGATCTTTTGCCTCTTAATCTCAATGGTCCATTCCTTTTCATTTCTTATAAAAGGAGAGCTCTCTTCCTCATTTGCATATCATGTTTTTATGCTAATGTTATGCTGCAGGTTTTCTAGGTCAATTTGGAACTTGCTTTGAAGACACTCTTGCATCCAAGCTTTGAAGATCATTGTTGCATTCCATAGTTCTCATATTTTCTTTCATAGTTGCATGATCATGGCATTTCTAGTATAGATTTCCTTTTATGCAATAGAATAATCTCACATAGTCTAATTAGGAAGGTTGTAATCCTTTGTACTTCCCTTTCATAGCATAATTTGTACTTGCATTTTCATAGAGTAATTTGCATACTCATATAGGTTGCATTGCATTGCATTCATCTTGTTTTCATTGGAGATATTGGCATTGTTTCCCTTGTTTTCATCTTGAATCTCTCATTGTGTGGTTGACTAGCAAGGTCATATGTTTCATAGCTCTAGCTGAGAGCAAAACTCATAATCTTGCAACTCCATACATAAAGAGCTATGGATCAATTTTTGAGGCCTCATTCTTGAGTATCCTTGAATGTAATGATTCATAGAAGTGTGGTCACATTTTTACCATACATTTCTGGCGCCCACCGTGGGGCAGAGTAGCTTAACTTTGTCCTTTCATTTTTGCATTTCTGTCAATTTTTTAGATTAATTTCAGCTTAATTTTAAATCTCTATTTTTTGTCTCAGTATATCATACGATACTGTCCAGGTATATCACGTGATAGTTCTCTCCATAGCGTGCGATACTTTGCCTGGTTGAAGTATCGCCTGACCGTTATAAGAATTATCGCCTGGTGGCGGACGAAGTATCACCTGGCTTAAGGCAGAATATCGCTCAGACTTAAAATATCACACTGTTATACAAAATTATATCACGTGATATTTTTGATGTCTGTAGTGTGTCACCTGTACCAGTAGAGAGCTTTACGTTGAGTTTATTTAGTCGAGTTTGATCTTAGATAGCTTGCTATTTCTGCTCACTGCATTTAGATAGAGTTAATTTGCATCTTTAGTTAGATCTTTCTTCATTTCATTTAGATTTTGGGTTTTCCTAACCTCTTGTTGGTCTAACAAGTTGTTTTGTAGGTGCTCTTTCTTGAAGGAAATTTCCATATTGCATGCTAAAAGGACTACTAACTATTTTTGCAGGGCTGCCCAAAAGCATAAAAACAAAAAAAAATATATAATCTCAAGTGCTTGTATTTTATTTCATTTCAAGTTGGCAATTACTAGTTGTTCATTTTCATAGGAATCTTAATATCTTGTGGAAGAGATTTTGAGGTGGTAGGAGAAGTATGCTCTTCACCCTTGTGGTGAACCAGAAAATCTTGACCCATCTTGGAATTTTGGAAGCAAGAGGGTAATTGAATCTTTGCTTGGTGTGTTTGGGAGAAACTTTGAGATAGGGGAGTATGCTCTTCACCCTTGTGGTGAAACAAAAACCTTGAACCTCACAAGTTGATCCACTTTTTGTTTAGTTGATTAGAATCCTTTAGCGGGCCTGCTCTTGAGCAATCAAGAGGAATGACCCAAGTGGGGATAAACTAATAATGAGCTATTCTAACACACTATAAACTCAAGGCTATCAAGGACACAAAACCTTGGTAGACATAACACTTGTATTCACTTGATATGAGTAGCTCATGGGATTATGACCATGGGGAAAGCATTGAGCAAGAATGCTTAAGGTACTCTTGAGGCCGTGAGGTCCTAGTCCTTTTTGAGGAGCAAGAGGGGTGTTGTGAACGGAAGCCCTTATTAAGAACCATTAGATAGAGGCCACCTATTTTAGCCGCTTAGCTTCTTGGTGCAAGATTTATCCAAGTGGAACAACCCAGATCACCTTAAGATACTCACCATATGTGCTCCTTTGGTTGTGTTTTTGACACTTCCATGACAACGCTAATATCTATTGTGGGCAACCACTTTGTGTGAGGCAAGGGAGCATCAAGTTGTGGGCCAAGTTGCTAAGTAACGAGCCTTGACTTTCTAGGTAGTGAGTGCTTGAAGTGTTTTCATTGTGCTATACCAGTGTAAACATTCTCAACATACAAACAATCGGTTGCATTCATAGGGTGCTTTTCAATTTTGATATCACAAGTATTTGTCTTGGCAAGGTTGCTTTTGCCCTTGTTTCAAGTGTTTGGAGACATGTTTGATCCCTTACTATTTGCAAACCTATCAAAATCCTACCAAATCTATGATTGAGCCCAAAATTTTCACCCTTAGACTCAAAGTTTTGAAAAATCAGACCTTAAAACACAAAAAATTGCACAATCTGGTCAAGTGTCACATAAATTAGCATCAGTATCCCCTGTAGTGAGAAGGTATATTGCGCGATAGTTCACGCCTACTGGACTATCACCTGCCTTACCTGGTGTTTATTGCCTGGCTACTTTTAGGTCTGTCGCTTGGTAAAAGGTGAAATATCACCCTGTTATAGGTGTATCACCCTGTTAGCCTAGAGTATATCACCTGGGTAGTTTCTGCGGTGTTTTCAGTTTAGTCAGTTTTTAGTTGTTGTTAGTTAGATTAGGTCTTTGAGTAGGTTTCTTTCTCTACCATTAGAGACTTGTCTTGGCTCTAAATCTTTGGTTTTTGCCCTCTAGGGACAGCGTTAATTGATTTACAAGGTCACTTAGGAAATAGTTATCAAGTTAGAACGTTATTCTTGGTGAAAAAAGTTTATCTCTAGAATTGTTAGCTGCATTCTTAGAAAATTTTAGTACTCTTATTGTCCAAATCATTTTCATTTAATCTCAATTTCAATTATATTTTGGCCTAGTCCAACCTCCTGGTTCAAAAGTGCAAGGGTAGTCACCCTTTGATTTGAAACACCT
This sequence comes from Chamaecyparis obtusa, assembly GCA_027943335.1. Taxonomy (NCBI): domain Eukaryota; kingdom Viridiplantae; phylum Streptophyta; class Pinopsida; order Cupressales; family Cupressaceae; genus Chamaecyparis; species Chamaecyparis obtusa. Next base: position 984,877 of record BSBK01001834.1, on the reverse strand, counting down.
CTTTGACAATGTTGGTAAAGCCCCCTTTTGATATCTTTATCTTTTCATTTCTCTTTGGACAATAGAGAACTTTGATTATCCTAGTTTGGTGTTGACACTTTGAGAGGGCACCCTATTATTAAGAATATTTTTCTTTCATGTCAGTTATGTCAAGGTACCAAGTCAATCAAGGGAAGCAACCCCCTATTGTCTTTAGCCAGTTACCACCAGTTAAGATTGGTCAACAACACAATGGAAAAGAACCCATTTTTGATCAATCTCCTAAGAGTGAACCTGAGGTTTGTTTTAATCCAAAAGGTAATCCCAGTGAAGTGAGTACCTCTTTCATCAAGTATGGACATGAGTTACACTTTCACTTGACAACAAAGAGAAGCAATGAATGAAACTCTTGATGACATGTTTCAACGGCATAGGGGTAACATGACGTCTGCTAGGTCTACATATGCTAGTCTGCCTAGATCTCCTCCTATTAGCACAAGGTATCTCAATGCTCACCAATGAGCTAAGAGACATTACCAAAAAACTCACTCAGATTTAGGGTCACAACACGAAGACCAGAACAACGAGTCTAGTGACCACCACATCAATGCAACTAATGCAATCAGACATTCAAGACAACCTTCTCCACTAAAAGATACCTCTTGATATGAAAATATGAGATTGAAAAGAATTGAAAGGGAGAAGCAAGCCTATCTAGATGAACAAGTTGCCAAAAGGGAGAAATTTAGACAACTAGAGGAAGAGGAACGTGCATTATTGGACATAAGAAAAAGAGTCACCCAAGAAGAAGAAGATAGACTCTATGCACAACAACTCCAAAATCAATTCAATGGGAGGGGTACCAATAGTGGGACCAACTCACCCCCATCCACCCCCTCACCAAGTCCTAGAAGAAGGTCAAGGACACCCTCAAGATCCCCAAGTCCTAGAGGTAGGAGGACTTCAAGATATGATTACCATAGGAGACAATTACCTCCTAGATGTTGAAAGCAACCCTCCCAATGAGCACATCATAGCTCACAACATGGAGGAAGTTATGCCAACTTTGATCATATGGATTTTATGACTTTGCAGCAAGAACCATCTTTTCAAGCATATGTAGAAAGATATGTGGAACAAAACAAGGATCAGTTCCTAGAAAGTCTCATCAACAAAGGTGCTAAGGTCCCATCTAATTTTGATGTGCACCAAAAGATTAAGAAACAAAATCCTTCAACCAATGAGGTGATCATGCAAATGCAAGGGTACATAGAGAAAATGAGAGCTCCTAAGAGTACATTCAATTTGGACTCCATATGTCCCAATCCTATAGACAAAAGTGTGGTGATGATTGAATTTCCTAAGAGGGTTGAGTTCCCAACTTATGACAAATATGATGGCATTGGTGACCCTCATGACCATGTTAGACAATTTTATATAATGAGCTTTGCCTTTCATCATGAAGACTCCTACTTAATTAGATTATTCACAAGGAGTCTAAAAAGTCAAGCTATGGAGTGGTTCACCAACCTTACTCCTCCAGTGAAGACATTTAAAGAACTTGTCCAAAGATTTGTCCAACATTTTGCTTACAATCTATCAAGGTCAGTCACAATGCTTGATTTGTGCAAACTCAAACAAAATCAAGGAGAACCTTTTGTCACCTTCTTGTAATGATGGAGACGGTTGTGCTCAAAGTATTCTAGAATGATTCCTGAGGAGGAAAGAATAGACATCATTGTGAGCAACTTGGTACTAGAATTAAGGTATGAAGTAAGGAAGATCCCATTTAATTCTTTTGATACCATGGTAGAAGTGGCATGTTGCATAGAAGATGTCCTAAAAGAACAAGGCATTTTGGCCAAACCAATTAATAACAACAATGACCAAAACAATAATAATAATGGTAATAAGGACAAAAAGAACTCTTATTGGAATAAGAATAAGCAAGTGGTCAATGACAGAGTTGTTGACTCATCACAACCTAAGAATGAAGGAGTTCTTAATCTCTCTAATGCAGTCCAAGCCATGAAGCTACAAACATCTTCAGAACAACAAGAGAATAAACCCAAGTATCAAGGGAGACCTAAAATAGAAAAGAGACAATTTACCAAACTTGGGGACTCATATGCAGACATTTTCAAGACATTAATTTCTCATAATTTGGCACAACCTCAAGATCCTTCCAAGCACCGCATACCAGATCCTAAGCCTCGTTGGTGGGATGAGAAGGCTTTTTGTGTCTTTCACAATGGAGTCAGACACGATATAGAATATTGTTTTAGACTTAAGCATCTTGTCCAAGACCTTATTGAAAGTGGAAAATTACAAGTTGATGGGTTGACCACAAACGCTGACCACAAAGCTTTTAAAGAACCCTTGTGCAAATATGAGAAAGGAGAAAACTCTAAGGGTAAGAATGGCAAGGTTGCTAACAACTACACTTACATAGCTGCTGAGAATGTTATTAATATGCTTGAAGTTGTTGATGATAATGTCAACATGATGAGAGGAAAAGAGCCCTACGGTTATGACTCACCTCTCATATTTGATGAAGGACCCATTGTTGTGCTTAGAGGTCCTCACTCACGAAGGATGTCTCAACCCCTCAATGCTATCACTAGGAGTCAATCTCAAGCTCCCATTGTTATTAGAGGTCCTAACTCCAGCAAGTCTAAACAACCAGTATCAAAGGGTGTTCTTCCTAAGTCTACCATTGGTCTTGATTTGAACTATAACCTTGTTATCAATTACAACAGACACCAGCGCAGATATCTATTTTTGAGATTTTGGAATTGTCCCCTAAGCATAAGTGTGTCCTTGAGGATGCTTTGCAAGTGGCTAATGTCCCTAATGATATAGATGTAGACCAATTCTAGAATATGGTCAACCACTTGGCTAGCCCTCACTACCTTACATTCTCAGAAGAAGATGACAAGTCATTAAGCCACCCACACAATTTGGCCCTTCATATAGAGGTTATGATCCACAAGACCCGTGTGAGGTGCATGTTGATAGATGGGGGTGCTAGGCTCAATATATGCTCTTTGAGCTTATTGATGGCCTTGGGTTATTCAAAAGAAGTCATTGATACAAGGAAGAAGATCACCATTAAGGCTTATGATGAAGCAGAATGTAGTTCTAAAGGATTGGCTGTTCTTCCTATCCGAATTGGTGTTGTAGAGAAAGACATTTTGTTTCAGATTATTGACACTGGTCCTTTGGCTTACAATATTTTGTTGGGTAGACCATGGATACATGAGATGCAAGCAGTCCCAGCTACTTATCATCAGTGTGTGAAGTTCCCTTATAATGGAGTAGAAATTTGTATAGTAGGGGATAACACATTATCAGTCAACACAATTTCAATAGGGTCTCATATTCCTTTGAATAGGGAGGCTGGCACTTTTGATACTACATTTGAACAATGCAAGAATAAATTCAAGACCATAGACCTTGGTATGGGGGATTACAAAATAGATACATTGACAAAATTTTCAATTTCCCCTAGGTCTTATGGAAAACCTTCTCAAGATATGAAGCCCTCATCTTCAGCCATGATATTGTTTGATAAGTTTGTAGAGTCCTCAGTTCTGATTCAAGGGGAAAAAGAGGAGGTTTTCGTTAGGGACTGGATTTACCGAGAAGAGAAATACCGACATAATGAGAATTTTTCACCTTCTCCTAGAGCTTATGGGAGAGGGTATACATTGGTCAAGAATATGGGTTATCCAGGACATGGTCCCCTTAGTCATAGGTTGGATGCTATAGCTAAACCTCTTAACCATGCCCTTTTTGGACAAAGGAATAAGTCAACAGTTGGCTTAGGTTTTGAAAATGAGAAACAAACAAGCATCCCTATTTCAACTGCGATGGATAGTAACAATGACTCAGACTACACACCTAATCTTTCTAATCAGCAAGACATGTCTGATGATTGGGTGCCTTCAACAGCTCTCCTTTGGGGAGATTCAAAAGATTTGACAATTGACAGTCCTCCTATCCCAGCTGTGATGGATAGTGACTATATGAATGCTAGATTGACAATGGAAAGTGCTTCTATCCTAGCTGCGATGAATAGTAACAATGCTAGTGTTAGGGAAGGGGAAACCCTTCCCAACATTGAGGCTTCTACATCACAAGGCCCCAATAATGATTCAAAGACAGACTCACATGAGTTCAAATGGGACTCACTTTCAGATGCAACAATTTATTTAGACATGGATGTTATACATACTTATAGTACTCCACCCAATGTGACCAACGAGCCTAGTGTAGGACTAGAGGATTGGACTCCTCGAATCGCCTTAGTAGATGGTGCTTCGTATGATAGGACAAATCCTAATTTAGGTATCTTAGAGGGAGACTAGATGAATCCCAATTATATAGTCACCAAAAATAACACTTTCCACATAAACAATGTTGAACCAGTCATTGACTTACCCCTTGTCAACCGCCATTTGATTAATTGGTCGCAACTCTCTCAAGAGCCATAACTCCTCACATTTCAGAATGACTATGAAATTGCATGTTACCTAAATGCTCTTGAACTTGTAGTCTCTTCCACCAATGAACCTACAACAAGTATGATGGAGCCTGATATTAAGTACCTTGGTCTAAAAATAAAAGAAAAGGAAAAAAAGAAAAATGGTTCTGATGGCGAAAACCACTTTGTGGCGGTGTCAGAACCCTATATAGTAAAAATAAATGATGTATCCGAGGGTGAAAACCTCTTCAAGGTGCCTAAGGATGGGGTACTTAATAACTTGCCGAGTTACTTCCAAGACAGGTCATCAATTCTCATTGAGCCTACACAACTAGTGAATTTGAATATAGAAGAGGCTCCTCAAATAGTGCACCTAGCTCAGTCTCTATCGGTTGAAGAAAAAGAGGCATATACAAAGTTTTTGCAAAAGAAGAAAATCAACTTTGCTTGGACATATTCAGACATGCTAGGACTTGACATTGATCTTATTATGCATCATTTATCTATAGCTCTAGGAATAAAACCAGTCAAACAAAGGTTGAGGAAAATGCACCCTCATGTAGCTCTCCTTGTAAAAGTAGAATTAGAGAAGCTCTTAAGAGCTAGATTTATTAGAGCTATAAACTATGCTGAGTGGATCTCAAACATTGTCCTAGTTTCAAAACATGATGGATCCATTTGAGTATGTACAGAATTTAGAGATCTCAACAAAGCATGCCCAAAGGATGACATTCCACTCCCAAACATAGACATGATAGTGGATATGACGGTGGGTTATGAGATATATTCCTTAATGGATGGTTTTTTTTGGATATAACTAGATAAAAATAGCTCATGAAGATCAAGAGAAAACAACTTTCACATGTGCATGGGGAACTTATTGTTGGAACATCATGCCATTTTGCCTAAAAAATGCAGGGGAAACATATCAATGAGCTATGACCTCAATTTTTCTTGATATGATGCATAAGAATATAGAAGATTATGTGGATGAAAACCTGGCTAAGTCTAAGAAATGGGATACACACCTCAACGATTTGGAAGTAATTCTAGATCGCATGGAACAGTTTCAGCTTAGATTGAATCTGAAAAAGTGTGCATTTGGGGTTGCCTCAGGTAAACTTCTAGGATTAATAATTTTAGAAAAAGGAATAGAGGTTGATCCTGAAAAGGTCCAAGCTATATTAGATATGCCACCTTTAAGAAACATTAGTCAGATGAGAAGTCTTTAGGGATGACTCCAATCCATAAGGAGGTTTATTTCACAACTTGTAGATAGAGAAAAACCTTTTAATAAAACATTGCATAAAGGAGCCACATGTGTATGGAATGAAGATTTCCAAAAGAGCCTCGATCAAATAAAATAGTATTTGGCTAATCCTCCAATTTTGATGCCTCCTATTCCAGGGAAACCATTGATTTTGTACATTTCAGCGATAGATTCTTCCTTGGGGGCATTGTTGGCTCAATTGGATGACACTGGGAAAGAAAGGGCCATTTACTACATTAGTCGTACTCTAGTATCTTATGAGATCAATTATAATAGCATTGAAAAGTCTTATCTTGTAGTAGTGTGTGCTTCCCAAAAGTTGTGACACTATATGCTTGCTCATACTATACATTTGGTTGCAAAAATTGATCCTCTTAAGTACTTGCTTGGTAAAGCTGCCCTCACAGGTAGACTTGCTAAGTGGATAATGGTTTCATCTAAATTTGATATAGAGTATGTTGAGAGAAAGGCCATAAAGGGACAAGCTATTGCCGACCAGTTAGCTGATTTTCCAGTTAAGGATAGTATGCCTATTCAGGTGGAATTCCTAGATGAACACATACTGTATATGACCTCTCACACTTGGAAGATTTTCTTTGATGGTTCCAACATGCAAAATGGATCAAGTGCTAGAGTATTGTTTGTCTCTCCACATGGGTACAACATGCCAAAGTCTTACAAACTTCTATTCCCATGCACAAATAATACTGCAGAATATGAAGCTCTAACCAATGGATTGAAACTAGCTATAGAATGGAACATAACAGAGTTGCATGTCTTTGGGGATTCATAATTAATTATCAACCAAGTCAATGAGGAGTATCAAACCAAGGATGACAAGTTGATACCTTACAAAAAGATGGTTGATTCATTGAGACGTTACTTTACACTTGTGACATTTTAAAAAATCCCTAGAACATAAAACAAAGCTGCAGATACTATGGCTACATTAGCTTCACTCCTATAGTTGGAAAATCACGAGTCTAGATTTGAATTCCTGGAGGAAGAGCTACACCATCCCATATTTGACTCATCTAAAAGCCATGTCATTTGTACCCTTTTCACACATGAGTCTTCCTGATATGGTGCTATCTATTTGTATCTTTGTGATGGCATCATCCCTGACACTTTCAACCGTTCTGAACGTAGAAATCTCATCCACAATGCCTCTCGCCACACCCTTATTTATGGTGATCTGTATAGGAGGGGTTTAGATGGGACACTTCTTAGGTGCTTGGAAAAGGAGGAATCCAACCAAGTGTTAGTTGACATCCACGAGGGAATTTGTGGTGGACATTCCAACGGTCTTGCCATGGCCCGAAGGTTGCTTAGGGCAGGGTATTACTGGCCCACAATGCAAATGGATGCAGCAGCTTTCTCTAAGTCCCGTGAGAAATGTCAAAAACATGGAAACCTGATTCATGCTTTGGGTAGGGAGCTAATTCCTTCTATTTCTCATTGGCCATTTCAGCGTTGGGCCTTTGACCTTGTTGGGAAAATTCACCCCAACTCATCAGGTGGACATAAGTTTATCATCACAGCTATTGATTATTTCACAAAATGGGTAGAGGCAGTCCCTCTTTCTATTGCCTCAGGCAAAATAGTTTCCCTATTTATTTTGAATCATATTATTTGCTGATTTGGAGTGCCTTTTGAGATCATCACTGACAATGGAGGTTAATTCAAGAACAAGGACATTAAACATCTTTGAAAAAAGTTTAAAATCAAACAACATCGGTCCTCCAGTTACTTTCCCAAGGGAAATGGACAAGCAGAAGCCTCTAATAAAACCATTCTCAAGATTCTTCATAGGACAATACACAAGAATGGTAGGGATTGACACTTGCAAATCAATCTATTATTATGGGCTTACAGGACAAGCATTTGCACACCTACAGGGGCTACTCCTTTGGCCCTTACCTATGGCGCTGAAACAATATTACCTTTAGAAGTAGAGATCCCTTCACTTAGAGTTTCTCTCAAAGGTTTGATAACAGATGAGGATTACCATGCCATGAGGTTACAGGAATTAGAACTTCTAGATGAGAAGCGCAAAGCTTCATTTGATCATATGAGAGTATATCAGAAGCATATGTCCAAGGCATTCAACAAGAAGGTTCACCCTAGAGAGTTTCAAGTAGGAGATCTTGTTTTGCGAGAGAATCCTAAGAACCAATAGAACAGAGAATAAAAGGGTAAATTCAAACCTAATTGGCTTGGTCCATATGTCATCATAGCCACTTTTGGGATAGGTTCTTATTTGTTATCTGATGAAGATGGAGAATAGCTCCCTGAGCCCATCAACATTTTGCACCTAAAGAAGTTCTATCCTTGATGCCCATTTTCTGTCTAGGGGCATCTTTTGTATATATTTTATGATCTTGAAAAAAAAATTTAAAAAAAAAAATAGCAAAAAATTTTAAAAAATAGAAAAAGTGCCTTGGTGAAAACCTGGAAACAGGCGCCTTGGTAGCAAAAATACAAAAAATACAAAAAGGAGAAAAAAATCAAAAAATATCCAAGTGGTGAAAACCTGGAAACATGCGCTACTTGAGGTCTTTCCACTCCTATGTATTAAGCATGCGTCCTCAACACTTAGCCATTTTCCATCATGCCTTGACCTTATTTGACTTGGTCTGGAATTGGTCCTTATTTTGTCTAGGGGGCATACCTGTTAGCATAGGTCCTTAGGGTGCATTTGTCTCTTGGGGCATTTCACAATAGGTGTTTTTCAACATCACCCCAAACAGTGTTTTTCAACACTACCCTTGCATCGAGTGTTTCTTAACACTTATCAGATGTCTTATCCAATAGTCCAAGTGTAATGTGATATTTCTCCTTGGCAGATGTGATACTCAAAGTTTGACTCTATGACCTACACACATGCACTTCGAACTCGCTGAGACATGCTTGACTTTATTTTTCTTTGTGTGCTATCTATGAGGATTTCTTTGATGAGTGGTCTCTCCCTGAGAAGTTTTTGATGATGCATAGCTAGAAGACTAAGAGTATGAGAACATGTTTTATTTCTTTATCTTCTTGTGGGAATATTTTGTTAATCCTAACTGTCATGAGCATTTATGCTGGTCTTACTTGACACTAAGGATTGACAAGGTATTATTCTTGACTATTTTATGCGAGTGCATGCTTCTAGTTATCCTGACTTTCATGTGTCTTGATACAAGCATAATCTCACCATATCAAACTTAGGTGATCTTGCTGCACTAGTCATCTTGACCTACATGTCTTTGATGCCTAGGTGGGATTTCCACATTTCTATCTGATAAAGATCATATTCATATTCACATAGTTATGCTAGTGTGCATTGTATGATCTTACGATGCTACCAATAATGCTCGATGATGATAATTAGATGTCTATAAGCATTGTGACCTTGCAAGTCAACCACTTTTCATAGTAGCTTGCATTCTTAGGTTCATGTTAGTTTAGTTTTACATTTTTGTATATGGAGAGAGCTCTCCTTTTGTCTTTCAAGGACTAGTTGGTCAACTGCACTCACCTTTCCTTCTTCTCGATCATGTCTTTCACTTCTTGTCTTTCATATCATAGCCTTTTCTATTCCTATAGCCTTTTGACTTTTTTGGTCAATTTTCAAAACACCTTAGAATTCTGTGAAAATTGCACCCTTAGCTAATTTCAATGTCTTGGATCCATTTTCAGACTCAAAATCAAAATCTGAGTTCATCTTGATAGTCAAAATCACCTTTCAAAATTACCCCTTCTTCTGCACAGTTGGCTAACCGTTTGAGGCCTATTTCTTCAATCTTTGATGGAATTTCTTCCTTTTCATGTCTTTCAAACTTCTAGTCTTCCATTCACCCCATTTCTTTTCTTCTAATTCATCACTGGGGCATGTTTTCACCGCCTAATGGTTATCCAGTTATCATTTATCTTCGATTATGGTTTCATTCTAATTTGATCAAATCTTTATCAATTTGTTGTTCTCCTCTATCTGATTTTGATTTCAATTCCGAGGGGGCAGTATCTATTGGATTTTAATCCTTGATTCCTTGATTTTTTTGATTCAGCTATCCTTCTATGAGTTTTTTCTCAAGCTTGAGATTCTTATCTCTTATTTTGGATATGATCCTAAATCGACCTCATGTCTACAATCCCTTGTCTATGTTTGTCTGGATGTGATCCCAAATCAACCTCACATCTGAGTTGTTTTGTGGTCCCAGATCGATCTCACATTCCAATTCTTCTTTGACTGCATGTGTTCCTAGATCGATCACACATTAGTCAAAGAGGGGCAAATGTATGCACCCTAAAATGGTCGCCTAGACTTTGGGCCCCCATTTAGCAATTTGTGAAATCCCTAAATCAATATTTTCAAAAATCAACATTTTCAATTATATCAATTTCCTTGATCAAATCTTATTTCATCATTTTTGATTATTCCTTGGGTTGACCATTTTATCCTAAGTTTTTACTTAATTAAAAGGAATATTTCCTCCCTTTTTATTAAATAAAAAGCCCCCACTTTTTCTCTTATCCTAAGTTGCACAAATAAAGTACCATTCTTATTTTATAAAGAGAAAAAGTACTTTTTGTCTCATATGGACACAAAAGTCAACTCTTATTTTCTCATTGGAGGATACTTGTGCACATGGATTTCTCTTCTTTCAAGCTCCACCATTGATTAGATCTTTTGCCTCTTAATCTCAATGGTCCATTCCTTTTCATTTCTTATAAAAGGAGAGCTCTCTTCCTCATTTGCATATCATGTTTTTATGATAATGTTATGCTGCAGGTTTTCTAGGTCAATTTGGAGCTTTCTTTGAAGACACTCTTGCATCCAAGCTTTGAAGATCATTGTTGCATTCCATAGTTCTCATATTTTCTTTCATAGTTGCATGATCATGGCATTTCTAGTATAGATTTCCTTTTATGCAATAGAATAATCTCACATAGTCTAATTAGGAAGGTTGGAATCCTTTGTACTTCCCTTTCATAGCATAATTTGTACTTGCATTTTCATAGAGTAATTTTCATACTCATATAGGCTGCATTGCATTGCATTCATCTTGATTTCATTAGAGATATTAGCATTGTTGCCCTTGTTTTCATCTTGAATCTCTCATTGTGTGGTTGACTAGCAAGGTCATATGTTTCATAGCTCTAGCTGAGAGCAAAACTCATAATATTGCAACTCCATACATAGAGAGCTATGGATCAATTTTTGAGGCCTCATTCTTGAGTATCCTTGAATGTAATGATTCATAGAAGTGTGGTCACATTTTTACCATACACCAATAACTATCTATACATATCAGTGACCAACATAATAGAATACTCATCAATATAGACATTTCTTCTTTAAAAAGTATGTCATTATGGCATTTAGCATAATAGTGTATAATCAACAACATAATTTGAATTAAAAAATAGAGCTTATAAAGATTCATTCTGAATAATTGCAAGAAGAGTATGGAATTCCTTTAGGGAATTTTCTGAAGAACATGAATCTAGATCAATCTTATCACAACCCAAGTTCGCTAAACAAACTGCTAGAGCATTTCCTTCTCCATATGTATGCAAAATGATAAAGCTACTCATAGAATCAATAAAACCTCATATTTGATGAAGAACATAACTTAATTGCCAATTATCAATTTTCCCATGAATACAAGCATTGATAATGACAGTTGAATCACCTTCAATGTGTAAGTTTGAAATCCACAATTTTTTAGCAAGAACCAAACCCTCTAGCAGAGCAACAACTTCTTCCATATTATTAGTACCGGGATTGATAGGAAATGTAGAGAAGGCAAGAAATTTACTTGAATGATCTCTCAAGAAAGCACCAATTCCTGACTCACCAGGGTTCCCTCTTGAAGAACCATCAAAATTTAGCTTTACAGGAGAAGGATCAGACAATTTCCATTTGATTGTGGATTTGCAAATAGGGGATTTTATAATGTGAGGAAAAATGGGGGAAGAAGGGAAAGAAATAAGTTTCCAGGAAGAAGCTACTTGATTGTCCCAAAAAGAAAAAATGGTATTTGGATTAAAGTGATAAGAGGACATATTATTGACTTGGTCAGATATAAGTCTTTCTATTATAGAGAGGATTGAAGAAATATGTGAACTAACTTTTCTAAAGATTCTTTTATTTCTTTCCCACCAAATTGACCAAAGGACTGAAGAAGGAATGATAATCCATAAACATGCAAACAAGGAATTTACAAATAAAATGGGCCAAGATTGAAAGAGCTCCCAAAGAGAGTTAGGAAGAGGGAAAGATATGGATAACTTTTCCATGACAAAGGACCAACATTGATAGGCAAAGTGACAGTGAACAAAGAGATGATCCACTATTTCCATGTGCATGACACATAATACACAATTAAAGGGGGAGGCTATTTGGAGTCTAGCTAATCTGTCACTAGTTAGGATTCTACTTTGGATAGCAAGCCAAGAAAAAACAATAGATTTGGAGAGAACATACTTATCCCAATATAAATAAAAAGCTTGTTGATTGCAATGATGACTAGCCATTTGTTGAAGGGCCACACAAGAAAATTTAACCCAATGCAAGCCATTTTTGGAGGGGAACCATAACAACTTATCATTACCTTTAGACATGTAAAGTTCTCTATTTGTGAGGACAATAGAAAATTCCCTAGAAAGATTTATATCTATAGGAAGGACATATGGATCTTTCTAGATCACCTTATGCGATAAAATATCCACATGGTCCACATAATCCACAAGAAACTCACCCCAGTGGAGGATGGAGACATTCATAACCTCTTCTAGAGAATTTAAACAACATAATGGAGGGAATCCATTCCAGGAGTCTTTCTAAAAAACTACATTAGAACCATTATGGACCTGCTAGGATAGAGAATTTGTGACAAATTCTCTAGATGATATCATAAAATTCCATGTAGGGGAACCAGAGGGAGGGTTAGAAATGGTAAAAATTCTATTAGGATTAGAAGAATCTAGATATTTGGTTTGCATAATCTGACACCATAGAGAATGTGGATTATAATACATATTCCAAACTAACTTCCCACCAAATGCTTTGTTTCTAATAGATAAATTGTGTAACCCTGCACCCCCTGAAAATTTATTCATGGAAAGTTTTTGTAAAGAGACAAGAGGAACTTTCTTTTCATTAGTCTTATCAGATGACCAAAGAAAAGAGCGAATAATTTTTTCAATCTGATTTATTACTGACTTTGGGGCTTGAAGGATAGAAATGTAGTAATTAGGGATAGCTGTGAGCACAATTTTGATTAATAGAATCCTGCTAGAGAGAGAGAGAGAGCCATCTTTACTTCCAAGCTGAGATTCTATTTTTTAATCTATTAATTACATTATCCCAGTAAGAAGTTTTATCTTGGCCAATAAAAAATGGAATACCAAGATAGGTGGAGGGTAGATCATCTATAGGGAATCCAAGGATATTAGTAATTCTTTGTCGAACATAATATGAAGTAAAAAACATATAAATTTTGGATTCGAGGGGGTTGATGACTTGTCCAGATCCAAAAGTATATGTGTCCAAAATTTGTTTAATGAATTTAGCCTCTTGAATGGAAGATCTTCCAAACAACATGGTGTCATCAGCAAAGAAATTATGAGAAATAGACAAATCTGAATTAGGAATGCTTATACCTTTCCAATTAGAAATAAGATTATGTTTCTGAATAGTTCTACTAAATGCTTCTTCCATTATAATAAATAAGAAGGGGGATAGAGGATCTCCTTGCTGAACTCTTTGAGTGGCGTGAAAGAAACCAAAAGGGATACCATTAATTAGAACTAAAAAAGATGCGCCAGACAAGAAATTCTTAATCCATTTGCACCATGAATGCAAAAATCTAAAATTTTTAAGAACTTTTAAAAGGAAGGACCAACTAACTTTGTCATATGCTTTCATCATGTCTAATTTAACCACAAAATAAGGAATCTAAAAAGATTCAATTGTGTGAAGGACTTCCAAGGTGACTAATGCACCATCAAATGTATCCCTACCTGGAACAAAACCTCCTTGCTGAAGAGAAATTATTCTAGGAATGTGTGGTTTAAGTCTAAGATAAATTGCCTTGGTAATGATCTTATAGATAGATTTACACAAAGAGATAGGTCTAAAATCTGTAAAGGTTTGAGGTGTTTTTGATTTGATAATCAAAGTAAGATTGATTTTATTAAAATTCTTAAGGATATAACCTTTCCTGTGAGATTCTTCTATAGCCAATAAGAGGTCAAAATTAATAACATCCCAACATTTCTCATGAAAAAGCATAGTAAATCCATATGGACCAGGAGCCTTATCTGGTGCCATAGAGAAAACAACAGAGTGAATTTCCTCAATACTAAAAGGCTTCATTTATTGATCATTATTCGTATCCGATATGAGAGAGGGGATGGACTACAAAAGATCATCCATAGCAAGATTATTATCATTTTGGGTTGGAATAGGAGCAAGCAAATTTTTGAAAAAATAGACCCCCTCATTACTAATTTGCTGCTGGGAATTCAAAATATCTCCTAATACAACATCCTTAATAGAAAGGATAGCAGAAGAAGATTTCCTAATTTTGGTAGAAGCATGAAAGAATTTAGTATTTCTATCCCCCTCTTTCAACCAAAGTTCTTGTGATTTTTGTCTCCAATAAATTTCTTCGCTTGAACAAAGAGTTTCCCAATAAATTTGGAGGGCCTTTTGTTTCTCAGCAGAATTAGAATTTAAACCAAACTTGACAATCTGATAAAAAATCAGTTTAAGGTCATTTTCCACCCTGGCCTTTTCTCAAAAAATGTTTTTGAAGCTTCCTTATTCCAAATTACAATTTTTGACTTAATAAACTTAAGCTTATTGAAAAAATGGAACATCCTAGTACCTTAACAAAAGGGAGCACTTACCCACATTTACCGAAGAAGGGAAAGGAAATGTGGGTGGATAAGCCGCATGCTTTCAAATTTAAAAGTAGATTTTTTTTTAGATCTCCTGACTTAATAATGTCTAAGGAAATAGGAAAGTGATTAGATTTTGAAGAAGCAAGGATTTCTAAAGAGAGTGAAAATTTGAGAAGTTTAAATTCACAAGATATAAGAAATCTATCCAACCTAGAAGAAATGGGGGAGGCAGATCTACGATTAGTCCAAGTAAAAGATCCTTCAAAGATGTGGTAGGTGAGAGATATATATAACTTTCAAAATATATAGGGGATGAGAGGGACGTAAATATATAGATTGCGAGATTTATGTAAGGTAATTTAGGAAATAAAATAGATCTATTTTTTGAACGCATGTGTATAGTACACTAGGTCAACTAATAATCCATATAGAAAATGATATCTTTATGGAACAAAGGTTTCAATGGAAATGTGATAGCTTCAAATCAACTTTCCATCCGCTTACACAGATTTGAACATGATTGAAACAAAAAATTTAAACTCGGTAGATAATTAGGATCTATTACACACTTATTTTATCATTGCAATAGGGAGGGAGAGAAAGATATATATAAGGAATTTCAATTAGAAAAATTGTCTTTTTTGCATACATTTTTGAATAAATGAGGTCAATAGAGAGAGAGAGAGACTCTTATATTATATAATTATAAACTATAGTAAATTTATAAACACATCAATTATATATCGATATAACTTTTTAGTATATCTCTGTCTACAAATAAAAAATTTAATATCGAACTTTATAAATAAAAATAAATTTTAATATTTATGGATAACAAATCAAAGTAATTTCTTAGAAGTATAGATTGGAACTAAAATATTATAAGGGCTCTGCATAAAAAATGAAAGCAACATGTGAATCATGAAAAGTAGTTAATAAATGTGAAATCAAGATTAGAGGTATGAAATATAGACCAAAGGCAATGGAAACACAATTGCACTAATCAATATCTACCTTTGGCCTCATTATTAAATGAGGATGTGTTGGAAGAGAAAGAAAATACCCTTCTCATGCAGAAGAATAAATTTTATTTATTAAAAAAATATGCAAAGAAGCACAATAAAGATCAAAATCTTGTTAGATAACTGAGAGGGGGGTGAATTAGTTAAGTCCAGTTATCCTATAGTCCCAAATTATACCACCAGATGTATAAAAAAAATCCTTCAATTAATCTAAACAAATCGGTTAAAAAATTTATGTGCCTTTCTATTCATTAGCCAAATACTAGTAAATTAACTAGTGTATATACCAATCAAACTAGTAATTGTAATGTGTAAAGTAAAATAACAAATCATCACATCCATACACATATAACACTTGATTTTTAATGTGGAAACCCTATTAGGAGAAAACCCACTTGGGACCAGTACCCGAAATAATTTCACTCTTCTGAAGTGAGCTCGGTTAGGAGCCAACCTTGTTAAAGGTTACAAAACACACTATAAGGTGTGACCTTGTTAGAAAATTGATCACTAACAGTTCTCCATGACCAAACATTCACTATGGGGTCAAGAAGAAAATAATCAACATTCATTGAAGGTCATAATAAAATAAATAAAGACTGTTAAGTCCCACTCGGTTAAGAGATTTATCTGTAGCGCTGGTTAGAATGCAACAATAAATGATCTAATTCAAATACAACTTCCTTTGTAGATTTTTAGATCTATGCTAAGCTCAAAAAACCTTTGGCCATTCTAATCACTTCAATTCCTTGTATCCTCCAACTATGTTCTACTCGGTTAATTCCTTTTTCTGATGCTCGGTGTAGTCTGCATAATTGTTTAGTTCTCACTTTAACCTGTCTGACCAGCTTCACATGAATGCAATCTTCTCACATGCATTCCCTTCATTATGAATCTCTTGTCTCCTTTTATAGACATGGTAAACCATTTTCTTCTCATCCATAGATTTTGCCTCTTAATCTTTACCATTGATTTTTCTGCTTCAACCTTCCTCGAAACTTGCTCCTTAATAATATTTTATTCTTCATTATCTGATCTTCCTTGAATTTTTTCAGTTGTAGATCTTCATAACAAACTTTATCTTTAACCTCAGAATCATCCATTTTTGTCCATCTCATCATCTTTAGTCGACACTCACATGTTCCATATAATTTCTTTCACTCCGTCAATAACATGATGTGTCAATGACTTCTAACTTAGTTAATATTGTACTCGATATACACTAAACTTGCTCAATGTACACTGTTTCAACTCGGTGTATACTGAGTTCTTCATTTACCGACCACATAAACTTGTTCATTCTTCATCTTTAATTCTTAATAGAATTATGTAATACAATCAAATCACTAACATACTATCATAGAGTCATCAATAAGATACTCAATGAATAAATACTCATACATTTCATCTTCATGTTAATATCTCGTTCCTTCACCATTATTTCCTTCTTCAGATGTTTGTAACTATCATGATAAGTACAGTCAAAACTAGTTGACATCAATGACAATATAGTAACTGATTTAATGTGTCACATATTCCTTTGTAGTATACCAATCTCTCCCTTTCAAGTATTAAATCATTTGTAGTCTGTCAAATATATCTAATGTAGAGAAGTACAATGAGGATCAAAATCTATCTAATGCTTGCAAGTTGTCAAGAGAAAATCTTCCTTTGCACACTAAAACCTATTTTCAAAAGACAAAATATATTAAAGGAAATCTATGCAGGGTACATTTGGATCTCTATGATGGAAATACACAATGCAAGAATAAAGAGGAGGTATGGAACCTAGTTGTCAACTGCCAGAAAGGATCACAGAGGCATAAGATTAGGGAAAGGTCCAATGCCTAGAAATTCCCAACATGAACCATGGGAGACAACACCATTCTGCTGGGAAAATCCTACCCTAGGCCATGCATTAATCTGGCAAGCATTAATAAGCCATCCCTCCCCTCTAGTGCACATGATAATTGTGATTATCTAATCATCAATAATGCAACAACGAATCAACTTTGGGATGATTTTCACAATTACAACTTGGTAGCCTATTGGGGCAAAAGCTGAATTTTAGATTTTGACATCTCCATTTGGTTGTCAAAGACATTCAAAGGTGAGGTATGTACTACTAATCTTCAAAATGGCTATGTGTTCATTGAATGCTTAAATCAGAGCTTTAAAAATAAATTTTTGAATGGCCCTACCTTATTTGTTAAAGAGTTCACTATTTCATTTTTTGAATGGGAAACAAACTTTTATCCCTCCAAAGTCCCCCTCACCTTTGCTTATCGATGGATCAAAATACCTAATTTTCCCATAGAGCTCATGAACTGTGACATCATAGGGAAAATTAGTGACATGCTGGGAGGTTTCAGCGGTATACCAAAAAATTTCCTAAACTCTAATGTTTTCAAAATATTGGTGGAATTCCCTGCAAATAAATCCCTCAAGCCAATAAAAATAATATCGAATAACTCCATTTACTTACTTTACCCAACTTTCTTCAAGGATAATATTCTGTCAAAAATTATTTTTGTGGACCCCAACCTCATGAAGAAGTTTTACGAAGATATTAATGACATTAGTGTTGTAGATAATGAAGGAGTTTATTTTAGATTTATAAATAATGGAATCTTTGGCTTTTTCCAAAATTCAAAAGATCTAGAAGAAGGTGAAATCCCCACCCCTTCTAAACTCCTACAAGTGCCTCCCCATCCTTCATATTCTTTCCTAGCCAGACCTCTTATTGATCTCAAACCAAGTTCCTTGACTCCTAGTCTTAATTTTAACATCGACCCCTTTCAAAATATTTCCATGATGCATAGTTCCTCTCAACCCTTTTCATCCCCACCATCTAGAAACTTAGGTAATCCTAACCCCACCTCACTCTCCCCTTCCTCACCTTCCTGCATAGAGGTCAACCCCAGCCTTCTAATAATTCCCCTCCCTCCTTCTCCTCACTCTCCCACACCAAGGTCATGTCCCAACCCTGATCACTCTTCCCCTGACAAAATTAGACCAACTCACTCTTTTGTTCCACCAAAATAGTCTCTTCTTTGCATAAGCACACCAAACATACCCTAGGATTCCAAGTCAAACTCCCCCAATATTAGCACCATAATTTATGATCAATAAACGAACCTAGTAACTATAAACTTAACCAATCATGAAAGATTGGTTAATAACATGAAAGAGAAAATCCTAGAGCTTATCTCTCTCCTGGGAGACATTGTCAATGTACATAATAGGATTAATGAGGATCTATTAGCTTAGAAATCCCTCAAAGATCAAATGGATAAATTAAAAGGGTCCTCTGATCATTGTATCCCTATAGTTATCCTAGAGAATCAAACTAATCACTTCTAGTCATAAATTCCTCCAAAACTAGAAGTTGTTTATGACATGATGGGGTTCAATAATGAGTTTAATGATTTTGATATTAATAATATGTCTTCCTCCTGCCACAATAACATAGCCTTGGATAATTTCATTCAAGAGGAGCTAGAAATAGATGACACAGATTATAATATTAATAGTGAGAAGTGTTAACCCCAACTAATGGTGACGATGAAGAAGATTGAGCTCAGAGGTATACAAGATTGTAGAAGGATTAGATCAATTATTATTTTATCATTGATGTCAAGAAATTGATTTCTAGTTTTTATTGAGTTTCCATATCATTAAGTGTATGATATAAGTTGACTAAGTTAAGGAAAAAGAGGGAGTGAAAAGTTGTGAAATTGAAGAACTTAATTGGGAAACTAATACAGATCAAACAATGATAAGGTAATAATTGTATAATTTTTTCTACTTTAGATTTGATTATATCAAGTCAGTAAAGGAGATTGGACAAATGAGCATGTTAGAAATTTGACAAGGAAAATAAAACAATTTGGTTACTGAGTAGGAAGAGTCATTTGATAAAGGGAAAGTAAGTTTTGGTAAAAAAAAAGTAATTTTTGGTAAGTGAAAGGAAGCCAAGACATTGAGTACACAAAACTAGTTACCGAGCGAATCAAACAAGAATTTTGGTTGAAGGAAAAGGAAAGGCTATCGAGAAAGGAACATAAATTAAATACAAGGATCAAAATGACATTTACTGAATAGCCACAGTGATCTGGAAGATTCTAAGGATGAGGACGAGTTAGTTAAAGAGACCCACAATTAGGAAAATTCAAGGTGATGATTTATGGTAAGATCTAAGTGGCAAAAAGTGAAGGTACAAGTTCCAAGAAAAGTTTAAGTTTTGAGGTGATGATAAAACATTTTATCGAGTGCCAAGTTCATTGAATCATTTCAAGAAGTTGATCTAATGGTTTAGAATAAAGAGATGAAAATGTAATAAAGGAGATTAAGAGGAAAAATATAGTCTATATAAAGGATTAAATTGAATGAAAAAAAAGTTGGCGAGTTGAAGTGTGGATGTGTAACTGAGTGAAATAGTGAAGAAGAAAAAGGTTGAAATATGAGACTATAACAGAGATTCATAAAGTGTCGAGACCACTAAATAATGAAGGAATGAAGTGAAGACAAAGAGTGCATAAGGGATCTGACTAAGCAAGAGGCAGTTGCATATTTACTAATTATATTCTATATTGTTGCTTATTAATATTTGTAGCAGGAAAATCTCTTAACCGAGTGGACTTAACAATCTTATTGCAAATCCTTGAGAGAGGTGACATTCTAGAAGAGTGTTTAAAGACCTTTAATTAGGTCACTCCTAATAGGGTGAAGATCCTAATAGATCTGAGACAAATCCCCTAAAAGGGTCACATTTAACAATGTACATTGTAATCTTCAACAAGATTGGCTCTTAACCAAGCATACATTAAAAGAGTATTTTTTTATTTGTGGGTGACAATTCCCATAATGTTTTTTTCTGAAATTGGGTTTCCATGTTAAATACTAGTGTCAAATGTTTAATATGCATGTCATTTGTTGGTTACTTAATTTACTAATGTTGTTAGTTTCTATTTAATTTTGTCTTACCGAGTTAAAGAAAAGTTAAAGTTTTAAGGTTTAAAGAATCACTCATTACCGATTAACCCCCCTCTCAGAAATCCAACAAGAAACCTGTTACTTTAAATGTTACATCACCAAAACTAGTATTGACTAGTGAAAGGAAGGTCTAGCTACCCCCAACTACGGGAAATCTCTAAAGAAAAGGGGCGGGAAATCTACCTCTGAGTTAAGGAAAAAGATGGGGAAGCTAGAAATCAAGTTAAAATTTTAAGTATGTTAAATGCAGGGAAGGGGAAGTAACTTCCACAGAGCCATGAGGCTCTCTACATGGAACGTTAGGGGCCTAAACTCTCCTAACAAGCAGTGTATGCTAAAATGCTACCTAAATTCATTAAAATAAGATATTATTATTATTATTATTATTATTATTCAAGAAACTAAATTAGATAATGAAGAAATTAGTAAATTAAGTAAAAAACTAGTTATTTGGAAAATAGAGGGTGTTAATTCTAATACAGCCTCAGGAGGTTTAGCTATGATTTGGGATCCTAGGAAAATTAAACTATAAGTTTCCATTAGGAATCAAAACTAGATGGGTGGGTAGGTTAGTAGCATTCACAATCCACTTTTCTTTTTCCCCATCAATGTCTATGGCCTTATAACAACTCCTGGTAGGGAAATCTTATGGTCTGAAATAAGCAATTTCCTTACTAACAACAACAACCTAAACTATATTCTAAGGGGGGACTTTAATGCAATAAGAAAGCTAAATGAGAAGAAAGGAGGAATTCAGTCCACATGCAATCTATGACAAATTTCAATAACTAGATTAGCTCCAATAAACTAATGGATTTTCCTATCTCCAATGGGTCCTTTAATTAGAATAACAAAAGATCAGGTACTGAGAACATTACATAAAATTTAGACAAATTCTTATTCTTTGGTGACATAACCAAGTTTAACTATAATATCACTACATCACTAACCCCCATTTCAAGATCCAATCACTTTCCTATCACTCTTGAGGTTGTGGAAGATTCTAAACCCAACACGATTTCCTCTAAATTTGAGGATATGTGGTACCTTGATGAGAACTATATGACCCTCCTAGAAAAATGGTGGGCAGAGGATTCATTTGACAGATCTAAAATGTACTACTTTGTATCAAAATTAAAATCTCTAAAAAAAAATCCTATATTGGAACAAACAAAATTTAATAAATATCTTTGAGGAAAAAGAAAAAGTGGAAAGTGAATTAAATGAATTAAATAACAAGAGCCTAGATGTAGGAATGGATAATGAAATCTATTTAAAAGAAAAAGACTTATTAAGTAAGCAAGAATCAATACTACTAAAAGAGGAAATATTCTGGAAATAGAAATCTAGAGAAGATTGACTTTCTTAAGGAGATAGGAAGAATAAATTCTTTCACAACAATACCAAAATGAGAAAGAATGTTAATTGTATCACTCAAATTAAGGATTCCCAAGGCAACATTCTTGAGGATCCGAGAGATATCACTAATGAAGCAATAACATTCTTCCAAAACATACTTAGCAACTGGGACTTTTCAGATTTAAAATCTCCCTCACCCTTCCTAAATCACATCCCTAAGAGTATCAATCTGGAGGATAACAAGATGCTTAATCAACTTTTCACCATGGAAGAAATTAAATTTGTTGTCTTCTAGATAAAACCCGATAAGGCCCCCAACCCTGAAGGGTTTCCCCTAAGCTTTTTCCAGCGATGTTGGCATTTTTTGGGTATGGATTTATGGGAGGATATTAAAAAATCATGTAGATCTAGACACTTTCTCTAAAAAATAAACACCTTTCTAACTCTGATCCCCAAAAAGTTTGAAATGGAAACCTTTAGTGATTTCAGACCAATAGCTTTATGTAACACATTATACAAAGTTATGTCCAAAGCTATGGCTAATAGACTAAATATACTCCTCCCAAGCATCATATTTTAGGAACAAATGGGTTGTGTATCTGGGAGAACAATCTTTGATGGTATAATTATCATCTAGGAACTTATTCACTCAGTGAAAAAAAAATGACCCCACAATGTTAATAAAATTAGATATCCAAAAGGCTTATGCTAAAGTTGATTGGTGATTCCTATGCAATTTCTTGGAAGGCTTCATATTCTCTCACATTTGGATTAACTTGATGTTTAACATTATATCCACTCCAAAAATCACTATCCTTGTTAACGGGTCACCTAAAGGGTTCTTTGACATCTCTAGGGGTCTTAGACAAGGACATTTGATCTCCCCTTTTATTTTTGTTATTATGACAGAAGCATACCGGGGGGATGATTAAAAACTACCACTTTTCATATTACATTTCAGGTGTTAAAGTCACTCACAATGTCCCAAACATCACACATTAGTAGTTCACTAATGACACTATATTTCCAGCCACTTCAACTACTTATGAAGCCTCAAAACATAAAGAGATCCTAGAATCCTATATGAAGGCATCAGGATTTTCTTTTTCAACACAAACACATCTACAAAATGAGACATTTGTAATATCTTGGGTTACAAGAAAGGTGTTTTCCCCTATAAATATCTAGGTATCCCTATCGAGAAAGATAGTAGATCTTCAAAGTCTTGGGACCCAACTATAAACAAAATTGACCTAAAAGTGGAAAATTGGAAAGGTAAATAGACCTTGAATGCGGGTTGCCTTACTATGATAAAAGCAATCCTCTCTACTTTGCCCTTTTACTAGATGTCCTACATGCCACTCTTAACAAAGGCCATGGCAACCATTGACAAAAAAGATAAAAAAGTTCTTTTGGTAAGGGGTATTAAATAATAAAAAGCTGGCCTTAATAAGGTAGGATAAAATTTGTAAACCAATTTGAAATGGAGGTCTTGGTATAAAAAGACTCAACTGGTAGAATAAAGATACAGAGAAGAAACTTATTTGGAAAATGTATCACTCCCTGAATAGAAATTCATGCTAGAATGTTGGAATAACCCTCCCCCAAAGGCTTTAGGGTCTAGAATTTCATGCTAGAATGTTGGAATATCATTACAGATAAACTAACCTAGGATGTTGGTCAAGGTAATAGAGTCTTGTTCTAGGAGTACTTATGGGGTGGATATCATCCTCTTCCTGATACCATATCCCTAGACACTAGAAACACTCTCTCTAACCTTTGGGGCACAACCCTAAACAACTATATTGAATTTCTAGAAGGAGACCCCTGTATAAATTAGAAGGGATTATTCCTGGACAACACTTTGTTACCTCCATCACAAAAAAGAGTGTTAACTATTGCCCTTGTCTCTAGATCCAACAACCCCAAAATTTTAGAGGACTCTTTGGTTTGGTTGGGTTCCAAGTCTGGTTCATATAAGGTCAAAGATGTTAATATTTCAGACTTTTAAAGGAAATGACAACCTATAGATGATATTTTAGAACTAAGATTTAGGCCCTTTCCAAAATATAGATAAATAAAGTAATAGATAATACCTGGTTATGAAGTCCATTGTAGGGTCTCCTTGATGATGCCTTCAAGATGATATAATTCAACCTCTAAGTCTCTTCAATTTTTCCTCCAAATCTGCTATGAATTGTGCCTCTAAGTCTGCTATATTTTATCCTCTAAGTCTTCTATATTTCATCCTCTAAGTCTTCTATATTTCATCTTCTCAAGTTTGTTATATTTCTCTTTAGGTCTATTTTTCTTCCTCTGGAAATGATTGTGACTTTAGGAAAAAATGTTACTGTTATGGATTAGATTCAAATAGGTCTAAATATCTATTGTTATGGTGTGAATTAGGTAGGCATGTTATGTTTTTGATGCTTACCTTAATTCACACCACAACTCCTCATTTATATGTGTTGAAGAGGCGACTTCCCAACATTGCAAGGTAGCCAACTTGCATATGAAAGTCAACACTTATTGTTTCCCAGTCGTAGACCTTAATTCATGCAGGTCAACCCTTATTTCAACCTCAATATTCAAAACATGCAAGTCTTCCTTCTTTATAATATAAAGCAATCCGTCCTTCTAGGATAATATAAAAAAGTTTCTTTAGAGTTTAATACAAAGATTATGTGATACGTTTATATATTATTTATCTCAACATGTTTGCTATTTCTGAAAAGGCCACAAATATTAACACTCCCTCTTGGTCTTGAGGGAAGATAAAATAAATCTCATAATGTAATCACAAGATCTTTATCACACTAGATTTCATTCTCAATGAATATGAAACCATTTTTAAAAAATATAACATAATATATTCATAATGTATTCATACCTGATGTAATCAATGTGATTAACCATCTTCAAGATGTCTCAACCTTGGTAATGTTATCTACTACAAGATGTAAGGTTAGTTAAACATCGTTCACATGTAATGAGAGGTAAGACACATGATGTAAACAATAATCATATATATATCTCAAATTTATGTAAATAATAGATCTCAAATCTATTTAATCAACATAACAATAGATCTCTAATCTATGTAGCAATAGATTTTTGTAATCATAAGAAGCATCGTCAAAACTTTAATAATGGAAACATCTTCACACGATGTAA
Organism: Chamaecyparis obtusa; assembly: GCA_027943335.1. NCBI lineage: Eukaryota > Viridiplantae > Streptophyta > Pinopsida > Cupressales > Cupressaceae > Chamaecyparis > Chamaecyparis obtusa. The sequence goes on along the minus strand of BSBK01001834.1, from coordinate 959,697 downwards.
ATTCAAATAAAAAACACTAACCTCAAAGTGTATATATCCTCCTAAAGAGATCCCATCCACAAGCTCTCGGAGGTGACATCTACAAGTTCTCTGAAAGATAGTCTTCATTGGTGATTTTATCCAAGAGCCTCAACGCTCGAAATATGCAAGAGCCTCAATGCTCAAATATGCAAGAGCCTCAACGCTTAGGAGCCTCAATGCTCAAGAGCCTCAACGCTCAGATATGCAAGAGCCTCAATGCCCAAATATGCATGATCCTCAACGCTCAAAGGTACAAGAGCCTCAACACTCAAATTTGCAAGAGCCTCAACACTCAAATATGAATGAGCTTCAATGCTCAAATATGCATGAGCCTTAATTCTCAAAGGTGAAAGAGCCTCAACACTCAAATGTACAAGAGCCTCAACACTCAAATATGCATGAGCCTCAACGCTCAATGGTGCAAGAGCCTCAACGATCAAATATGCACAAGCCTCAACACTCAAAGGTTCAAGACCCTCAATGCTCAAATGTGCAAGAGCCTCAACACTCAAATATACATGAGCTTCAATGCTCAAAGGTGAAAGATCCTCAACGCTCAACTATGCACGAGCCTCAACTCTCAAAGGTGAAAGATCCTCAATGCTCAAAAACCTAAAAATATGTTAGTAGAAAAAAATACTCACATAATAATTTTGATCATTACTTTAACATAACGAAGAATCATATTCTCAATGAAAAGTAATATTTGATTTATTTACAACAAATGATGTTAAAAATCTAACAAAGAATTAGAAAGAGTTTATAACATGACTTTTGATGTTCATGAAGGCCCATATTTGAACTCCCTCTCAATGGTGAAGACTAAAGGACAAGGCATTCAGATTATGTTTCTTTTACTTCTACAATAGAGGCTTGATGATTGTTATATTCAAGACAATTTGTTGTCATGTGACTAAATTTGTCACATCGCTAGCATTGTATCTTAGAGAGATCTCTTTTTTGAATATTTTTTTGTTTTGATAGTCTCTCCCTCTCCATCCTTTATTGTGAGAGTTTCCTTCTTGCTTGTTTTGATAATCTCTCTTTCTTTTGTTCCTAAGGTTTCTATCTCCTTTGTCTTGGGATTTTCTTTAGAAGACACGTTTCTTCCTTGATTAGGAGTATAAAATTTAAAGGTCTTCTTTAAAATTTGATCCTCTAGATATTAGTCTTGAATTTATTGAAGACAAACCATCTTTAATTTATCAAATTCAAGCATTTTAGGACGTGCACTAATTCCTTGAGTAAAGGAGTCCCACGAAAGAGGTAATCCATTAAGTGCTATCATAGATAGTTCATTTTCATCATAGGTATGCCCAATAGTTTCTAATTGATTTCTTAACCCAATAATTCTTATAAAGAGTGATGTGATAGATTCTCCTTGTCTCATCTTGATTCGTGAAATTCCATTTTTAAGATTCATAATTCTACTTGTATTATTAATTTCAAATATCCCTGATAATGTAGAGAACATTAGATAGGCTAACTCTAGACAGGAGATTGTGGGTATGATGTGGTCTTTTACACTATAAATTAGAATTCTCATAGCTTTTTTATTACCCCTTTTCCATTCACATATCTGGTCTTCATTCATTTTAGTTTTAGGTGGATTTTATATAATTGAATTGAGCTCAAGTTCTCTAAAGGCAAGTAGTATTCAAATTTTCCAAGATACAAAGGTTGTGGCTCCTTCGAGTATATCTTTTAGTCTAACTCCACTTGTCATATTGAATTTCTTAGTTTTAAAAGTGTTAGGTTGATTTCCTTAATCTGAAAGTTGATCTTTCACTCACCAAGGCTCTGATACCATGTTAATATTCTAGACTTTTAAAGGAAATGACAACCAATAGATGATCTTTTAGAACTAAGATTTAGGCCTTTCCAAAATATAGATAAATAAAAGAATAGATAATACCCATTTATGAAGTCTATTGTAGAGTCTCCTTGATGCTGCCTTCAAGCTAGTATAATTCAACATTTAAGTATGCTTCAATTTGTCATCCAAATCTTCTATGAATTGTTCCTCTAAGTCTTCTATATTTTGTCCTCTAAGTCTACTATATTTTGTCCTCTAAGTCTACTATATTTCATCTTCTCAAGTATGCTATATTTCTCTTTAGGTCTATTTATCTTTCTCTAGAAATGATTGTGACTTTAGGGTGAAATTTTATTGTTATGGATTAGATTTGAATAGGTCTAAGTATATATTGTTATGGTATGAATTAGGCAAGCATGTTATGTTTTTTATGCTTACCTTAATTCACACCATGACTCCTCATTTATATGTGTTGAAGAGGCAACTTCCCAACATTGCAAGGTAGCCTACTTGCATATGCAAGTTGACACTCATTGTTTTTTCATTTGTAGACCTTAATTCATGTAGGTCGGCCCTTATTTCAACCTCAATATTCAAAACATGCAAGTCATCCTTCTTTATAATATTAAAAAAGTCATCATTCTAGGACAATATAATAAAGTTTCTTTAGAGTTTAATACAAATTTAATGAGATTTTTTTTATATATTATTTATCTCAACATATTTGATCTTTCCGAAAAGGCCACATTTATTAACAAAAGGGGACTATCAATCAATTGTGGATAGTCAAAATTGGCCCAAATAAGACCTTCTGTTCTATATTTGTTGGAATAAATTGTCTCCCAAAAGTAGGTATTTTTACTTGGGTCACTCTTCAGAAATGTATACTCATAGCTCAATGGTTTTAAAAACTAGGATTTGAAGGTCCTCCCATTGTCCACTTTGTGAAGCCCAGGAGGAATCAATGGATCACATCATCATCAATTGCCTCGATGCTCAAAAGTGTTGGTTTTGGCTGATTAGGAAATTACGATTTTAATTCCCCCTCCCAGATAATATTTATGCTCTTTTTAAAAGTTAGCCTTCACCGTTAAAAAATAACACATTTTTTTCAATTTCCATAACTACCCTTCAATTCTAATTTGGGAAATATGGAAAGAAAAAAATTGCAGAATCTTCTAGGATAAGAAACTTGAGTCAGAGAATTTAATCAATAAGATTGAAGCTAGCATCATTGAAGTCACCAATAATCGATTAAGACACATTAAGGCTTCCAAACTAATTTTCTCTCAATGGGATAATGAAGTCCAGAGAGAGTGGAACAATCTCAAGGTCCCTCCCCATCTTGGAGAAGGGGGAAAGGAATCTTCAATCGCTCACCAAAATTGCAAATGGTCCCCTCCTATAACTTATTGGTACAAGATAAACTTTGATGGGGCATCTCATGGTAATCCAAGTAGATATTGCATTGGATGCCTCATACATGATTAGAATAATCAAACATGTGGGAGGCTGGCCAAACCAACCAAATTTTCCATTAATAAATCTGTTGAGCTGGAACCCCTCTCTAAAGGTCTCAATATGTGCAAGTCCCTAAACATTAAGAACATTGTAGTTGAAGGTGATTCCAAAATAATCATTAACACCCTGACAAATGGACACACCCCTAGCTGGACCTTACATTCTAAACTCCAGAACACTATTGGACTTCTTAAATACTTCACAAATATAGACATTAAACACATTTACAAAGAAGGAAATGTTGAGGTTGATAAGTTAGAGAATTTACTTGTGTCGATGGTTCACTGATCTATGAAATTTCCAATATCTTGCATGACTAACTCCACTCTCTAACCATATATTGGGTCATTCATACATGATTCTAGAAGTACAACTGGTTCAACAATAAATCTATATTGTATTTTTCCAAGACACAAAGGGCTAGACATCTGAAAATATATCTTTGACAAAATATCATATTAGTTTATTGTCCAATCAATTGTGCTAGTAGGTTGATGTATAAATGATCTGAGATATGGGATCCCCCTCTACAACATTTTCTTTATTTTAGAGTAATTGTGAGGCATAAAACATGGAAATGAGCCAATAATTGCTATACAACCCATTAAATGAAGTTATATGTACTTAGTTGCATATTGGAGCCTTAATTAACAACACAGATTGGTATTATTACTATAACTAATGGTGATGATGATAAGACTGACCAAGATCAGAGGAATACAAGATTGTAGAAAGGTTAGATCAGTTATTATCTTTTCATTGATGTCAAGCAATTGATATATGATTTATATTGTGTTTTCGTATCATTTGGAGTATGATATAAGTGTGAATGAGTTAAGGAGAAGAAGAAATGAAATGTTATCAAGTTGAAGAACTTAATTGGGAAACTGATACAGATTAGACAATGGTAAGGTTATGTTGATATAATTATTTTCTACCAAACATATGATTGTATCAAATCGGTAAAGAATAGTAATGAAGATTAGTCAAGTTAGTAAGTTAAACTATTTGGCTACCAAGCAAGAAAAGTCATTCGGTAAGAGAAAAAAGGTCATTCAATAAAAAGAAAGTATGTTTCGGTAAAGGAAAATGAACTCAAGATACCAAATTGACATTTTTAGACACCGAGTGAAGTTAACCAAAATTCAGATTTATCCACCGAGCAAGGAACATAAATTAAATATAAGGATTAGAACGACATTTAATGATCAGCTATGATGAGATGGAAGATCATGATGATAAGGGTTAGTTGAAGAGATCTACAATTAGGAAAACTCATGATAATGATCTATGGCTTAGATCCAAGCGATAAAAAGAGAAGGAACAAGTTTCAAGAAAGTTCAAGTTCCTAGGTGATGATAAAATGTGTTATCGGGATCTAGATTCAATGAATAAGTTTGTAAAATGAATTGGATGACTGAGATTAACCAAAGAAAAATGTAATAGAGGAGATTAAGAAAAAAAACAAGGTCTATATAAAGGATGGATTTGTATGAACAAATGGCTGGAAAATTGAAGAGTTGATAAACTTCACTGACTAATGCAGTGAAGAAGGAAAAGATAGATTCTGAGTCAGAAAGCAGAATTTGATGAAGTGTTGAAGCCAGCGGAAAGTGAAGGATTGAAGTAAAGATAGAGAGCACACAAAGGATTTGATTATGAAAAGATAGTTACGAATCTACATGTCAATATACTCACTATTTCTTATTAATATTTGTAACAACAAAATATCTTAACTGAGTGGACTTAATAGTCTTATTTCAAAATCCTTGCAAAAGGTAACATTCTAAAGAGTTTTTTAAGACCTTTAACCAAGCCACTCCTAACAGGGTGAAGATCCTAATAGATCTGAGGTAAATCCCTTGATTGGGTCACACCTAGTAGTGTATATTGTAATCTTTAACTAGATTGGCTCTTAACCGAGCATACTTTAGAAGAGTATTTTCTTTAGTGGGTGACAATTCCAACAATGGTTTTTCCCAAAGATGGGTTTCCACATTAAATACTGGTGTTATATGTGATTAATGATTTATGTGTTTGATTTAGTGATTGTTAAAGTTTATTTATTATTTTTGACAAATGTTGAATTGTGTTTGACCGAGTTAATTAGAGAAAAGTTTTTAAGGTACAAAGAATCAAGGATTACAGATTCACCCCCTATAATCCAATAGGTATATGTGAAGTTGTTTGTGGAAGATAAGAGTAATTATATCCTCAATTGGTCACATGGTCTATGATCTCCTCTTGTTGCGATTGGGTCATAAGTAGATTGCATTTATTGTGATAATTGTAATAATTCCAATAAAGAGTATAAATACAACAATTATCATTAAGGTAAGAAATATTACACCTCTATATTTATATTTTTTTATTGTAATTATTGGAATTAGCATGGAAAATGAAATTGATCATCATGTGTTGATCAAAATCATTCACCAAAGGGTGAGCATATCTCACTCCAAGAAACACCATCATGTATAGTATTAGCATATTTTGTTTAGTTCAAGGGTTTAGTGTATGTTCAGAAATAGTATATATATATGAACAATTATAGGAGTTAAGAGCTGGTAGTAAATGGTTTAGGCCCCTAATCTTAGTCTATTTTGGGTCTACTATTGAATGGTTTTGGTTTGCGAGCCATTCTATGTATTGCATCTTCCTTAGTGTCAAGTAATGGTAAGGAATTGGATGTTTGACTTCACAAGAAATATTGTCAAATTAGTTTTAAATTATGTTTTGATTGATAAAAACTTAACTGATAAGTTAGTTAGTATATTTATATCAATTTATTAACAAGATATAATGAGATTCTAACTCAAGGAAGTGATAGTTTTAAGCTCACCATGCTTTGATTTCGATGCCCCAATAAGGAAGTGCTTGATATGTTCATAAACAATTTGAATTTGGTATTAACATAGAATAAAGGATGAAGGGGTATTTGCTCACATGTATCTAAAAATATCTCTTAAATTGCCCAGATTTAACTCTCTTTCCTAACACCAAAGCTCAAGGTTATTATGTTGTAGGCTTTGCACTCTAACCATGTGTGCAAGTATAGGATGGAACACGACTTTAAAATCCTAAAGGACCAAAGAAGGTTCCATTTGTATTTCATGTTGATGCTTCAAACAAAAAGAAATGACTATTTGTACCAAATTGTATCTTGAATTAATGTAAATAATTCTAAGGTTGACACCTTAGATTCATTGTATCGAGAAGCAAGGGTTCATTTTGACCCGAAATGTAAATAAGGGGTATGACCCTAAACTAAATGAACTCTCTAAATAAAATTGTATAAACAAGGGTATGTCCTTGATGGATTTGTAATAAGGGGTATGACCCTTTTATTTTTTTTGTATTAGTATTAGTAATAGGACTTCGGTCTCAGGCTATACTAGAGGTTTATCTTGCCTCTGTTCTTTTCCTCCAGTGCCCGCATTGAACAACAAGACTTGTAAACTTTTTAATTAATAAAAATACATGGTCATATCGTTTACTAATTTAAAAAATAAAAAAACAACAACAACAAATAAATAAAAGTAATTTGATATTATAATTTAAAACTAAAATTTTAAATTTTTTTTTTTTTCACACTATAATAACATTTTGAAATATCTTTATTAAAACAAAAAATTTATAAATTTTTTTAATAAAAATAAAAATCTTACTATTTATAATTAATAAATAAAAGTAATGTAATATGATAATTTTAAATTAAAATTAATATATGATTAAAATTAATATTTAAAGAATTTATTTTTCTGTATACTATAATAACATTTTGAAATATTTTTCTTTTTCTTTTATGAATATATGGTGGCTACCCCTAGATAGTAGTTTGCTAATATATGGTAGCTACCCCTAGATAGTAGTTTGCTAAAAAAATATTTTCAAATATTTTTGTTAGAAGAAAAAAATTACTTTAAAACTTTATAAATAAAATAAAAAAACTTATTATTTATGAATAATAAATAGAAGTTACACATTACTATTTAAAACCAAAATTTTAAAAAAAATCCTTTCCTAAAAATATATTAAATAAAATGATATTTCACAATTTATAAAAAAATATTATTATTTATGAATAATAAATAATAAATAATTATATATTACAACGTAAAACTATTTTTTTTTTTCAAATTTAAAATAATTATATATTACTATTTAAAACTAAAATAGAAAAAAGTCCTTTCCTAAAAAATTGTGTTAAATAAAATCATATTTTACATATGTAAATAATGGTTTATTTTGGGTTTATATCAATCTTGACAATTACAATTGGATTGAAATTGATTAAAGAAAAATGAATGGTCCCAATGTGTTCAATCATCTTGCATTTTATTTTAGAGGATGTGAGCCTCTGATTGTCAAACTTCACTTGTTTACTTCATATATGGAATGACATTGAGGTAATTATTTACATCGAAAGGTGTATATAGTAGCAATATTCTCTGTAAGAAAAATATTTTTAATATTTTTTAAATTTTATTCTTTAAAAAAAGGTTTCTTGAATCTTCTATATAGTTATCTATAATATTTTATTCTTTGTAAAAATAGTATTTTCATTTTTATTATTATTAAAATTAATACAATGACAACAATTAGTGTAAGAAAAGCATTCCTACTTTTTATTATTATTTTTAATGACTCCATAATGATCTCTTTAAAAAGACACTTTATTTTTTATTTTTTTATTTTTTATTAGTAATAGGCCGAAGCCAAAATTAGATAGAAAATAACATAGAGTAATGGAGCTAAGATATATGTTACCTGAAATTTCAATCTAAGATTTCCTTGCATTACCTATCTCATTTCTCCAAGTATCCTTACTTTCTCCTATTCTGAATTAAACCTATTGTAAGTCTTCTAAAAAATTATGTTTCTTTACTTATAGTATGAAAAAAGCATATATTAATGAGCTTCCCCGTATGTAAAAAAATTGAGGATAGTAAATCAGCTACACTTTGCTAGACCACGGATAATAATTCAAGTTAGTCATGCTTTGAGATGCTCCTGTTAATACTTGTCAATTCATATGTTGCTTACCTCCTAAGGGTTTGTTATATGAGGTGATACTGGTCTACTTAGATTTACCAGTTCTTTGATTATCTCCTATCTCTTCATTACATCTTATAATTTATATTGAATTAAGGAGAAATTAATTTAAGAGTTACCAAGATATCAAAGAGAGATTGTCATAAATAGGTCTTCATTATTAACAAATAACTATTACATCCCAAGTTTTAGGATTATTTCATGACACCTAAGACATAAGTTTACTCTAAAATCTTGCCATGATCTATTCATATAATCCATCTACATATAGCTATGGCATTTGAAATGAACTAATATTTCAAAGCCTCAACAACTCCATAATAAGAACATATAAATTATCTATTCGGGTTATCCATCTCTTTATCAATGATGAAAAAAATTTACTACCAATTACAAAGAGAAATGCTCGTATAATAGCTTCCTATTCTATTTTAATGTATAATCCCTCAGTATTATTTAGATAACAAATAATTATTTTCCTTTCTGGTTGGACCTCCATTTGAGTATATGATGTTATAAACATTAACCACTTTATAATTAAAATCTGAGACAACTAAACATATAATCAGACTAATCCTATAGATACACTCTCTTGATAGTACATAAACAATTACCTTCTGAATCTCTAATATTCTAACCCAATATTCTTCATTCACGAGTTAACATTTATTTTTGAAAAGGCTTTGTATAAATAACATGCTACTTCCCCCCCATTAAAATATCTCATCCTTAAAAATAAGTTTTACACAGACCATCTTCATAATAATTTAAAATTATAGTTTTTAAGTCCATACTATCCTCTTATCATCTTTAAACCCATCTCTGATAAAGCCATCTTATAGCTTTTCAAAATACATCCATAATTACCATTAAACCATTTGTAAAATCAACATATAAGATTTAAATTATCATATAATATATTATAGAACTATTTACATATCAAAATTTATAATATAAATGTATTATCATGTCCAGTAATCCACGTAAAAGACCTAATTAGCAATACCATAGTCTATTCCCTAATCCTATCATTCCAACCAAAATGAAAACCTAATTTAAAGACCTAACAAACAACTACCACAATATGACTAAATATACTATACTAGATAATACTTATCCCCTTACTCCATAAGAATTTTATCAATAAATATTCCTGATGCAGAAGGACCTGCTTCATCCATTGTTGATGAGGGGTTAGTTTTTTTTTCCCTTGCATTCTTCTTTGGAACCTACCTTCTTTTTCTAGCTTTCATCACCACCAGTGGGGGAACATGAATCCTTTCCACCACAATATCAAGCATATCCTTTGGAACTTCATAACCTAATTTCATAGGATACTTCATCCACCACCAGTTGCCCAAAGAAACTTTTAGGAGAAGCCACTTCATCAGAAAATTTGTGTAATGCCCCGCCAAGGAACCCTTAGAACATAGGGTCAAATATGCATTGAATAATGTTTTTTTTTTAATTAAAGATATACATTAAGCATATAGGTGCATCAATCAACCAGAATACTAAATCAAATATAACCAAACTAGAAGTAAAGCATGATCATTGCATGATCATTCATAAGTGGAAGACTTAACAACCTTCTAAGGGTTCCAAGACACCCAAACACATATAAAGAATAGGTGAACACATTCAAGCCACCTCATAGTAGTCTAGACCAAGTCCATGACCCTCATGGAATTAGATCAAACCAACGTCCATGGTCGCCAATTGAGGAGACAATTCATCTTGAATGTAAAAAAATGTCAAGTTCATTTTAAACCCCAAATCAAAAAGTGCATGCAACAAAATATTACCAAAATGGAAAATGGGAAGTAAATACATGAAAAGGGTCCTGTAAACATAGAAAAACCAACCATAGAATTAGTTTTTTCACAAACCCAAGGGAACAACTTGTCAATTTTTCTTGCAGATCACTATAGAGCAATTAATGCCTTGACTCTCTATACCCAATTCTAGATCTACCAAGAAAAGAACAACATTGTTGAGGACAAAGATCCTCCTTCAAATTTGAGCTCCACAAACTCAAGTGGGTGTACCTTATTAGCTTACCAAACTCAAGCAAACCAAGCAGCAGATAAGTGTCTTAAAACACTGATTTTCATATTTTCCATACAAAACATATAAATTAAGGATTTTTTATTTGATTTTAAATGACTTTCTACCTTGACCAATGCTATAATCTGATGGCATAGAGGGTTTCAATGATGAATTTCCTATCATCATGGCTTACCAGTTAGGGTTTTTCTTGAACTTAAGATCATATTTGATCTGATAGCTCTAGGTTTTATGGTGTGTCATTTATGTAGTTATTGCTTGTTGTAACTTGTTGTTGAGGTTGTTGAATTGACCTAATTTTTCCCTAAATGGATCATAAGCTTCTTGTAATCCCTATCCTATAAAGGGATTTCCATGATCATTTAGGAAGGGTTGTTGTTATTGTTAGGATTAGGTAATACTGAGAGGGGGGTGAATCAGTATTACTGAACTTTAATTCAAACTTCAACCAATTATACATAAAGAAAAACAATGCTGAAATGAAAAGAACATATAAGCACAACACATAACTCATGACACCGTGATTTTTTCTCGAGGAAACCTTGTTAAGGGAAAAACCCCAATGGGGATGATACCCACAACTATGCACTAAAATATTGTATCCCTGTTAGGAGATCTAGCCCTGTTAGGAGCTGATTATTACATAGTACAATTCCTTGTTAAAGGATTAAAAAAACCCTGTTAGGGGTATACAGAACACCTGGTTAAAGGTGGTGAGCACACTGCTCTTACAATAAAAAATTGTCTCAAAAAGTTTTCCAAAATGTGAACAATACAAGCACTTATCTTGCTTAGATAGTTCCAGTTGTAGCTTTGTCTCTTACTGATCCCACATCTAATCTTTGCTTTCAGATTCATAACCTTTCTTCAGCATCATAATCACATCCATACTTCACTTTCACAAAAGTACTCTATACTTATACAAAATCTGTCATTAAGTCAACTTCACAAATACCATACAAAACTTATGCAAATGATAATTATGGAGTCAGAGATCTTATATTACCAAAAAGAGTTAGAAATATACTCCATTCACTTGACTTAGCATGTTACCATATCCACTATACTCTCCTTGATCTTCAAAACTATTTATATGCCCTATTATACTCATTTACTGTCTTCGCATACCTTCCAAATATTTTATCTCACTGATCTGATAACCAAAACTCATGCACTCTTTAATAAAGCATGTATAGATCCCAAAATAACTTTAGTTAACTTCACAAGCCATAATACCTTGTATATCTTCATCACTGACTAAAACTGTAGCACTATTACCTGCTATCTTGATTCTGGACTTAGTCATTTTCATGACTGGGACTCCAGTGGAAAAATTCTCAATATGAGATCACTCCAACATAAGTGTTTCCATAAATGACAACCCTCAAGTGATCCATAGTACTCCAAAACATCACTTGCCAACAATTATGTGACATGTTGTTATTGCTTTGAGGATGCTCTGTTCTTCTTGAATACATTTGAAGTTTGATATGTTAATGAAGGTGTTATTTCAAACTCTTTTTAGTATTTGACTATCTTTGTGAGTTCTTTTAAGTTTCTTGTGAATTAGGATTTGTAAGGAACTTCTTGTTCACCAATTTGTAAGGCAGATTGTGAGATACTTACAGGCTTCTTTCAAGGAAAGTATGAGTCCCAAGGATTATTTTTGAGGGTTTGGGGAGGGTTCACTAATTTGATGACCTTGTATTAGATTGATGAAAGTTCTATGTAAGGCATAGATCACTTTCATGTTTTTTGGTTTCCTTTCATTGATATATTTTAATGGATGCATGTTCATCTAGACTCTGTGCCCTTGGATTATAGCATTGGTCAAGGCAGAAATTCATTTAAAATCAAATAAAAAATCCTTAATTTACATGTTTTTTATGGAAAATGTGCAAATCAGTGTTTTAAGACACTTATCCACTTCTTGGTTTTCTTAAGTTTGGTAAACCAATAAGGTACACTTGCTCGAGTCTGTGGAGATCAAAGTCAAAGGAGGATCTTTGTCCTCAACAATGTTATTCTTTCCTAGTAGATCTGGAATTGGGTACAAAGAGTCAAAGGCATTAATTACCCTATGGTGATCTGCAAGAAAAAGTAACAACACAACTCTCTGTTACAAATGTGCAAGAACAAGACAAACACTGCTAGTATGAATATATGTGCAGATCCGGTTCACATACGTGCAAAAGAACATATGTGCAAAAAAAATGACATATTCACAAGAGGAAAGGACATATGTGTAGGAATAAAGTACATATACATAGAATCAGGAAACACGTGCACATTTAAAAAGAAAAAATGTGGAACTTTATTGTAAATCCTAAAATGGAAAATACAAGTTTATCAGCCCCAACATATGGCAAAAATATGCACAAATCCACACTGGGGGGTACTAGGAAGCATGATTTGAGGCCATACACACTTGATATCATGGAGAACATCAAATTCTAACAAATCTATAGATCTAAAACAAGTATAATTATAAAGTTTGAAAATAACAAGAATGGATAGAAAGGAGAACATCATGCTCAAGTACTCCATCAATAGAAGTAGTCCACCATTTAGACACTAATCCCCAATAGTGGTATATTGAAACACCTCCCTACCATGTGGAACCCTCGGGTCCACCCCACTGTGTTCATGAAGATAGTAATCTGGCCACAAGCACAATGCAACCACACACACCAAAGGAGGCTAACACTCATGCCAAACATATGCATGACTCAACAACAATACTAAGGTCTAAGTATTAAAAAATGTAAGTATATCAGGTCAATAATCAAACTATAAAGAGTATGATGTGAAGATTTAGGAATGGAGTGTCATCACATGGAACACGTAGGCCCGTGTATCTTTAAGTGACCCTTGTCTCATCAAGGATACTCTATTGAGCCATATCAACATTCGTAGATAGAAAGGATCTGCAGTACTATATCAATATCCTCAAATGATGGTGAGGTACTATGCCATATCATTTTTCATAGATAGAAAAATATGGACATACCATATCAATGTCCTCAAACGATGACAAGGTAGTCACATTAATCTTATATTATGTTTTATCTACATGATTTGTTTAAGGTTATTAGTTATTGTGAAGGACTTTATCAAGGTTACCTTGGATCCCCTTTGTGCTCCAATCTACCTTGAAGAGTCACTCCATCCCACTACTCTACACCAACCATCAATTGCAAAAATGCAAGAAAGACTAACAAGTCCAAAAATTCATAATACACTAAATGACTCCATTGGTCTCAAACCAAGAGTATGGGTCCATTGGGATCTCGTCTTGGCACACTCAATGTGCTCATGATGTAGTATCAAACACCAACATCAAGCATTCTAAATGTTATCATAAATCAAGTATTTAGGAGAAATCCAAAAGAAGGAAAAATAATTACAAGTGCTCAAGGCACACTCAGTTGGACACTTTTCCAACAATATAGATTCATCCATGAATCTAAAATTCACAAAATAAAACCATAGGATGGTTGAAAACATGGAGGAAAACACATTCCAATGTTTGAAACATGTTGAACATGCCCAATGATAAATTTGGGTAGCACACAAAATGAGGCAAACACAAAAAAGCCCAAAAATTAAACATCAAAGAAATTGACAAAATTAAAACCCATTTTCCCTTAGGCACCCAAAAAAACACTAATCCAATAAAAAATTATTTTTTGAATAAACACAAAAAAAAATGAGAAGCATAATGGTAAAAAAACCAAAATACAAACCCCAATTTCTTGTATAAATCTAACCGGGTAACCGAAAGATATAAAAATGTGGGGGAGTATTAACTCTCAATCCATGAAGAATTTACAAATAAGAAACAACTCAAACAACTGATAAATGAATAAAATGACAAAGGCCCTACCTCCCATCCGAAGGAGAAACCTGAAGAGATGAGGAATAAAATAAATTCAACATAGAATCCCAAAGTAGCTACACACAAATGAGTATTTGTGGCACAATTCTAGTGAGCGTCTACCCACAAAAAATTGACAACCTATTCAATCACAACGAATAAAAGACTGAATTTCTCCATAATAATTTGGAGCAAGTTCCAAATTCTTGACAAACTCAAAGGTAAAAAGTGAGTTAAAATAATTCCTTTTCCAAATAGCACTTTTAGCCTAAAAGGAAAGTTAAAATAAATCACTTAAATAATACCCATAAACTATTGAATTTCCCAAATTAAATCAAATATATTCCAATTAAATGGAATTTAATTATGAAAAATTAATCGATAATTAAATTAAATCCCCAAACACATAAAATTAACATTTAAATTAAACCTCTTCCACGACAACTATGGAGCTCTAAATGCACAAATATACTCACAGGTCTAACACAATATGCATATTGAAATTTGGATTTACCAACATGTATAAGAGGAATAATAAATCAATTACGGATACACTGTCTATAAAGGGGTGATACTGGCTCAACATGAAAGATCAATGAAACTATCTCCTATGCCACTATCGAGGATATAGACACACTCAAATCCTGCAGCTTAGGATGAATGTGTGTGGTACTTGTTCATTGAAATACGCAAACATCAAGTGTAGCTTCTCATAATATAAATAGCTAAAGAACATGAACCTACATGATATAAAACAATGAAGGATAATGATACCATCATGTGGACCTCAAAAATGAGTAACAACAACTTCATCTCACTTTATGGAATCACATCAGGAATAATCCATTACAATTATATGAGCATAGTAGTGAACATCATATCATTTGAATTAAGATTGCATTTAAATATAAAAACATTGGATAATCATTTTATTTAAATAAATAAAAATTGAATAATCATTTATGACAATATGATTAACATATACCAATGAAAGTCAATAACTAAAATATCCAACAACATATAAGGCATACTATAATAGGGGATCCCATAAAATCATCCTGATACATAATAAAAATGGCCAAAATGGAAAGCATTACATACGCCAACAACAAATGCATCATGTTGGTCTTATTACTATCTAGAATCCAAAAACAATGGTTAATCAAGTTGAGAAATATGATCCCAACTGGCATGGTCTAAAGGTTACCAATTTTGATCTAAATTTTATACTAATAAATATTTATGGTCAAACATCAACCACAAATAAAAAAATATTTTGGATACTCTTACTTCATACATTGTTAGCCTTTTTGTCCCTAAGTTTATTATAGGAGGAGACTTTAATGCTATTACATTTGTACAAGAGAAGAAAGGTGGAGTAATTCCTCTGCAAAAAGCAATTAAAGTTTCAATTTTTTTTATCATAGATAATGCATTACATGATGCAATCCCCCAGAAAGGGAAGTTTACTTGGACAAATAGAAGAAATAATTTTTTTAGATTGCTAAGAGACTAGATATATTCTTGCTTTCAAATAGTTGGGTGCTAGACAATTGTAACCTTCAAACATAGATTATACCTCTTCTTTGTTCTGAAATAACACATTTTTAATAAAATATGATTATTTAAGCGTTGAGAGGTTCCATTTGAAGGAATTAATTACAAATGGTTAGGTCAAAGTCTCTTAGATAAAAAAAAACATTGATATAACATCTATACTCCTTATTCATACCTACAATGGATTCTCCTTCGCACCTATTAAAATGCTGATAGAAAATCACTTTGACTTTATCTTTTGGTAGATCAAATAAATCGATTTGACAAACCTATCTATGTAATAAGGTACTATAGAGAAAAATATTTCCAATGATTACAACGTTAATATATATTAAGTTCATTATGACTTTATATTTTTAGTTTTAGTAAACATAGATATTTCTCCGTATGTCTACCTCTATGTTTGATTATTATGAAAAAATTGTCAATGAGAGAAAAAAAAATTCTAAAAAATATCCATGCCCTAGGTATTTAAGTTCTCTTTCTATCAAAATAAATAAAAATAAAATTGGACAAATACACGACAAGTTATAAACTATGTAGTCAAGGTATGTTAAAATTACGGTTTAGTCAAGTTCAAATGTTAATAAAATATGCAATAATCATGATAATCTGATCAAACCAATTTCATGCCCTCCCTATGGATATCAAAAAACTAAATTTAAAAGAATCACATTGATATTTATTTTAGAAAAAATGTTATGCTCTATGAAAATAATGTAAGTCTTTGAAAATGGCATTTTCAGCAACATACCAATTTTCGTGGGAGAAAGAAAAAACAATTCTAATCTATTCAAAAATAAAAATAAAAAATATATTTATAATCTAGAGATAAAATCCTCAAAGACTCGAATTTACTTTATTTTCTGATTTCAAACAGTTTAATGACAATATGCATCTGAATCTGAAAGTTTTTTTTTAAATGTAGAGTTCAGTGTCCATTCAGGAAAAAAAGTGTAACCCACTATTGTGGGTTCACCCTTGTTTAATTACAAATTTCTCAAGGTAATTTCAATCCTTAAAGAAAACATTCCTTTAAGTTTGAAAGGATGTGGTTTAGACACCCACATTTCCTCCCTTTAGTTTGACAATGGTGGGTTAGTACACCATCCTACCAAAAAACAAAGTGTTAGGAATGGGAACACTGAGGGGGGGGGGGGGGGGGGGTTGAATCAGTGTTCACTGTATTTTATCATTTTACTTTATTCTTTAACCTAAACTTGAATACTTAAATACTAAAATGAACATCAACATAAACATGAAATATGAACACAACACATAACACCAATATGGTTACGGAGAAACCCAAATAGGTAAAAACTCCAGTGGGAATTGACACCCCCTAATATTCTGTACTAGTATTTTATGATCCTTGTTAGAAGATCCTTAACCCTATTAGGAGTTTCTTTACAATATATTTAGTATAGTGACCTGGTCAAGGGTCAGACCCTATTAGGAGTCTTTTACAATAAACCATGTTAGGGGTGTGGACGCACTGTCCTAGAGCTCACTGCTCAAGTGGTGAAGGCTACAACCTTCTGATCTTAGATACACACTATATTTGCTAGATGAACTATCACTGTGACACTTCTTGTTTGATAAATTTATTTAATGTGCTAATGCTTTGACCTCTTGCAAAGCTCTAGTACATCTTATCAACTCTTCGCACACTTATCCTCTGCTTATCTCAACTCTATATCAACTATCATACTAATTACAATGGGCACATCTAATATTTATATGCGCATACAAAACAAATAACTAGGTCGACCCTTTAACTGATTACATACAATGCTTCCAATTGAATTGGCTCAAGCGTGTTTACAAACAAACATGATTACATGTTGTCAAACTAATTACAATAGGTGCATAGCCTTTAAAACATAATAATATAACCACAAACCAAAATACCAATAGTCAGTTGCTCGCTCTATTCTTCTCTGGCATTCACTGTCTATGCAACTTGAACTCTCTATATCTTCTTCATACATAATCTTATGATCATGCACTCTTACACTTAGAATGACTATGATGTTACCAACTTAACTTCTAGGGTGCATACCATAATTATGCTATATGCATGTGCGTTGACACTCTGACCTTCAGGTACTCTGTATATTGTCCAGTCTTCAAAACTTAGCCAATTTTTGATCTTCTCATCAAGTGCATTGACTCCAAAACACTATATGACTTTGTTGCCATAATGAAAACACTATATTAAGTCATATACACTAGTATAGACAACTTTCCAACAATCTCTCCCTTTGTCATTGATGGCAACAAAGGAATATGGCACATTTGCTAACTGATCTCTTAGACAAAAAACTTCTATCTTATATCTCCCTTATACATATCTATAAATCCATATTCTATACATACTCCCCCTTTGACATTAATGAAAAATGTGCTTCAAAATTGTATCTACAAATACTTACAGTGAGAGAACATCTGGATATGCTATCTGTAAGTTTTGGATCTCTTTCTTCCAAAATGTAAACAATGAATTAACAATCTGGAGATGGGCGCATAGAGCATACTGTAGCTTCTCTGTCTTCTCCAAGTCTATGCTAGAACCTTGATCATATGTCACCATGGTAGCATTGATCTCCTTGATTTTATGATTAAGTACATCTAGTGAGGGTGCAAGAGCATTTCTAAGCGGAGTCTGCCTGGCCCTTATTTTTGACATCTCCTTTTCTACCTTCTCAATTTTGTCAATTTGTCCTTGATATACATTATTGCACATACTTACATTAGTGGATGGGTCTTTCACCGATTTCTTTACTTGTTCTATCATAGCTTCTACCTCTTGTATCTTCTTGAAGTGGTCATCATTTAACTTGTCGTGGTCCATACAATCTAAAATGATCTTCCTTCCATTTGTTGCAAACTCCTTCAAAGATGCTTGACCAAATTTTAGAGAGCTTAGGTCAAGTTCAAAGTTACTGACTACTTCACTCAATCTCTTCTTTCGATAATTTTCTTCTGCAACTTGAGATGCTGACTCTTCCAAGGTAGAAAAATTTATTTTGAAGACTGTGAGGATGTTGCTAACATCATCAACTAAATGTACCTTAGACACATTCTTGTCTGAAGGAAATAGACTATTCAATATGTTGACTAATTCAACAAATAGTGGGTTTCTCATTACCTATATCTCTTTGGATTTCTCCATTGCTAAGACACTGATTTTGATCAGGTCTTCTTCTCCCCATGAATCCAAACTAGTTGTGTTAGGTGTCAAACTTGACAACAATGTTGCTGAGGGTAGTGGAGTGATAGGAGTACTATACATTACTTCCTCTTTGACTCTTATTTCAATGGATGACTTATCTATTGGTTCATTTTCTTTTATCTCTATTCTCCTTTTTGTTTTTCTGCTTCCTTTTCTTTTTCTTCTTCTTTCTTTCCTTTTATATCCTCAATCAGTACTTCTTGTTGACTAGGAGGAGTGTTTCTACATAGATTTTCAGCCTCTTGAGTGCTTACAAATGCTTCTTCAAACTTTTCCAAATCATTATTTGAGGCCTCCATTGCAATCTCAACATTGTCAATGAAAATTATTTCATCCTTGTGTGCTTCTGACATGGGCACAGACTTCTCTGCCTCTGTGGATGCATCAATTGCATGTGCTGAATCTTGTGGACCTATAGATGGTATATTAATGGTCTCTGAGTCTTTTGCAACCATTGTGGGTACTTGATTTGTGGGTACTTGATTTGTGGGTGCAGTAGCTGGATACATGTGCCTATTTATGAAGACCTTGTCATGCCCTGACCCTTTCTCTTTTAGATTTTCCAGTTGAATCTAATTGATACATTTATATTTTGTCCTATCCAATTGGTTGGATAGTTATTGCTGAACATTCTATGATTAGCTTGCGTTGTTTTGTTTTCAGACAGTATCTTTAATTTGGAATTTTTGTTTAACTTAGTTATTTTAGACACTATCCACAGTTTGATTTTTATGATGTATTCTCTGTTTGATTAGTTCAAATCAAACGTTTATTATTTCTGAACTGTCTAAATTTGGAAATATAAGAATTGTGTTAGATGTTGTAACATTTCTTATGGGGTTTGGATTAATTGTATGCTCAGTAAAAATTGTTTACTCCTGTAATAATGAATTAATTGTGCAGAGAATTCTGGTAATATTGGATAATCCATTACTGAATGATTTCAAACATTATTGGAAAAATATATATATTTATGATTTCTGTATACCATCTTAATTCATAACTGAGTTTTAGATGCATTCAAAATTAATAAGGGAATTATTTATATATATATATGTGTGTGTATATATATATATATATATGTATGTATGAATTTGAATTGTCAAATTTATACATATACATATACATGAAATTGAATTTATGTTCTCTTCCTACAAAAGAAGATATTCACTTACTTATACATATATATATATATATAGGCCTTATTGTTTTTTGAAATGGTTTCATCGGTTTAGCATGGGATTTTATGAATTCCCTAACCCACGCGGTAATAAGGACTTGCGTACACTCAACTGGTTGATGTGACTTTGCTGGTGTCACTTGGTTTTCATTTCTGCCGCCTACAGTTGGTATGAGGTTACAGTCTATTATGAGATTTTATTTTGAACTTATCCTCCAACAAACTAATGCCGAAGACAATGACGAGGTTGCTGGGTAATGCTGTCATATGTTCTGTTGCAAAATCAGAACTACAACATTATTTCTTTGGTTAATACTGGCTATCGTAATGGCAGTGTTTGCGGCTAGTGGCTGGAACTATAGGGTTTTAACTTCAATTACTATTATGACTTTCCATATCATTGCTCGCCGATTCCAGATACTCTTTAGTTTTTTCATCTGGGATTGTGGTTAGCTAGATTAGGAACTTTATTCTATGCTCTTTTCTCTGTTCGAGCGGTTCTCGGCTTTGAAGGGGTTAGCAACTTCTCAATCGCTTATCGCAGTTGGGCATGGCTATTTTGTTCAACTCTTTTGGCTACATTCCAGGTAAGGGCCAGCATTCTAACCCTACCTCTTTTATTGTGTATCACTCTGTAAAAGTTATGAATGCTTTGTTAGCGACTGTGAAGTACGAATTCAGGTACGGGTGTGAGAGAGATTTCTTACCCATAGCAGAATCCGTCCATCTTAGTTTAAACTTTGTGATAGAATGAAAAATGTGGGTTCAGTTATTTCTATCAAATTGAAAACAAGGAGAATTAGGGTTTGAATGTCTCTTAGAAAAGGGAATTTAGTATGGGCCGTAAGGCATAAGTTTGGATTTCCTATAATTTTTTCAGCTTTAAATCCCGTAGCTGTTATAATATGGGTTAGTCCTGTGTAAGGAATGATTAGTGTCAATGATTATACTGTGCAAATTTTGTAGATGAATCAGTGACTGCAATATTGTTCATTTTTAATTGGTAAAGTTTTAGGTTGGAAGTCTATAAGGTGGGTTAAATTATATTTGCAATAACAGGGTTTTGAGTTTGTTAGATGTCATATTTGAGTATATTAAACTGTCGTTATCTTGAGTGGATTTCATTTTATCAAATTATTTCTTATTGGAAGATTAAAATTCTGTGTAATTCAAAAAGGAATTTCATTACACGGACTTGTTAAGTATGTATGATTGTGGTCATGTAAGAAGTTAATTTAGGGCTTTTAGTTTAAAGATTATGTTCACATTGAAATCTCGATTTTATTATATGATGAAAATTTTGTATTTCAAAATAAAAAAAGAAAATTGTAATGTGAGGATTATTAGATTACTGTCATCAAACTACATATGAGTCAAATTGGGCAAAACACATGATGAATTTGTTATGGTGTTGAGGTAGTATCAATCGGGCATAGGTCGAATCTTGGCAAGATATTGAACCTATCATCAATAGGAAACATTGAGTTGGGAAAAGAGATTGTTTTTGTGTTGTAGCTCATTTAAACTATCAGGTTCCATGATAAGCAGATGATTTTGTTTGCAATGTTGTTGTCGAGCATTATTTTATATGGTTAGAATGCAGTGTTAACTATACTGCTGCATTTGTTGAAAAATAGTAAATTGTTTATAACTGATTATGATTATTATTGAGAATGAATGTTAGAAGAGAAATAAAGTCTTTAGTGACTGTCTTATGTTTATTCGATAGAGAATATTGTATTCTTTTGTTAAAAGTGTATTGAGGTGTAAGTGAATCAGTTTGGTTTATTATTGAATAGTTTCATAATGATGGTTACTGTGCAAGAAATCTAGTAGTATGAATTACGTTTTCAATTGGGTAATTTGCTTTTATGAATCAATGTGAAGTTTAAATACAGTCTTTAAGCCTTGTACAAGTTGTTATTTGATTATGAGCTATAGGAAATAGACTTGAATTTCAACTTAATACTTACCTATTGATTCCTATTTGTATCTTATGGAGTAAATGTAAGGATACACTGTATGCATTGAATACAGAATTCTTTATTTAATCTACTACTTTGTTAGTTGGATAAATGAGAAATATGGAGTGGAATGTAGATGTAAATTTTGTATCTCTGATCTGTTCCACTACCAGAATGTACAATCATGTAGAATGATATATATGATTTCTATTTACATGTAATGTCTGGATATTTCAGTTATGATGTGATTGTAAAGAATTCAGTTGATGATCGCATATAGAGGTGGCTGAATTTGGATAACCAATTCAGTTATGTTGACAAGTGATAATCCTTAAAATTAATGGGTTGGGTTTGCATAATTCAAAATGATAATTTTGCCTCTCCTATGTTTGAGACTTATATGGTCCAGAACAGAGTATGGGGCTAAGGTGTTGTTACGTTTTCAAAATGAGTACAACAGATACCTTCCACTGAGAGTTATATCATGAGCATACCATGGATGCAGATGCATGATATTTCAGTGATGACACCTCAGTAGATATGTGTATCATTGAACTGTAATTCTTAATGTGTGTTTATTATTATTATTTCTTCTCTGTAGTATTGTACATGTGGAATATATACATATTGTTGAATATGCATTACATTTTCTTGGATACTAACCAATGATGCAGGTGGCATACGGTTGTTCCTTTGTGTATATATATGCTGAGCCCTTTTCTTGTCTTTGTGGTTGTATTGTTGGTGATTTCAGGTCTTGTAAGAGAAGGATCAATCTTGTTAGTCAGATAGCTTTGGATTGCTTCCATGGACAGAAAGTTAATTGTTGAGAACATTGAGATTATGATGAACTTTGTATTAAATTGGTTTACTCATTGTGTTAGGACATAAATCCTTATATACATGGCTGATGTACTAATTGATATCGATTTTGGTTGATCTAATGATGTACAATTGTTGTAACTAAACATGAGATAAATAAATAAATAAATTGGTTTTATGGTGTTATGATGATCCTTTGTTAATTTTGTATGGGTGTACTTCTGTTTGTTAGTGGTGTTATAGACCTTCTCAAAGGCTTTCTCTATTTCCTTTGCAAATAACTCATAGTTTTTGTCCATTATATGCAGGGTCCTTGACTTGGTTCTAAGATGTGGCTTCACCAGATCTAACAATAACTTCTTCTCTTCTAGTGAGCATACTAGGAGGGTTTCATCTAAGATCTTTTCCCTTATCTTTAGGTCCTCTTCAATGGCCTGTCTCTTTTGGAATTTTAATATGTTCCATACATTATCTGGAATTGTAGTCTTTAGTTCTAGGACTATCTTCTTAAATTTCAACATATGTTTGACAATCATTCCATGTATCTCTAATTTGTCAATCTCACTGTATTTCTCATAGAACTTTCCTACTTGATCAATTCTTCCTTCATCAACAATCCTTGTACTTAACACAATGAGACTAGGTTTGAAAATTACTTCTAGAGGTGCTTGAGTGTTCTTCATGTTTCTTATTACTCACGAGGATGGATGACCAATGCTAATCTCTTTCTTCCTCTTAGGCATTTCCCTATACTCAGGAGGAGCAGTAAGGTCAATGGTTTCCTTGGTCGTAGAAGGGGTATCATTTGTTTTGTCCTTCAAATCATCAAATTTCTCAATTTTTACCTTTTTCATCTTTGGGTCATCAGATTTTGTATTTGCTATAGCTGCGCTCTCTATTTCCAAGGCAATCTTCTCTTGCCTTGCTTTATCTAGGTCTTCTTGTGATACTTCATGAATTCTCTAAATCTCTAAAGTAACCTTGGAAACCTTCCTTTTTGTTGCTACATTGTTCAAAAGTACATCAACTTCTCTTGTTTTCTCTTCATAGGTTCTCCATCTAGGCTCATTAGGGTCTTTAGGTGTTGACAACAAAACTTGAGCATAAGCCTCAAGAATTGGTTCCTCAACCTCATATCCAAGTGGATGAATCCACTTTTTCCTTGGTTCAAATGCTTCCATACATGTTGTATTAGTCTCAACCATGAAACAAATACTATCTTTGTATTTCTCTACAATACTCTCTGGTATTCTATATCTCATATGCATCTTAACCCTGAATGTCTTCAATTCCATAGTCATGTAATCTTTTAGTGTGCTCTCAGTAGATGCCTTGAAGGATATCTAAGGCATAGTAGGAATAGTCTTGTCTAGGTATAAATCTGACACCTTTCCAAGAATGTTGAAGTACATGTATATGATCAAAGACCCAAATCTGAATATCTTAGTCTTGTCATGTTTGATAGCCTTGATGTTGTTTATTAGTTGTGCACGCAGGATCTCGCACAAATTGAACTCTCCATTCTCTTTCACAAGTCTTATTGCTGCAATAATTGTAGCCGCAGACACACTGTTCACCCGGTTGGTGTGTTGAAACCTATATCCTAGTATCATGGATATCAATTTGATGTCATTTTTCTCAATAGGCTCTATAGTCATTCTGTGCCTATCACTTCTTGATTTGCATGTTTTCTCAACAATCTTTCTTACATCCTTACCCACTGGAAGAACAACACTTGTTCTTGAGTGGTCAGTCATATCATGAATAAGGTCTCCAGTGATCCTTACTGGAACTTCACCTATCTAGAATAGGTCATCATGAATTCTGCTAAGTAGAATCTTTATCCATTCTAACTCGTAGAACTCATATGCCATAGCATATTCCACTATAGGATGATTATTCCACTGTGCATACTCATCCATGAAGGTTTTATCAGGTTTCATCATTGTTTCCATGTGCACTCTTATTCTGTCCAAACCTACTGGTTCCTTTTTTCAATGTATGTATGCCCTATTGTCTTCCACATGCATAACACCCATGGGAGTGTGGGAGAATGCACCTTCTAGGTCATCTAGAGTGGACTTGAATGGATTTCTTTTAAACACATATCTCTTCTTTTTTGCCACATCAAATACAATGGGAGTATCCATTACTTACTTGTGTATCACTTTCCAAATGATCTTAAAGACTTCTAAATCAGTGTGACAAACTAGGGTTTCCACAACCGATCAAATGCACTGCTAATCACTAATGAATCAATCTACAATCCTTCACAATCAAATGCTAGGGAGCTTCTACTCTCCAATCACTCTGAATTTGAATGCAATGGGAGATCTACAAACTTTTGTGTACTTTAATGTAGGAATTATGCCATTAATGCTTCTCGTGTAAACCAAATTGTCACTGAAAATTTCTAACTTCCATTCTGCAAAACATCAACTAGTGTGCTCTTGCACATAGGATATGCTAGTCTTCAAAAGATTAAGTCCAAAGGTGCATACTCTAAAGGTGAGAATACCGGCCACGTAGGGGTCTAGAGCTAAATTAGCTCCCCCTATGACCTTGAGGGCCCATTCATCCTGATGTAGAGGGTGCGTCCACTATGGATACATCCAATACATTCTCATCAACCTTATCCTTCTTTGCCTCTGACCAAATCAAGCTCGCATCCTTTGAAGCTTTCAAAAACTTGACTTCTCCTTCAGTATACAATACTAGTTCTTTGATATTTTTAGGGCTTTCCTAACCTTGCGTCCTTGATCTATTAAATTTTGAGATGTGTCCAGCTTTGTTACAAGAGTGACAAATGATTGGAGGCCTTATATTCCTTGGCGCATTGATATGGGTTTCCATTTTACATTGTCTTGTTGAGTGACCATTATAGTTACATATCTGGCATGTAACATTCTAAGAACTTCTTACATTTGGTTGATTTTGATTTCTTTGATTATGTTGAGTCTTGTTCTTCTAACTTGTCTTACAATTCATAGCTCTATGACCAAATTTTTTTCATGAATAACAATAACCATTGAAAGGTCTTACCTCTGTACAATTCCTTTCTATATGTCCATGCTTGTTACATGCATAACAAGTTCAATCTACTGGCTTGCACTCATTCTTGGATGGTTCAACATGATCTTTAGTCTGACTTCCAGTCTCCTTAGCATCTGAGGTGTCTTATAGTGCTTTCATTCTTTCTCGCATGTTGTCAATCTGATTTTGTGCTTTATTGTATCCAATGTAGCTAGTATCTCTTTTAACTCTTCTTGCATACAACTGAGATTCTATCAAATTAGAACTAGTGTGCAATTTATCAATGTGATTATTTTCCTCTTTCAATTCAGATTCCAAGCTTTCTTTGTTGTTCCTTAGCTCCAAGATTTCCATGTTTCCTTGCCTCAATTCTTCATTGAGTTGAAGGTTCTCTTTGATCTGTTCATCATAGACTTCCTGATTGTTAGTCAACTTATCATCCAATTCTTCAATCTGTTCTTTTAGAGATGAATTATCTTCATTTAGCTTTTTGATCAATATCCCTAAATCACTGGTAGAGAATTCTTTCAAATCCTTTCTTAGCCTTTTGATGACTACTTGAGTATCACTGACTTTTTCTTTTAGTTCTTCAATTTCTTTTTTAGATCTGTCCAGGTCTTCAAGAGAAACTTCAAGATTTATTTTTAGATGTTTCATTTCTACTTTGTCCATGATCTCCTCAAGAGGTTAAAATTCTTTGTTGAGGACTAGGGCTCTGATACCAATTTTTAGGAATGGGAACACTAAGAGGGGGGGTGGATTAGTGTTCACTATATTTTATCTTTTTAGTTTATTCGTTAAACTGAACTTGAATACTTAAATACTAAAATGAACATCAACATAAACATGAAACATGAACACAACACATAACACTAATATGGTTACAGGGAAACCAAAATAGGTAAAAACCCCGGTGGGAATTGACACCCACTAATATTTTGTACTAGTGTTTTATGATCCTTGTTAGAAGATCCTTAACCCTGTTAGGAGTTTCTTTACAATATATTTAGTACAGTGACTTGGTCAAGGGTCAGACCCTATTAGGAGTCTTTTACAATAAACCCTATTAGGGGTGTGGATGCACTGTCCTAGAGCTCACTACTCAAGTGGTGAAGGCTACAACCTCCTGATCTCAGATACACACTATATCTGTTGGATGAACTATCACTGTGACATTGCTTGTCTGATCAGTTCCTTTAATGCAATAATGCTTTGACCTCTTGCAAAGCTCTAATACATCTTATCAACTTTTTGTACACTTCTTTTCTTCTTATCTCAACTCTATATCAACTATCATACTAATTATAATGGGCACATCTAATATTTATATGTGCATACAAAACAAATAACTAGGTCAGCCCTTTAACCGATTATATACAACACTTCCAATTGAATTAGCTCAAGCATGTTTACAAACAAACATGATTACATGTCAGCAACCTAATTACAATAGGTGCATAGCCTTTACAACATAATAATATAATCGCAAACCAAAATACCAATAGTCGATTGCTTGCTCTATTCTTCTCTAGCATTCACTATCTGTGCAACTTGAACTCTTTGTATCTTCTTCATACTGAATCTTTTGATCATGTGCTCTTAGATTTAGCATGAATATGATGTTACCAACTTAACTTCTAGGGCACATACCATAATTTTTCTATATGTACATGTGTTGACGCTCTGACCTTCAAGTACTCTGTATACTGTACAGTCTTCAACACTTAGCCAATTTCTGATCTTCTCATCAAGTGCGCTGACTCCAAAATACTATATGACTTTGTTGCCATAATAAAAACACTATATTAAGTCATATACACCAGTATAGACAACTTTCCAACACAAAGATGTATAAATTTCAAAAGAAGATGCTCTTTGTAAAGATGCAAATTAAATTATGGAATAAAGAAGTTTTCCAGAATATTTTTACTAAAAGGGAACTAGTGTTTAAGGAAATATCATAATTACATGAACATGTCATTCTACATGGTCTTGACATGACAACATACAACAAGAAAAAAACTTACAGGACACATGGTCAAAACTTTGTAAATGGGAAGAAATTTATTGGAGGCAAATGTAAAAGGAGTTATGGCTAAAAGAAGGAGATAGTAATACAGAATTCTTTCATTCTTCAACCATGGTGAAACAAGTAACCCAAACTATTTTCTCCATTCAACATGCATCCATAGGGGAAATACTTAATAATTCAACCATTCAAGATGAAGGGATCATATTTTTTAAGACTTTGTTGGCTCCTCCACAACCACATAGTGGGCAGCCTATTCATGAAGAACATGAAATAGTAGCAGTTATTCCTCCACTCCTTTCCCAACAAGATAAGTCTTCCCTATTGATACCCTTTTCTTTAGAGGAGGTCCAAAAGGTGGTCTTCTCCATGTCAGCTGATGAATCTCCAGGCCCTGATAGGTTCATTTCTCTCTTTTTTTAGAAATGTTGGGATATTTTGGGATGGGAATTGGTTTAGGTTCTTGAAGAGTCTAGAAAGAGAGGAATATTGTTAAAGAAGTCTAATGTAAAAACATAGCTATTCTCCCTAAAGTCAAAGAACCAAAAAATATTGTAGAATTTAGACCCATAGCACTATGCAACACCACCTACAAAATTGTCATGAAGGTTATCTATGTTAGGCATAAACATCTTATGCCAAATATTGTTTTCCCAGAACAAGGTGGTTTTTTTGCTAGGAAAAGAGAGGGTAGAAGATGCGTTGATGGCTCATGAGGTGCTACATTCAATTCACAAATAAAAAATTTCAGCCTTTATTCTGAAGTTAGACATGATGAAAGCCTACAACAAGGTCAAATGGGATTTCCTTCACAACGTTTTAAAGCAATTTAGATTTTATACAATATGGTGGAAGTAGATTATGTCATGTTTATTAGGGGATTTCTTTTCTATCATCATAAATGGTTCTCCTTTGGGATTTTTCTCTATTACAGAAGGTGTGAGACAAGGTGATCCTTTGTCTTCTTTTATTTTATAAGTATGGTTGAAGCTCTTAGTCGTAGAATTAAGCATAAAAGTGCTCTAGGTCTATGGAAAGGCATTCACATTCCAAACTCCAATATCTCAGTCACGCATAACTTGTTTGTAGATGAAACTCTACTTTTGGGGGAATCATTCATTAAGGTGGCTCAAGAAGTCAAAAAGGTGTTAGATATGTACACTAATATCTTAGGGAAGAAAATTAACGAGAAAAAATCCAAAATTTATGTCTTCAACACTAAGTAGAAGACACTAAGGAAAATATTGCAAATCCTTAACTTTCATCTTGAGGAACTTCTAGGTAAATACTTAGGAATTCCATTTTTCATGGGGCCAAATAGAGTTTCATATTGGGATTGAGTGATGGAAATAATTAAACTAACAATAGCTGATTGGAAAGTGAGATGGTTGCCCCTTTTTTTGGTGTATTCTTTAGATAAAATTAATCCTATCTATCATTCCAAACTACTTCATTGTTGTTCATAAAGCCCCAAGTTATTTAATTTTACTTTGGAAAGGGAATATGTTAAATACTAAAAAACTACCTTTGATCTCATTGACATGGCAGAAAACAAGTGTTCAGTAGATAGACTATATGTGTGTTATGTGGTAATGAAGCTAAAATAATGGATCACCTCTTCATCCATTCTCAATTTTCTCAATAATAATGGCAGTTTGTCATGATAAAACTTAATTTTTTTACACCCATTTCTAATTCCTTGTGCGATTGGTTTCAATCTTGGCCGACTTTGTACAAAGATGCACTTTTTTCTCGTATTTGTACGATAATTCCTACAATGGTCATTTGGTCAATATGGTAGGAGCATAATAAGAGAATTTTTAGGAAGTATCATCTATTGAGCATGTCCAAGAAATCATCCATAAATCTATTTCTGAATTAGTTAATTCATAGGTTCTAAAGCATAAGAACTCATCCTTTGTATTTTCCAATCGAAACAACTACATTATGAAATTGTGGTGCAATTAATCATTACCATTCAATGGGTGTTTTCATTAATTAAGAAAAACTAAGGTGGATAGAACTCATATCAAGTAGCACCCACTTGGCCAGATTTTGTTAAGGCTAATTTTGATGGAGTTTCACAAGGTAATCCAGGTATATCAAGAGAAAGGATGTGTACTAGGGACAAGGCAGGGGTCTTGCTTGCTACAAAATCTATCAACCTGCCAAAGGGGACTAATAATATAGTAGAGGCACATGCATTTTTACAAGTATTAGTCATGGCTAAAATAATATGACTCCCAAAGGTCCATATTGAGGGTTATTATTCTATCACTAACAATTCTTGTAAACTTAGAAAGAGTGTGAGCTGGCATGTAAAATACATCCTTCATCAGATCTGGGAAATCCTAGATATGTTTGATAACTATTTATTATCCCATACATATCAAAAGGGGAAAAAACTAGCAGAATTCATTGCCAATATGGGTGGGGATACCATGGTGATTGGCACTTTGGAAGGACTTGTAGATTGACATCATTTTAATGAACTTGTTTCAATAATTAAAGTAGAGAAAGGCATCGTAGGATGACAAAAACTCTCAAGTGACATTTCTTTGTAGCTCAAAATTTCATTGTTCAAGGACTAACTTTCATAATTTATGTAGCTTATGCTATATGACTTTTTTCCACATTCGTGATATGGTCACATGGCACAAGATTGGTAATCAAAGAGCAGAAGCACTTAGTTGAATATAAGTATGAGATATTTTCTTTACATTATTCATAGAATAAATCAAGGGCAAGTATAAAAATCAAATTGTGATGGGACCTAAATGATCCACACTTAATTTTCCCTTATTTAACTCCCAAGGATATGACATTTAATTTGCATCTTTGATTCATAATTATGCTAGTCTTTTCAAGAATAAATACGAAGTGTGTGTTTTCATCCACCGAAGTATGGAGGAGAGAATTTTTGCAGCCATATTTGCTTGACACATGTTGCATGAGTGACAATAGGCAATTCACATGCAACAAGATCTTGGTTAAGGAAATTTCCATAGTTGAGGGCAAAAAAAGGTATTTTTTTGGGTCTTCACCAACATCACTCCCACAAATTAATTTATCATTCAATTCTCTCACATTAATGGAAAAGGATTTACATAATTTTTCAAGTGCTATATGTCATTTTTGAGTGTCCGAGTTTCATCATTCTCTACCATCCTTGCTCTATTTTGGTTTATTAAGAAGGTTTTTTGTGGGTTAATTTGTTCATCAGAGATGAGAAGCTATGGTTCAATTCAATAGTTGAATGCAATACTAGGGTAAATTTGGTCTGTGAGAATTGTCGCAAATGACACCTGGACACCGACCTTACAAATATTATGTCCTAATTCCTCCAATGGCAGTAGAAAGACCATTCACTGGCAAGATATATGATGAAGACCTAGGCTCCCTATTAAATTTGCATCGTTCTCAATTCATGATAAAGGTGAGGTGCATCATTGGCCAAGAGTTCCTATTTTTGGTTGCAAGAAGATTAATCTTCCCATGCCACGTTTTATCTATTTTTCTATCAAACGCAATAGGTTTGTTATAATTTATTTCTTCTCTTGAGTTTATTGTCAGAAAAGAGTTGAAAATGGTGTACTTTCTGAGGATTCCTTGTGCTTGGCAGTCCAAAATTATGACTTTTGGAAGGGTAATGGTTTTTTGGGAGGTCTTTTTTCTTAGGATTTACTAGTATAAGGTTTTTCTTATAATATTGTTTATGATAATATCAAGTTTTTTTTTATAATCATAGGATTATCACTTCATCCATAATGTATTGCATTGGCACAAAGGTTTTCTGAAAGCGACACTAGTACAAAACAATATGGGCCAAAGTGAATGCCTTGTTTGTCCTTCTCCAACATGACCACCCACTTGTCAACCTATTTATGGTGGAAGCTAATGATGTAGTTTTCCAGTGTGATATTGTAGATAATGAGAGTGGAAAAAATCAAGCACGTGTAGTTATTGGTAAAGAGGTGTTACATCATCTTGGAGATAGAATGGAGGAATAGCCTCACTGGCTATTATAAATACTCTATTTTTTTCCTCTTTCTTTTTGTTTCATTTTTTGTATCAGGGGATCGTTATAGCCATTCCTTCATGCAAATTTATAGATATTAATGTTTTAAGGCATTAATGGGTTCCAAATTATTGAAATATATTAACATAACCCCTGTGTGAAGATATCATATGGGCTATTGTAGATTTTTTGTTGCTAGTTTTAGTAATTTGTAGAGGCGGGTAAAGAAAAATTATTTTTGCTAGAAGTAATTAGTTGCACATTTTTTAGTTGGTGATCTTAGCAATTTCTTAGTTTATTTCTATTATAGAACCATTTTCTTCCATGGCTGGTGTTTTTATTATGTAATTAAGATCTATGGACAATTTTTCAATTGGTGATCTTAGCGGTTGCTTAGTTTATTTCTATTATAGAACCATTTTCTCTCATGGCTGGTGTTGTTATTATATAATTAAGATCCATGGACAAAGTTGTTTAGTATAGGATTTCGCTGGGGTTTTTGTTTAGGATTAGGTTTAGTAAGTTATAATTAATGTGCTTCATGGGAAAATATGGTTGCTAAGAGCTTTTTATTTCCAAATACTATGTAATGATTCTATATATTAATATATTTAGGCTATATGCCTTTTCTTTAAAAGAATTCTCGAATACAAAATACACTAGATATCATCATAAGGCATCATCATACAAATATGATCAAAATAGTAATAGAAACATCATCTAACATTTAAATCAACAATGATACTAGTAATTAAATGCATCACATAATGCAACCACTTGATCATATCATATGGATAATCATGGAATAACATCATTATGATACAATCATAACCTAGCAGCCATTGGTACACATATTAGTGGAACCAACACTCACATCATAAGCCACATAATAAAAAATGTCTCATAAGACAAATACAATCATGACTATAGCAGTAATCTCAAAATGAACACAAGAACAGACTGAACTAGGTGCATCTCACAATACCAATAAAAAAAACCATAACACGAGAATAGTCATCAAATCACATAAATGAGTCAAGCTCAGGTCAAAACACCAAGAACACAATGAGTCTTCAAAACTCAAAATAAAGGCCTCAAAAGGTCTATCATCACAAATATTGTATACAACCATCCATGGAATAATGGTTCTCACAACCATACATAAGGCATAAACAACGTTTTGATGCAATAGTATAAATTCTATCACCTTGAAGGTATAAACCTCACATGGGTCCAACATGATCACACAATAAAAGCATAAGATCAACTCATTTAGTCACATAGTAGCAACAACAAAGAATCCATAGTCAAATAAAGGAATTTCCAAATATCCCATCTAAATACACAAAATCATACGTAACTTTTAAGCCACATCCATCAAGATGTCATGCAAAAAGAAAAATAGAGAGGCACTGCAAATTGTGCTTCTAACCATCTCCATCCTTTGATCTTCGAATGTTTTCACATCTTTGATTATTAGAATTGTATGTTTTACCACATTATTTCTCATATTCACACCTTCCTCTATTCTTCTTCAACTATGCAATCCTTAGGGTAGATGATCATAAAGTACCCATCAACATTTCTCACTGCAATTTCCAAACCTCTTTCCTAAAACACTCCTACAAAAATGAATTGCATTTGGTTTCTCTATCCCTATGAATAGCATAATTGACACAAAAGTCATAGTGATATCACAATTCACCCTGAATTGGTGGTTATAATTTATTATCTCTTTTCCCATGATCACTCTAATCACTAGGTTAGCAAGGTCAGCTATTTTGTTTAGTACTCTTCCCTATCTTTTTGTCATGACTCTTCCTTTGAATGACATCAATCTACTCTCATCCTTAGGTAACAAACTCAAATCTGATTCCAAGGAGTTTGTTTGACTTTTCCTCGCTAAATCAGAGTAGGTTATTTATCAAAGAGACTTATGTATTTTACTACTCTACAATTGAGATATAGACTTTTTCTTACTACAAAGTATAATGGTTGTGATAATTAGGTGAAGGAACTTACCATGTACCTTCACATGTGGAAAAGGACACCTTAATTTTGGCTAAAATTGAGAATGCTTTCGATTATGATTATTTCCAAAATTAGACTCTTTGATTAGATATCTTGACATCTATAGTTTTTTCTTTACTGTTCACTTAACCATGTCATCATTTGCATTTACGAATCTCTCCACAATTACTCTAGTTGTCATCTTATTATAAGTGCCATTGTTAAGCCTCTTATACAATTCTAATATTTATAGCTTAAGAAAGCCTTAATAACATATATAAGTTTCCAAAAGCATATAATTAATACCTACAATTTTTACTTGGTTTTCTTGTTTCACTAAAGCTAATATTATGTATTTCCACAATAAATTCTCCTAAAAATAAGATATGTTGATGATCTTAATATATAATTTACCAAAGTGAGATATTCTTCCAAACTTTTGATATCATTTATTGGATAGGCTCTAAAATTTAGATAATTATCTATATATGATTTAACCAAGAGGTCCTTCACCCTGCAAACTTCATTGGCCTCTACCAAGAATGCCAACATCATCTCCTTATAACTAACATCTCTTCTATGATGTGTAATTGTTTGTATATTCACTTTTCCAGCCTATTTAATTTTAAGACTATCTAATTAAGACTTTTTTGGCTAAAATTTGAATTTATATTCTTTTCTTTTTTATAAAGGATACTCCCCTAACAATCATGTGTTCTAAACATTTAAAATTTATTCAACTCATGTGATGGAGCCTCAGCATTAACATCCTTGCTTCCTTTACATCTTGCCCTACATTCCTCTAGTCTTAATAGGACATTCGCAATTGGCTTATTTATTCCTCTCAGTGCACTCTTTTCAACCAATTTTCTCAATAATATACTTGTATACTCCCTTATTAGCTAGTTTATCAATTTCCTTGTTTCCCTCCCTGTATATATGATTAATTATTTTTTATCATAGTAAAATTAGGTTTTGAAGGGGCCCCAAAACACTTTACATAAAGAAGAAATATGGGAAGTTAAAGCATAAAGCACAAAAGAATAGTTGGAGGGATGAGAGAACACAAGGAGCCCTCTAGCAAAGCCAACCAAAAAGACAAAGACAATAAAAAAGGTCTGACACAGAAAACCAACACCAGCTAACCGATACCTAGAACTATTCATGTTGATTCATATAATCAACCGTGTCATGCTTCAATTTAATCATCTTCTAGATAGACTCCTTCAAGTTTACAATCTCCTTGGGCTGAACACCCATTTTATTTCTGATGCTCACATGGGTTCTAGATCTAGGACCTTCACTAGGGGAAACTACCTCTTCCAAGTCTTCCACAATATTGATGACCGAACTGCCCTTATTTTCATCCAGCAGGGAAAGCAATGCCTTCAGATTCTCTTTGGTAACCTTCATACCTTCAAATCTCTATTGCATCAAGAGGTTAAGGGTCTCTTCAATTCTTTGAAGATGACTAGAAGTAGTATGCATTTGTAAGTTAACAACATAGTTAATCCTAGTCTCTAATTTCTCCAAAAGAGCTTGATCATCTCCAGGGACTCTTTCACTGCTCCCTCCAGCCGTTTGTATATTGAACTTATGAAGAAGCATAGAAACTTGATCACCCCTCTCCTCCATCTCATCATACCTCAAGTTAATTTCCTGAATCTCATTGTAGACCAAAGTAGCCATTTGGAGGTCTAGGTTGGACCGAGCCCTAGTAGATGAGAGAAAACCTTTCACCTCTTTTTGGTTATCCAACTTATTATTCTCATGCTTCCCATCAATCCTCTCACCATCTTTAATGACCTCTTTGACCATAACCAACGTATCCATATTAAAAAAATACACAGGTGAAGGGATATTATGTTAGAATAATAGTGTTCCAATCAATTAAGGAGGGGATGGGTGAATTAGATGATGCCAATATAGAATACTTTAAACTTTAACTCTAATCTTATTTCTTATAACAAAATAATGAACTGAGAAATGAATGCAGCAATAACATACACATAGACACCAAGACTTGTTCTTGAGGAAAACCCTATTAAGAGAAAAACCTCAGTGGGTATGGTACCCATAAATATCTGCACTATAGGTATAATAACCATGTTAAGATTTTTTACCTTTTAGGAGCTGAGTATTATAATAGACGAGTCATGATTAAAGGATAGACCTTGTTAGGAGCCTTTTACAATGTGATCCCAATCAAGGAATCAACCATTCTAGGAGTCCAACCCTATTAAAGTCAATCACCTTGTTAGAGGTGTACAATACATCAACCTTATCAGAAGATTTGAGAGTTTAAGCCACCCTCAGGTTCTCCAAACCTTGCCACTTCAAGTCTGATATAATTATGTTCTGAACCTTCTTTCAGTCTTTAATTACTGCTAAGAAAGTTCTACCTTATGCCTAAGTTCACAACTATTATTCTTCAAATAGTATCCAATGCAACCTTAAGCTTTCATTCCCCTCTGCATCTTGCATATGTAATGTCACACTATTTTTTAAGTAATTCAATCCTTATATACAAGTTACAATAGTTAAATCTGGGCCAGCCTTCATAATAATAAAAATGGACCCATACGAGGATGCACATGAAACCTCTTACAATTTTACAACATAGTAGTTACATTAATTAATCATTCAGATCTATTGATTAAGCTCGCACATCACATTACTTGAAACGTGTTCCAAGTCAACCTCCAAATAAGTATTTTCCAACATACGCATCATAGCTAATGTCTCCTATATGATCATGGCTCCATATTATCACAATAATATATTTAGCCAGTTTACAACATGAACCTATGTTCACACATCATAACTCAAACAACCATGAATGCTATCCACAAAGTTTTGTAATCAACTTTGTGAAAAATATAGTTTATGTCTCCTGAAAAACTATTACCATTAAACTAGTCATAACTATCTTCGATCAACTTATAAGTATGTGTGATCATGCTTGGTGACCCTAGACATCATCATGAGTCTTCTTCTAAGAGTGCATGTGCTTATTAATTGTACAGTGTCCGTACAATTCTCTGCAAGCTATTCTATAAGCTTCTAAACAACAAGTCAAGATATGTTGCTATTAATGAAAAACTCTATCATGAATGCAACACACAAGCACTATAGCATGCCTCCAACATTACTAGGATACTCCCCCATAGAAATACCATCAACATTCATGTTGAAAATCTTCCCCTTTGGCATTGATGGCAATAGAGATGAAAAACATCTAAGTTCCATAAATGCTAAAACATGCCTATATTGTACCTGCATTAGAATCTTTTCAAATCCTCCAAAGGATGATCCTATCATAGTATTTTTCATGTGTCATTCTCTCCCCCATTGACATCAATGTCAAAGTTGTTATTGTGTTTCCAAGAGTTCTTAGTAACTCAGCTTAAATACATATACTCCCCCATAGGATAAGTATCAAGAATGTAGTCCAGAGAATGAGATAGCGTTCTCATATTTTTGGACTAATGCAGTTCCTACATCAATTACTTAAGAGTAGGTTGGGGCATGACTCCCAGCATACTTATTAAATACTCAAATGTGTCATTAGGCAGATGTTTTGTGAAAATGTTTTCTATTTTCTCCTTTGTATTCACATATTCTAACTTTACTTCTTTATCTGCTAATTTATCTCTCAAGAAGTGATAATTATTGCTATATATTTTTTTTTTGAATGCATAACGGGGTTCTTTGACATATTTATTGTGCTAGTATTTTCACAATGGATAGTGGCTGAATCTTTAAGGCATACTCCAATATTTTTCAACATTTTCTTCATCCATATGATATGTGTACAATTGATTGCAGCTTCTACATATTTTGATTCTGTTGTAGACTAAGCAATACAGTCCTACTTCTTGCTAAGCCAAGAAAACAATCTTTTAACAAGGAAGAATTCTCATCCACGAGTACTTTTTATGTCATCTACATTCCCTTCATAATCAACATCAGTGAAAGCGTGAAATTAAAATTCCTATGATCTATCATACCATAGACCAAACTCAACTGTGCCCTTTAGATATCCTTATATCCTTTTTGCTGCCATAAGATGAGATTCTTTAGGATCTACTTGAAATCTTGTAATAATTCCAAGAACATTAGCAATTTAAGGTCTAGTGTGTCTCAAATACTAAAGACCTCCAATCGTTGATCTATACCTTTTCTGAGGTACATTCTTTGCTTCATCTTCCAAAGATAACTTGGTTCCAGTTACCGTAGGAGTTCCAACAGGTTTACTGTAATCCATGCCAAAAAAATTCAATAGTTCTTTAAGATATTTGGTCTAAGATATGAATATCCCTTCTTTAATTTGACTGATCTACAATCCAAGGAATAATTTCATCTCCCCAATCATAGACATTTCAAATTCACTTTTCATCTCATCTGCAAACTTGTTACTCATTTCATCATTTCCTCAAAGATAATATCATCAAAAAAGACTTCAACAATCAAGATACCTTCTTTAGTAATTCTTAGGTATAAAATTTTGGACCAACATTGCCTTTTTTAAATCCCAAATGAGTTAGATACTTTTCCAATCTTTCATACCAAGCCCTTGGTATTTGTTTTAACCCATATAGATCCTTCTTCAATCTGCAAACTAAATCTTCATTCCCCGACAAAGGAAATCCATCAATTTGTTCAATGTATACTTCCTCTTCCAAGTCTCCATTAAGAAAATCTGATTTCACATCCATCTGATATACCTTGAAGTCCTTATGAACAGCATAAACTAGGAATAATCTAACTGCCTCGATTCTAGCAATAGGTGCAAACATTTCTTCAAAGTCAATTCCTTCTTGTTGTGAATACCCTTTACATACCAATCTTTCTTTTTTTCTAACAACAATGCCTTCTTCATTCATCTTGTTTCTGTATACCCACTTTGTGCCAATCACATTTTTATTTTTAGGTCTTAGAACCAATTCCTAAGTTTTATTTTTCTTAATCTACTCTATTTCTTCCTTCATGGCTTTGATCTATAATTCATCTCTACATGCCTCATCTATGGACTGTGATTCTTCTTGAAAGATTAAGCAAATGGCATTTGTAGATTGTGACTTTTCTTCTCTATTTTGTAATCTTGTTCTAGTTCCTTTGATGTTGTCACCAATGATATGATCCTTGGGATGATTTCTAAGAACATATTTGGGTGTGGTTTGTTCCCTTAACTCCACACTTATACCATTGTCAATTTCCAAAACATCTTGTGATGCTTCATTCCTTCCATTCTCAATTTCTATTGTCTACATATTTTACTCATGTTTTCAAAAGAAATCTCATAGGGGTTAGGGACATAGTATTTTTCTCTAACTTGAAGCTTTTAATCTACTCTCACATTATCACTTTCAATCATCTTCCTAGTTCTTAGATTGTAACATCTATAGGCTTTACTTCTAGTAGAGTACCCAAGGAATAATCCTTCATCACTTCTAGCATCAAATTTTCCTATACATTCATCTCTCTTAATGTAGCATTTACTTCCAAAAATTCTAAAATAACTAATAGTAGGTGTCTTACCATACCATAGCTCAAATGGTGTCTTGCATGTACCTTCTATTATTTGCGTTGGAGATTTGCCAGTAGGCTAGTACTGACTGTATGTTTGTCATTGATGACAACATATGGAAAGTAGCATGCATGGAAGTCCTATGTAGTAAGATTTCAGTATATGATGCATGGACATGATATCAGCATGATATCATGGGCGCAAAGGTTAATTGTTAGTACAGATAGTTATATAGCAGCTTGTGTCAACAATATTCCTAATAGAGTAACAAAAAGTGTTATGTGTATGGTTGTTTGTATAGTTATCATGGAGCCTTGTACACTTGGATATATCTTAAAGACATGTTAATGATGTTAAGTTCATGGACGCATGGTCTAATGATGAACGACTATAAAGTTATGCAGTCTCTATTCACCAGTAGCAGTTTCTTGTGTTTGTTCAGTAGAGCCAACAGAGAATTTATTGGTTATTGAGTTGTGCCTATCTTTAGGGTATGCACCCTTGGAGTTAAGCTTAGAGATGAGGTATTGGTGTTTGGTTAAGAGTGTATGAGTTAATTCAGCTTGTGGAGAAAGATCTAGTTGTTTTGGTAGAGCCGACAGTGTGTAGCATGCATCTACATTTATCTTATTAAGACAAGTCCCAGTATATGTTGCGCGCATAGTACAGCTGACAGAATGCTTGTTGGAGCTTTTTATGGTTTCTCTATTATGATTTCAAGGTGGTTCTAATAGGTTGACTTGATTATATCATTTAGAGGAAAGATATTTATAGGCAATCATTTTTTATTGCTTGAGTGTGATTCATGGTTGATTAAGTAGAGCAGAGCAGAGTGTGGGAGTTGTAGAAGCATCAGAAGAAGGTCTATGTGACCAAGTAAAGTATTTGTGCTATTCATTGGAACTGATCCAGATAGTAGGTCAAAGCATAGTTCACCAAGATCTAGATATAGTGTGTATTTGTTATTCAGAAGGTTGTAGCCTTCGCCCCTTTGAGCAGTGAGCTCTCAACAGTGCATCCTCTCCCCTAACAGGGATAATTGTAAAAGACTCCTAACAAGGTCCAACCCTTGACCAGGTCTACTATACTTAATATATTGTAAAGCTACTCCTAACAGGGTAAAGGATCTTCTAACAAGGATCATTATACACTAGTACAGAATATTAGTGGGTATCAAGTCCCACCAGGGCTTTTACCTATTTGGGTTTCCCCGTAACCAAAATATTGGTGTTGTGTCCATGTGTTCTTTCATTGTGTTTATGCTTTATGTTTTAGTATACTTAATTGGATAAAGAATTTCAACCTGTAGATAATTGATTCACCCCCCCCTCTCATTTATCTCCTGGGACTATTCCTAACAATTTGTACTCTATTCATTCTATATACAGTTGTATTGACTACTTCTCTCCAATGCATATGTGGGACCTTTCCTTTTATCAACATGGTTCTTACAGCATCAAGAAATATTATATTTCTTCTTTTAAGAACTCCATTTTGTTGTGGTGTCCTGGGCGCTAAAGTCTTCCTTACAATACCATGTTCTTCACAAAAGGTATTGAATTCACATGAAGATAATTCTCCACCTCTGTTTGATCTTAAAATTTTTATCTTCAAACCTATCTCGTTCACAAATTTTTCCTTATAGAACTTGAAAGTTTCAAATGCTTCTAATTTTTCTCTAAGAAATCCTACCCACATCAATCTAGAGTAATCATTAGTGAATATAATACAATACATGTCTCCAAAGTATGACCTAGTCTATGTAGGTCCACAAAGATCTATATGAATTAGTTCCAACTTTCCATTTGATGAGTATCCTTAGCTTGTAAAACTGTTGCTTGTTTGCTTTCCCAAGACACACTCTCTGCATGTATTATTAGCAGGTTTCATGATTTTAGGTAGATCTCTGATAGCATTATTATTAGATTATTTTACCATGTTGTCAAAGTTGATATGACAAAATCTTCTATACCATAACCAACTATCATCAGTCTTTGCAACAAAACAACTAAGCTCTATAAAATTTAACTAGAAAATATTTCCTCTGGTCTTAGACCCAGATGCGATCAATTCTCCATTAGCTCCTCTAATAGAGCAATGACCATCCTTGAATTCTAAATGATATCCCTTATCCACAAGTTTTCCAACACTTAACAAGTTGTCTTTTAAGCCATCCACAAATAGTACATCATCATTATTATTTTTTCCATCCAAAGTAATTGATCCTTTACCAACAATCATTCTGGGAGTATTCTCACCAAATCTTACAACACCACCATCAAAATTATTTAGCTGAATGAAATGTCTATCTTTGTCACCAG
Organism: Chamaecyparis obtusa; assembly: GCA_027943335.1. Classification (NCBI taxonomy): domain Eukaryota; kingdom Viridiplantae; phylum Streptophyta; class Pinopsida; order Cupressales; family Cupressaceae; genus Chamaecyparis; species Chamaecyparis obtusa. The sequence continues at coordinate 917,641 of BSBK01001834.1, read as the reverse complement.
TCATGTGATGTGAACATCCACTATCAATTATCCAGTCATTTTTCCTATCAATATGAGAAACTAAGGATTTTTCTTCATAGATAGGATCCTCTTCTTTGATAGAAACAAAACCTAATACATCATTGAACTCATCATCTAAGTCTTCACATCCATCACTAGCATAGTAGCATTCTTTATCATTTTTGTATTTTTTATATTTAGGTCTATGTTTAGGTACTCTAGTTGGACATCTACATGCAAAATGACCAACCTTATTGTAATTAAAACATTTCAAAGGTAATTTTCCTTCAAACTTACCTTTTCCTTTCATTTCTCTTCTGGAGATTAGGGCCATGATCTTCTCATCCACTTTATTGTCTAGCCTTTAAATTTCTTCCCATTCTTTAGTATATTCTCTAAGATCTTTGTTGTGCTTGCTTGTTCTATTAGATCCAACTTCAATAGATCTAGTTCTATGAATAGTTGCTTTAAATGTTGTCTCCTCCTTAGGTAGTGCATCCTTTAGCTCTGCGGTCTCAAAGTTAGTTAGCTAAGCTACTAACATCTCTCTGGTTAAATCTTTGTATTGTGGTGTGGTCTCTTCCAAAGCAAGAACTTTAGGTTTGTAAGGAGTTAAAGACCTGAAAATATTTTCTATGAATTCATCTTTTGTAAGTACCTCCATTGTTCATGATTCCAATCACACATTCAGGTACTCTCTGAACATACATCCTTATTGTTTCATCATCCTTCATTAGTATTGTCTCCATCTTTGTTCTCCAATTCTGCAACTTTACTCGCTTAGTGTATTCATCTCCTTCATAGAGTGAAATTAGTCTTTTCCAAATCTCACTTATCTTTGTAAGATATCTGACCTCTATGAATTCTCCATTAGATAGTGCATTAACCAAGTCTTCCTTTGCAACAACATTGCATACAAACCTTTTCCTTCTTCTTCAGTAGTAGTGTCTCAAGGTATTTTTCCTTCATGATAGACACATATTTATAGGTAATGATCCAATATTTAAATCCCATACACATCAGATGATTCTTCATCTTCTCCTTCCATGTGTCTAAATTTTATGCATTAAACTTAGGACTCTCTTTTCTAAATAAGGACATCCTGATCTTTGTCTCAAGTTGTTAGGCTTCCTTATTGAGGACCAAAATCTCTAATACCAATAGTTAGAATAATAGTGTTCCAATCAACTGAGAGGGGGGTTGAATCAATTGATTCCAATATAGAGTACTTTAAACTTTAACTACAATCTTATTTCTTATAAAAAAATACTAAAGTGTGAAATGAATGCAGCAATAACATACACATAAATACCAAGACTTGTTCTCGAGGAAAACCCCATTAAGGGAAAAACCCCAATGGAGATGGTACCCACAAATATCTGCACTATAGGTATAATAACCATGTTAAGAGTTTTTACCCTATTATGAGTTGAGTATTACAATAGGCAGGTCTTGATTAAAGGGCATAACTTGTTAGGAGCCTTTTATAGTGTGATCCCAATCAAGGAATCAACCCTGCTAGGAGTCTAGCCTTGTTAAAGGCAATTACCCTATTAGGGCTGTACAATACATCAACCTAATCAAAATATTTGAGAGTTAAAGCCACCCTCAAATTCTCCAAACCTTTCCACTTCAAGTCTAAGATAATTATTTTCTAAAACGACTTTAAGTATTCAATTACTGCCAAGAAAGTTCTACCGTGTGCCTAAGTGCACAACTACTATTCTTCAACTAGTATCCAATGCAGCCTTAAGATCACATTCCCCTCTATATCTCACATATGTAGTGTCACACTATTTTGCAAGGAATTCAACCATTATATACAAGTTACAATAGTTGAATCTGGGATGGCCTTCATAATATAAAATGGACCCATGTAAGGATGCACACGGAACCTCTTACAATGTTAAAACATAGTAGTTAAATTAATTAATCATTTAGATCCATTGACTAAGCTCTCACATCACATTACTTGAAACGTGTTCCAAGTTAGCCTCTAAATAGGTCTTTGCCAATATATGTGCCATAGCTTATGTCACATGTATTATCATGGCTCCATATGATCACAATAAGCTCTCTATCTAGTGTCCAACACAAACCTATGTTCTTACATCATAAATCAAATAACCATGAGTGCTATTCATAAAGTTATGTAAAAAACTCTATTAAAAACATAGTTTCTGTCTCCTAAAAACTATTACCAGTAAACCAATCATAACTTTGTCCGATCAACTCATAAGTATGTGTGATCATGGTTTGTGACCCTAGACATCATTAGGAGTCTTCTTCTAAGAACACACGTGCTAATTCATTGTACGGTGTCTGTACAATTCTCTGCAACCTATTCTACAAGATTCTCAACAACCACTCAATAACATATGTTACCATCAATGATAAACTCTATCATGAATGCAACACACAAGCACTATATCATGCCTCCAACATTACTAGGATACTCCCCCATAGAAATACTATCATCATTCATGCTAATAGATTACCCATCAGAGGAAAGTCCTCATTATCCACCAGGGCTTGAAAAATATGATTAGAAAAGGAAACCTGAGCACCTCAAACTGCACATGGGGAGAGGCATTTCCATCCTCTCTGGCATCTTCATCAATATCATTCATAGCCTGAAATTCTTGACCATGCCCCTTAGACTTAGGATGCCCAGAGAGACCCAAATCTTTAATATTCCCACTAGAGACTTGAACATGTTCCTCATGTAGAGAGAAATTATCTAGAGGCACAGTATCGGTGTCATCACCAACATCTACATTTTCAACATCATCACCAGTGCTAGTGTCTAGATTATCATCTAATCCATTAGTATTCATATCCCTAGACTTAGCACTTAGGGTCTCTTCACTATCAGCATCAAACAACTGGACCTTCAAAGCACCCAACATCGACCCTTCCTTGACAATAGGTATATCAACCTTCCCATACACCTCATCATTGGTGTCCATGCCCTTTTCCTCAATCAAAAGAAAAGTAGCTTTACTGGTATCTAATTTAGGAACTTTATCTGCCTTGTGCTTCATCTTATTGGGAAGCTCCAACTAAAGCTCCTAAATATCTCTCTTACCTTTGACATCCTGCACAGACTTGGGGATGTGCTTCAAAAGATTAAATTTAGCATAATCATGGATGAGTAAAATTAAACCATTGTGAAGGATAGGTTTAGTATCAGGAAAATTCCTATTATCCAGAATGCTAGTGCTCAAAGATTTGAGGAGAAGGTAAGGGAGCGAAAACTTCTAATGGTACTGAAAGTGGTTGACAAGAACAAAGTGAAAGTCATAAACCCTATTGAAATGTCCCTCGAGCATGAAATACTACATTATGGCTTTAATAATTTTGGCCTAGAGCATCTTGACATTCTTAATGTTATATAAATACCCTTTCTCTTTCACAAGGAGAGCTTTCTCTTCAGGGGTTTTGGGAAAATTTAGGGTAGTAGCTTGGACCTCTTTGTGACCTCTATAATACTTCACACCAGACTACTCAAGAGTAGTAATTTCAGAAATGAGCTCCTCGGTAACAATAAAAGACTTTCCATAGATAGAAACTTTATCTTCATTCCAAATATTCACAAAATCTTTGGAGATGTCTTTATCAAAACTATGAAGTCTCTCTAGATAAGGAGTAACACCTCCTTCTTTAAGTTTCTACCACACGATATCTTCCTTCTTCCATTTGAAAACACTTGGCTTCTCTCTCTTTAAATCACCTCACATTGCAGAAATACAGAACCTAAAAATTTGAGGGCCACAATGCATAGAGCTCTCCGCATGGCAATTGATGAACTTGGAAAATGGAGGGAAACACACAATGCGAGAAAGAAATGAAAAGACCCACAAGGCATGCAAAATAAAACCCATATTAATGCCTCTCTAACCTTTCAAAGAAATGAAGGAACTCATACTACTTAACATGAGATTAACTATCCCTTTCATCATGGTTGCATATCATACTAGGATGATGATGGATCTACTCGTATCTGATAAGGTTAATAGTTTCCTTATTTAAGCCAATTTTTCCCTACCAAATAATTATCTTATCCTATCAGACACCCAAGTTGGCTAGGTTGTCAACAACAACATTGATTTCATGGTAAGTGTGGGTGATGTAGATCTTCATAAACCTACTTAAATAATCATTAATCTACTCCATAATATGTCCTATAGTCCATGAAGTTTTGTTATGACCCTTAATGCAGTTCATCGAATCACACGCTCGAGCCATAATTTATTGCAACCTTTATCCACCACCACCTTACAAATTTGAAGAGAAGCCATAGCTTCTCCCACATGGCTAGTCTAGATGTTAATTGAATATGCCACGACAACAATACAATTTCCATAACAGTCTCTAAGGATGCCACCATAGCCTGCAAGTATAAGATTACCTTTAGATGCCCCATCAAAGTTAGCTTTTAACTAGCCAAAAGGAGGAGAGTTCCACATAGCCTCATCTCTCTTAGAAGCAGGTTTCCTAGAAATAGCTGAAAAATTCCAGCTACTAATCACTTCTATATCAAGTATTCCTTCCAAAAAAGATGAGAATTCATTACAAGAAGAGTGCACATTCTTGATGATACTCCTTATGATCTTTGCACCAAGGACAAAGGGATTATACTAGACATCTCTAAAAATCCTATTATTTCTCTCTTTCCAAATCCTCTAGATCATATGAGGGATAGAAAGACACCAAGTCAACTTATCCATCTTGTGGGAAAAAGGAGAAGACCATTGGAAAGAGAAGTCCTCAAGGGAATGAGGTAGAATCCAAGAAACTTGTAGCTTCATTAATAGCAAAGACCAAACCTCTCTAGTGAAAGAACGGGAAAGAAAAAGATGGGAAAAAGTCTCAGCTTCCTTCAAACAAAGATAACATCTATTGGGGATCATAAACCCTCCTTAGCAAGGTTCTCAGTACTAAGCACTTTGTCCTGCAAGAAAATCCAATATAAAATTTTGATTTTAGGGATAAGAGAAGATGACCAAACCTGAGCCCAAAAAGTGGAGGACTCCTTCCAAGATAGCAGAGAATAGGCCGAAGAAACATAGAAACGACCATCCAAATTAGGCACCCAAACAAGGTGATCAAGAGACTGATTACAAATACACAAAGTCTTCAAAATAAGATTGATGCGACTCAAAGTAGGAGAGAAATACATAAGATTGATCCACATGTCATTCCTATAGTAGTCAACAACCATATTTCCCAGCATCATCTTTCACCTCTACACTCCCTGAGAAAATTCAAGACAAAACAATAGGGGCTTATCTAGTAACTAGGGATCATCCCATAATTTAATTTTTCTACCATCACCCAATTGCCAATGAGCACCTTTCTTAACAAGGATTTTCAAAGAAGAAATGATGTTCCAAAAGAAGGATCCTTGAACTCTAATCTATGAAGAAAGGAACTCATCCATCCTAGTTGAGGTAGAAAAATATTTAAGCTCGAGGATTTTGTTCCATTCTTTCTCACCTTCAAATATTCTCCACACATGTTTAGCCAATAAATATTGACTGACATCTCTCACCCTTCTAATCCCAAGACCACCAAATCTCTTAGCTTTACAAACACTTTCCCAAGCAAGCAAGTGGAGATGATCTTTATCTTCAATTCCTAACCATGAAAAAATTTTCTAAATCTTCTCAATCACATAGCCACCTTGTGAGGGATACAAAAAATACAAAGGAAATACACATGTAAATTTTAGTTGGTGGATTTTACAAGCTAGATTTTACCATCTTGACTGAGGATAGCCCCTTTTCAACTAACTAGATTTTTATTGAATCTATAAACAATACCAGTCCAAAAAGATTTAGGCAGCTTCAAACCCATAGGAAGACCTAGATACATGGATGAGAGATGTTCCATGTTGCAGCCAAGAATAGAAGAAATCCTCTTTTTTTCTAGGGACAAGGGTGTTAAAAAAAATAATGACCTCTTCTCCCAGTTGATCAATTTCCTAGAAGAAACAATATAGGAAGACAAAAAAGATTTCAAATTCTTAGCTTCATTAATAGAAGAAGCCCCCATTAAAATAGTATCATCCACAAATTGTTCATCGGAGCAAGTCAAGTTTGAAGAGGTAGGTTGAAGACCTTGTAAATTCCCATTTTAAATATTTCTATTGATAGCCCTACCCAAGCTATCCACCAAAATAGAAAATAAAATCGGGGAGATAGGATCTCCCTGTTAGAGACCTCTAGAAGGAGAGAACAGGTTCAAAGAAGCACCATTCACAATAAAAATTTTTTTGAGGAAGTACAAATGAACTGAATGATAAGCTTGACCACCTCCTCATCAAAACCAAAAGCGGTGAGAACTTTACAAAGAAAAGCCCAATCCACTCTATCATAAGATTTAGAAAGATCCAATTTCATAAAGAAACCCTTCTTTTTAGATACCTCCAGCGAATGGATGTTCTCATGAATCATAATAATAGAATCTAAGATTTTCCTTCCATGTATAAAACCATTCTATTGAGGGGAAATAACCATTGAGAGAATAAAGAGGATCCTTAACATGAGAATCTTAGAAATGATTTTATAGAAAGAGTTGCATAGGCTAATGGGTCTGAAGCCATCAACCAAATCCATCCCTAGCCTCTTAGGGATCAGAAAAATGAACATAGAATTATCTTATCTCACAAGATATCTTGAGCCAAAGAATTCTTTGACTACAAATGAAACATCCATCCCAACAATAGACTAGAATCTCTAAAAGAAGAACATAGGAAAACCAGCAGACCCTGGGAATTTCTCTCCTTTAAAAGAAAAGACAACCTCTTTTATATATTTAATAGAAGGAATCTCTCTAATATTTGCATTGATTTCCTTATCAATCACACAAGGGATAGTCGAGAAGAGAGAATCTTGTTCCACAAAGGAAAGATTAGGATCATCCGAGAGGAGGGCAGAAAAGTAACCCGTCAAGTCCCTCCTAATATCCTCTTCCTTCTCAAGCTTTCCTTGGTTACTCATGATGTAGTTGATTCTATTGGACACCTTTTGTTTCTAAGTTGTAAGATGAAAAAATATGGTATTCTTATCTTTGACTTTTAACCAAAGAGCTCTCAATATTTATCTCCATAAAACCTCTTCTTTGGTAATAATATTGTGATAGTCCACCAAAATGATATTCTCTTTAGCCTTATTTTCCTCAGATAAACCCTCCATCTGAAACAAATCCTTCAAATCTTTGAGATCATTCTAGATACAATATTTAGATTCAAAAATATCACAAAAAACCTCCTTGTTACAAGATCTAACTTTATTTTTAACCAGCTTAAGCTTTTGAACAACTTTGAACATAATAGTGCCATCAATATGGGTATCCCACCACTCCACAATTTTTTCCTCTAGCCCTAGATAAAGAAGCCACATTTTTTCAAATCTGAAGGGAAAATTCCTTTTGCTAGAAAGGGGACTAACCAAAAAAGAGATAGAATTATGATCTAAACCAACTCTATGAAAATAAGAGAGGCAACGAGAATACCTAAGAATCCAATCAGGAGAGATAAGCACTTTATCAAGCCTAACTAGGATCAAACCCACTCCAGCTATTATGTTAGTCCAGGTATAATTCAACCCTCTGAGGTCCACATCCATTAGTCCTTAGTTGTTGATAAAGTCCAAGAGGTCCAAGCTACTATCAATCTTCAGAGAAGGGACACCATACTTCTCATAAACACTGAGAGGGGTATTAAAGTAACCCATAACCATCCAACTATCCTCAAGAAACCCTCTTCTTAACAATTCCAGTCTACTCCAAAACTGAACTCAACTAGATTTAGTATTAGGGGCATAAAAATATTAGATAAAACCTAACTGAAACCATCCCGCACATGATAAAATCTAAAATAAATGATATTACCATTGGTCTCAATGATATCACCATTATTAGTGATCAAACTCCAAAACATAGCAGTGCCATCAGAAGCACCTTCCGAGCTTCAACCAATCACCCCGCAATTCTTGAATAACTTTATTTTTTCAACATTCTCTCTCAAAATCTTAGTCTCCTGAATCAAAATAACATATGGCTTATGATATCTAACAAAATTCATAAGCACATATTTCTTATGAGGTTCATTCAACCCTCTAATATTGTTATCTCTTCAAAGTATTGTAATATTTCCAAGACTCCCACTAATCTTGAATTTAACTTCAAATTTGGTTTTTTCCTAGTTCTTATAGAATTGATAACTATTTGTGAATCACCTTAAATTCCTAATTTATAAATTCCTAGATCTTAACTCATCAATAACCCTTCTATTGAGGCCTCCAATTTTTCTATATTGTTAGAAGTGTTAGAAGTATTAAAAGAATAAAAATAAGATAATGAAATAATCCAAGAAAGTGAAGTGCAAGAAGGAATTTCACCATAAGCCAAGAATGAGATAAATTTTCAAGATCAGTCACCAAAAATAAGAGAATTCTCCAAGAATCCAAACAAAGAGCCAAGAGATTTTGAAAGGGGAAAGCAAAGAAAACCCCTTGTGTGTAATATGAATGAGGCAAGAAAAGCATAAAGAGAGAGACAGAATATGAGAAAGAAGCTCAATACAATAATGAGAGAACTAATATGTGAAGAAGAGAGAAAATTGTGTGAAGGAATGTGAGAAAAAAATGTATAAAGTGTGTGGAGAAGCATCTCTTAAGTAGAGATGAGTGAAGGAGTTTTCATGTAACACCCATGTGAATGAATTCCACATTCATAATAAGTGTGTGCCAAGTCTGAGCATCCTCATAAGGAGGAATAAACTAATTATCCTTATTAAAGGAATTACAAGAAATGAGTTGTCCTCCCACTTAGACTAGAGGACAAATTACATTTAGAGATTCCAATAGGAATATCCTAAATTAAATAAAAGGAGGATACCTTGGTTTATCCTCAAATTCAATAAAATAGTCAAGGAAAGATTATAAATTCTAACAAGAAGCAATCCCTATTGGTTTGGCAATTTGGTCACAAGTTGTTCCATCCCAATGATGGTTTATGCATCCTAAACCTACGATGTCAAGATTGCCCCTTGATGCCCCAACAAAATTTAATTTACACCAACCATACTCCATCCTTGACCACTTGCATTGTTTCCTTTTGAGGTTATCTTTTCCCCCGTCTTCATATTAAGGAGGTATCTGGAGACCAAACCATTCTTTCCTCATTTTTCTATCCCAATTTGTGAATTTACAATCCTTCAGCCATCCAAATTTCAATCTATTATTGATAGTTTCTATGATAGATGCTTCTATTTTATTAATTATGCCTCCTTTCCCCATCTTCTTCTCTTGGAAGATTCTCCTATTCATTTCTTTCTGAAATTCTCATGTTAATATAGCTAGGGCTATTTTCCATATTATATTGTACAAGCTATTTGTACATATATTTGGCCAGTCCTTCAATGTGTCCAAAAGGTTGTTTGAAAAGGAAAATTTCCAGCCTAATTTTCTACATAACCAATCCCAATATTTATAGGTAAAGGGTAAGTTCAAGAGAATGTGATATATTATTTCTTCATTAGCTTCACATAACAAGCATCTCGAGGGGCCTTCAAAGCCCAAGTTCATAAACCATTCCATTGTCAAAAAAAAAATTGAAAGTGGTACCCACAAAGACATGTCTGCTTTAGGAATGCATACTTTGTCCTAACATAGGTTTATTGGAATATATGTTTTCTGCCATTGTTGTGTCTTTGTCATCTTTTCATAGCAGTCACTCAACCTATACTTTCCTATGTTTGAGCTAGACCAAATTAGTCAATCTTTACTATTCTTGATTGTTATTTATCTTGAGCGAAGTATGTCATTCAATTCCTTTTTCTCTACTTTTGATAGTGGTGTTTCCTCTAAAGAATTCCATTTCCAACTAATAAATAGATTACCTCCAGGTATAACTATGTAATCCTTTACCTTTCTACCTCATAGATTAACAAATACCTCTTTAATTCTAGGGGAAGATATGATGTTGTCTAAGACTATGTACCCTCCCCAAGAGTCATCTCAAAATTGAGATTTGTTTCCATATTCTATATCCTAGGTAATATTATCTATAATCATATTTCTACATTTTAAGATAAAGTTACATACCCTTGAACCTTTTAGAGGATTACTTGTTCTAAAAATGTTATCAGGTCTTCTCCATTCGAGTATTCAACTAACTTAGTTCCTAAGGGCTTACTTGTCCAATTTAAGTTTTTCATTCCTATCCCACCAAATTTAGTGGGCCTACAGATTTTATCCCAACTTATGAATGCTAATTTTTATTTATCTTCAGAGTTCAGACACCCCTTTCCAATAGAAGGTCATCATCTTCTTTTCCAACGTGGCTTTATCTTCTTGTGTTAAAGGTATGTAGGAATTGAGGATAAGACTGACTTCAACATAGTTTCCCTTTCCGCATTTGATAACTATTTACCTTTCCACATGTCCATTTTTTAATCCATTTCATTGATAATAGATTCCCATATTTTGTTAACTCCACACTATTTATCCAAAGGTAGTCCTAAGTATCTACATGGTAAATTCCCTTTTGTGTATCCTAAGATGTGACATATATTTTCCCCATCCTTGTGGTTTCTATTGATAAAATTCAATTTTGATTTTTCCACATTCACAATTTGACCAGATGTCTTTATATATTTATTTATGATTTCTTTAAGTTCTATTTCTTCTTTTTTATTCCATTTTCCAAAGAGTAATGTATCATCTGCAAATTGTTGGAGTGTAATATTTGTTTCCCCCTCAGTTACCTTAATTCTTGTAATTTGTCTTATTTCTTGTATTTCATATACTATCCTACAAATAATTCTTCCATAATTATGTTGGAATAATATGTAAATATATTCTTAAGAGATGTATTGTCACATATTTGAGAGGTGTTTTGTCATTGTCGTCAACATATTTCTCTGTCAATGACAGTGTTGTAGTGTAGATCAGTGAGTTAATTGGTCCAATGTGGCATGTGTGTTGAAGATTAGATTTCATGAATGTATGAGTTTATTAGAGGGTTGTATTTAGTTGACTTAGTTCAAGTTTCAAAGGTTTTCATGAAGATTTGAGTGAGCTATGGGTATTTGTGTCGTGACTACTTTTTTTCAGTTGTTCAAAGGTGACAAAGTAACAATATTTTGATTTGCATTGCTCCACATTTTAATATCTTGTTTCATAGATTTGGTAGCATTTTTGGTACATTTATGTGTGTCATAAAATTAAGTGGTTTGTGATTTGGATGCCTACAAGCTATTTTTCAAGATTGGTAGTCGTTCCTATTAGTGTTCCTGAGTTTTGGTTTAATGTTGCTGATGTTTCCAAAAATTGTGTTGATACAAATGTTGATGTGATAATTCATGATTCTTGTAGACGTTTCTAAATCTCATGCTTCTTGTGTTGTTGGTCTACATTGGTCATTGTGCTTACAATCGGTGATTTCTAATGGCAAGTTTGTGTTCTTCATGTTCTTGGTCGACCACTTGATTGTGATGTATTGCAGATGTTTGAGGTGTAATTATTGGAGTTGTTTCATGTTCAAGGATGAATATTTTGGTCCAAGAAATGTTTTCCTTGGTCTAAATTTAATATTGTAATTGAGAGTGACTATATTTTTAATATTTAGGTGGTGAGTGTTTGGTCGACCTTGTTAATCTTTTCAAGGATTATGACTTATATTAATACATGTAATGATCTTGTATTCATGTGAAAGGGTTAGAGAAGTGGATGTGTGAATGTTATGAACATTTACATCTTATGAAGACAATGATAAAGTGTGGAAAATAAATTTGTACTTCAATGGAACTGATCCAAGCATGATGAAGATTCTATTATCCAGTTCATGATCTATAGATGTAATCTATATGTTTTTTAAGGAAGTGAGCCTTTTCTTGGTAGTAATCCTTTCTCTTTTGAGTAGTAAGCTCTATGCAATATGCCTAAATGCATGTGCATTCCCATTATAATACTCCTACCAGGGTATAATACTTTTAATAGAGTATACTTATCTTGTGGGTTCATCCCCACCATGTTTTTTCTCTTAACTGGATTTCCACACAAAAATCTTGGTCTTATGCATGCTTGATGTATTATGGATATGTTCTTGCATGTTTATTTATCAGATCTATGATTAAGGTTTAAGTTTTGCAATATTGCGTGATAATTGATTCACCCCCCCCCCTCTCAGTTGTCTAATGTCATATTTCCATCAAATCATGAACATGAATAGGGATATTGGATCCCCTTTTCTTAGTAGCCAGGATATGTCAAAGTACCCTCCAGGAGTTCCATTAACTAATATTGAGAATTTGGGGGTTGATATACATCTAAAATTTAAATTTATCCATTATTTTGAAAAACCAAAGGCTTCCATACACTTGCATAGAAATCTTCAATACACTTTGTCATAAGTTTTTTTAATGTCTAGTTTGATAAACATGTTGGGTTCTAAGTTATCTTGGACAAAGTGGATAGCTTCTTGAGCTATGATAACTCCATTACAGATGGATCTATAAGGTACAAAACATGTTTGTTCCTCTAAAATGATATAGGGAAACACTTCCTTCATTCTATAATTTGCGAGTGCTTTTGATAAGACTTTATAGATGATGTTGCATAGTGATATAGGTCAAAAATCATCCAAGTCTTTTATTTTAAATCTCTTTGGGAGGAGTATGATGAAGGTGTTATTTATCTCCCTTAGGACTCTACCTAATTTTCTCATGCTTTCTAGTGCTTATGTCATTTGACATCCTAAAAAGTGCCAACATTTCTAAATAAAACTTGTTGGAAATTCATCGGGCCCATGTGCCTTATTCAAATGTAATTGATTTAATGTTGTTTCTATTTCTTCATATGAATATTTACTAGTTAATATCCCATTTTTCTCTTTTGTGATCACCTTGGAAATATTTACCAGCATCTGTTGTTGTGAAGCAAGATCTAAAGAATCCCAGTTATTTAAAGCATTTTTAAAGAAACCAACTATTTATTGGGCTATTTCTTTAGGATTTTCTTTTATATTTCCACTTTATCCTTTTATTTTAGTGATTCTATTAAAAAAAAATTCTATGCTTGGTGTTGTTATGAAATAATTTCAAATTTATGTCTCCCTCTATCAACTTATAATTCTCTTAATTTTTGTTTCTAGTATATCCTTTCCTTAGTGATTAGGTCTTCATATCTCTTCATCAACACTTTTTCTTTGATATATTTCTCTAAATCCATTCCTTCTTTGATAACACTTTCATTTAGATTATACAATTTTTCTGTGAATATATTCTTGAAATGCTCTCTATTCCATTGAAGTATTTTTTGTTTCAACATTTTTCATTTTTAATTAAAGAAAAATATTTTAGATCCATTTAATTTCCCTTTCTTCCACCATTTTTCCACTAAACATAAGAAATACTTGCCTTGGAGCCACATTTTCTCAAAATTGAAAGGGCAATTCTTAGGCTTATCTTTTTCATCTATTTTAAATTGTACTAGATACTGATCAGATCTTGCTAAAGTTAGAATTAAGGAGCTTGTTACATTCTTAAATTTTGATAAATATCCTTTGAATAGAAATATTTCCACTTTCTTTGTAGTTTGGTTGAATCCCTTCCTTCTATTGTTCTAGGTGAAGGTGCCATTGTCTGTCCTAATCTCTATCAAGTTATTCCTATTAACCCATTCCTTTAAATCTTTTTGTGTTTTTTATTCTTGTTGCACACCTCTACTTTTCTTAGGTAGGTTTAGTATAGCATTAAAATCACCTCTAATTATATAATTCTAATCTAGATTCTATCTTAGATATGTTTCTATTTCAAACCATAGTTCTCTTTTGTTGTTAGTCCTAATTGGGCCATAACCATTAATAAGAAATAAGTCGATTGAGTTTCTTAAACTTGTAACCCATTCTCCTTACCAATGGGATTTGTTTATGATTTTTTCAAAATTGACCTTCTTTGGATCCCAAATTATAGTCATACCTCCTGCTACCCCTCCTGCATTTACATTTTTTATTTTCCAAATTCCTATCTTCTTTCAAATATTATTCATCTCTTCTTCATTCAACTTAGTCTCTTGAATCAAGATTATTTCTAAATTCATTAGTGGTAGGCTATACTTCTCTAAGAATTTCTTGTTAGGGGCATTAATGCCCCTAACATTCCATGTGGTGATTTTCATTTTTCCTTGGGAAGGAACTTCCCCTTCCCTACAATGAAAAGAGAAGTGATTTTAGCTTGGTCATCAGCTTCCCCCTCAATTTCTCTTAGCTTTGTTAACAATGTTATTCGTAGCATTTCCATAGTCCAGGATTTCTTTCTCTAGAGAGATAAGGGCTAGACCCAACTTTACCAGTTCCCTATTCTCTTCTTCCATAAATATGTTTTCTACATTCCAAAGCTCCTCATTTTCTTCTCATTCCTTCTCATCTAATTCCAAAATATTATTTATTATCCTCATCTTTCTAGCTTCCTCCTTTTAATTATTATCTCCTTCGATATCATATACTCTTCTACCTCCTATTGGTTAATTCCCATAATTTCATAAATTGCTTCTAACTCAACAGGGATTTTCCTTTCATCTACACTTTCTATTATTTATCCTTCCTCAATATTATTAGCCTAATTATGTGGGATTTTCCCATTCTCCATAATTTTTTTCTCATAGAATTCATCTATATTTGACAGTTGTCTTCTCACTTCTTGAAAGGAGTTTGCCTCATCTAATAATTGATTTAATGTTTCTTTACTTTCTATTAACTTTTCACTAATATCCTTCTGATTATCAACCAATTTTATGCTACCATCATTTTGCTCGAGGGCCTAATTTTCTAGAATAAACCCCCTATACATGTATTGAATTTTATTTTTATCCCCTAACTCTAGTAAGGCTAAATATCCTTTAAATAATTGACTTCTTTAATATTTTCTTTATTTGTGATAACATTTCCATAAATAGGTCCATTATAAAATTTGGGCCTAACATAGTAGGTTTCATTTTCTGTTATAATTTCCAAGGACTCTACTTTTTTAGCATTTGTGTCTCTTTAATCAACATTTCAACCTCTGATGAATTTTGAAAGTTCTCTACACCTACGAAGGAACCCGAAGTGTTTCCTAGCACTTCTAGGGTTCCCATGTGCAATAATTCTATAGGTAGGTTTTCTATTTTGACCCATTTAGGAAATCTTTTTGGTTTATATAATTTAGTATCAAAGTTTGGTTGTCTATCTATAAAAAAAGAAGGCAAAATATTTATAAATTATTGGATCTCCTTTCAAGAATTCATGTTTAGTTAATTCCTCTTCACAATCCATGACCATAAAACTATCTGGCAATGTAGTAATCCTTACTTGGCCTGGATACACCCATTTCATCATCTTACAATATTTTCCATGGATTATTTTTAGCCACTCCACTTTACAAATAATCCATGTTCTTTACACTGGTCCCATCTTATCTCCAGTGTGGTATTTTTAATGATGAATTCTTTGTATTCACCTCTCTAGAGTGTATGGTTTGTATTCTAGATTGACCTTTTCTTAGGTTTAAATTATGTTTTTTGAGGAGTGGGCTCTTGATTTTGGGCTCTCCCTATGTATGATATTTTACATGGATAGATAAAGCTAAGTTGAATATGATATTTAAACAATTTCAATAGTAATTTCATTACATTTTTCTCTTCAATTAGTTTTTGACAAAAACTCTAAGCAAATCATTTTCTTTCGGGAAGCAAATTTTGAGATACAATACAATTTCCAATAATTCCAAGTCAAGATCCCCGTTTTTCGCATATGGTAAAAGTAAGTCAACTACAACAATACCGTCGCTTAGTTTTTTCTTATCGAAAAAATGAGACACATTTTTTAACTTGGAGCTAGTGGCAATTTTTCAAGCTCAAATTTGGTTCTCCACCTACTAGTATTTTTGGCCATTTCCCGATATGCTAATTTTTCTTTTTTTGATTCTTTTTTTGGGTCCACGATATTTATTTATTTCATTGTCTATTATTATTCCTTTTTCCCAATACATAAGTTTGGAATCTAAGAAACGTCATGCATTTCTTAGAAGCTTTAAGTATTTTTTCATAAACTTCATAGATTTCTTAGAAGATTAAGGTTTTTTTGAGATCTTATCCATAATGGACATGTAATATTAAATTATTACCTCATAAAGAAAGTTTTCAAGTTCTCAGTGGTAGTTTTTATTATGTTGCATCAAGTAAACTATTGTCATCATTTATTTTACCATCAATGTAGCTGTCATTTTTATCAAATTCAATATTTGATTTGTGGTGTTTGCCTCACTTATAAATAGTTGCAGTATAAGTCCTTTACCCCGTAGATGGCATTGGGAGACTAGGGAGTTATGTAGTTTGAAGGAGTTTTTTATGAGTTTCAACAATGTGTATGAAATCTCAATCTCTCCTTTTTCCTACTCTCCTGCCATAGTGCAAGCATTCATGTAGTGAAAATCTATTTTCCTTTGGCCATTTGCTCAAGTTTGGTGTGAATTTGATTCTAGTGGGAATGTAGTAGAGCTATTTTCCTTTGATTAAGCACATTAATTTTATAGAGTGGTTTCTCTTAGCTTTTCCCATAGCTTTTGTGCTATTTCTCTACCTATGGGAGATTCTTTGTGGCTTTAGAGCTTCTCCAAAATCTTTATTTTCTTCACTAGAAAAGTCCAACTTCAAGATGGTGCTGAAAAGATTATGCAAGATTAACTTTATTTGTATTTCTTTCAATGCCCAAGTAAGCTTAGTTTTCTCTTTTTGTTTAGTTCATTCATGAGATTCATTTTCAATGAGATTGAAATTTATAGACCCAATGCATTTTGTGGAAAAGATCTATGTGTGTGTGTGTGTGTGTGTGTTCCAAAGTAGGTTATGCTCATATTTTGATGCTTTATATTTCTTGATTTTGTAGGGGGGGATGAACTTATGTACAATTGCATGATTTTGATGTGGGCGGTTTTGTTGGCCATGCATATTTTGATAATATTATAGATGGCCAAGAGCATAACATAATTGTTAGCATAGTTATCTTGTTGAAAGACACTTCCCTACACTGCCCTCTTTATGCATCTGCACCTAGAGGGAATAAGGTCCCCATGCCATACAAACAATTTACCTTTTTATATATAAATAAATAACAATTAGTTAAAATTAAATATTATCAAAGGCAAGATCCTTAAGTTGTATTGAAGGAAATATTTTCCATTAATTCAATTTCAAATTTTATGTATTTAAGGAAATATATTCTTTTAATTATAAAAATTATGATTGATCTCTAAGTAAATTTTTTCCATTAATTCAATTTCAAATTTTATGTATTTATAAAAATATATTATTTTAATTATAAAAGTTGTGATTGATATGTAATTTGGTTTTAAAATGGATTCTAATAGAAACATGGACTAGAAATTTAATATTTAATTTGAAACAATTATAAAATATATAATATAAATGGTTGTTCCTTTTAAAATACTTTAAACTTCAATTAATAAGATTGTCTTCAATATTTATTTTGTATCAATTTAGAAAGATACCTTTAATTTTTTATTTATTTAAACTATTTTTACATGATAAATTAAATATTTTCTATTTAATTATTTTAGAATTTTTTAATCTTTAAATATAAGATTATCTTAAATATAATTTTTAACAAAAAAATAGAAACATACTTTTCTTTTACTACTTTTTTTAGATTTCTTAACTGAAAAATTATTTGTAGAAATCTGAATAAGATTTTTTATCTAATAAATCCATCATTTTCGAGATAATGATAAAGATTTTGTATTGGGGGAGGAGACACTTTTAACCATGTTTATTAATTTATTTAGCTGATAGGCTATTTGTGGGAGCTTTGCTCCTTGAAAATTCATTTTTATATAGAAAATTGTCAGTCTTGTTGGTTGTCTTTTTTTTTCCCAATCATGTTTTAATATTAGATACTATCTTCTTATCTTCTTTTTTTCACTTTAATTTCTACTTTTTGCCATTATCCCTATCTCTGATTTATTTTTCCCTATTTAAAATTAATTTAATTTATAATTTTTATAATTTCTTAATAATACAAAAGATGATGTTTATTTATTATTTTAAAAATTTGAAACATGATTTTTTTTAATAAATTTGAAGATATTATTTTGTCCCTTTTTTTAAAAGAAGGGGTAAAAATTTATTGCATCAAATAAGAGAATACAAAGAAGCCAGGAACAAAAATGCACTTGACCCAAAGGCCAAACAACAGTTGATTATCACCTAAGCCTCTCAGAGAATCTTGTATATCCTCCATAACAAGATCTTCCAGAAAACTGAAATAATCACAAGACAACTGACCCCAATCCTTGACATCCCACACTCCCATGTGCTCAAAAGCCCATTGAGCCAAACAGTCTGCTACCTTGTTCCTTTCCCAAGGAATATGGCAGAAGGTAACATAACATAGAGATCTTCTCAACTTGGCAATATGTCTGACCACACTCACTAATTGTCAGTTCTTATCCTATGTTTCCCCACTATTCAACATATCAACAACTACTTGTGAATCAGATTCACCGATGATACTCCACCAACCCAGAGCACAACACATCTCCAGAGCATAAAGTATAGCCAATACTTCCATAAAATTATTAGTGTAATAGCCCATATAAATAGAAAAGAAGAATTGAACCATTCTAGAGGATTCCCTACCAACTCCTCCAATCCCAACATGCCCAAGATTACCTCTAAAAGATCCATCTGTATTAATCTTTAAACCTCAACAAGGGAAGGTTCGCAACAACCCTCCCAAAGAATCTTATTCCTGCCATGATGAACCACATGAGATGAGGAGCAATGGGACCTACAACCCTCCAAATCCAACCTTTGAATAATAGGAAAGTTCCTAGGATCCACACCACTAGATATATCACACTTGGATAAGAGGGTTTCTTGCAACCCGCTAATGATTCACATCCATAATTGGTGCCTTATCATTCTCTTACCTAAAAAATCCTTCTATTCCTTTTCACCCATATTTGTCTTAAAATAAAAGCAGGGCCAATGTTCCACGCAATATGCAGGAAAGAGGCATGAGGAGGGGTAGCACAATCGGTCCTAAAATTCCAACAACTTAGAAACATGAAAGCAAGGCTTATTCCAAAGCCCCCACCAATAATGCCAGAGTTCTTTTGAATATGGGCATAAGAAAAAGATATGAGAGGAAGTTTCCTCACTACCCCTACAAAGAAAACACATAGAAGGGCCATGCAATCAACACTTGCATAAGTTGTCCCAAGTGAGACATTTGTTATGGACCACCAAAAACGTAAAAAAATTACACCTAGGACAAGAATATTTACTCCATACTTGTTTCCACCAAGGCACCCCAACATCTCCAAAGAGCTACCTTACCATCTCGCAATATCTAGGGGCAACAAAAAATTTACCTTTTGGGTTGGGGTGCCAAGCAAGCTTATCCATTTCCTTTGAAGAGCTACTGACCCTGCCTAGAAGGATTATCACAATTTCCTAATGTTCCTCATACTAGCCTCCAGGAGGCCATTCATGTGGTTCTTTCCACATGTAAATATCCACTTGTCCCAAATGTTGTGAGGCTTTATAGTCTTCCACCTTAGTCTAGCCAAACTCAAGAAAAATATTACTCAAAGGTTGGAGATCTAGATACTCATAAAGAAGAGGTGGGAACCCATCCCACAAACCATCTAGATAAGGCCCCAGAGCTTTTATTTAAATTCTAAAATAATCCTTGTCTAATTAATTTGGCCCCTCTTTTGAGGGTACTCCAAATAATAGATCCTTTATCTTTAGATTATAACAAGGTACATTCCTATGCTCAGCCTCACCCATATATTTAGCAGTGATAATCCTAGCCTAGTCTTGATCCTAATGACAACACCTCCTCCAATACAACTTAGCAGCCAAGGATTGACCAATTAGTGGAGTCTACCTAAGACCAAGGCCCTCTTCTTTCCTAGTTCTACAAAATTAGTCTCACTTAACAAGACTCCATTTCTTTGAAAGAAAATTGCCAGCCAATAAGATTTGTCTAGAAATGGAGTCAAATTCTTGAATGAAGCTAGAAGGAGAAACCTGAACAAAGCACCAATACAGAGGGAGAACCTAAATTATAGACTTAAAAAGGATCACTCTCCCAACAAAAGATATCCACCTGTAAGTCCAATGAGAAACCCTTATGCAAAAATTATCTAAAATATCCTACCAGAACCTGCTAGGTAATGATCCAACTATAATGGGAACACCATGATACATAAATGGAAGGGCCCCTATCTAGAAATGAAAAATTGTAGCAATTCTAATATGAATAGGATTAGGAGTATTAAAGAAAAATATGGAGGACTTATCTTCATTAATTCGATGTTTGTAAGCTTCCATATAGATGTCCAAGGACCTTATGAATTTTTGTGTCTCACTAACTCTAGCAAGGCCCATCAAAGAAGAGTCATAAAAAAATTAGAAATGGGAGTGGGTGGGAACTATATCTTCCCAAATTCATCCTTGAATCAGCCCTTTCCTCACTCTAGCCTTGATAAATGTCCCCAAGCCTTCAACCATTAAAATAAAGAGATAAGGTGAAAGAGGATCTCCCTATCGAAGACTGCGAGAAGCCCCAAAACATTTAGAAGGATCACTATTAATGATAATAGAAAAAGAAGTGGTAACACAATTCATAACCCATTCAATCCATTTTCTTCCAAACCCAGCTTCTTTTAAAATCTTCAACAAGAAAGACAATTTGACTTGATCATACACCTTAGCCATATCCAACTTCATAAACATTTATTTTTCTTTGGAAAGAGCCATAGAATGAATAGCTTTGATAGAAACCACAACTCCATCCAAAATCTACCTACTTTCCACAAAACCCCCTTGTTCTTCTAAAATTAAAGATTCGAGCCAAGGCTTGAGTATTTCAACAACCATCTTGGCAATAATTTTGTAAACAACATTACATAGAGCTATTGATCTAAAGAGGTTCAAAGATTCAACTCCTTCACATTTTGGGATAAGTGCCATGATGGTGGCATTCATGAAATTAATTTTTTTCTTATTTCTATGAGACTCCCAAACCACCTCCAAGAGGTCCAACTTGATAATGTCCCAAAATTATTGATAAAATTCTACAAGAAAACCATTAGGTCCAAGAGCTTTCCCTCTCTTCATTTGGAAAACTATCCCCTCCAGCTCCTCTAGAGTGATTGGCTTTATGAGGAGGTCATTCATCTCATTAGTAACCAAGGAAGGAATGAATTCCAAGATTAAGTCATCCTCCTCTCTAGCCATAGGATTGTCCTCCTTAAAAGAGATTTGAATAATATTGCACAACCTCCCTCAAAATAAAGCTGAAAGAAGACAAAATATGCCCTTCAGAGGATTTAAGATAAGTGATGAAGTTACCTTGCATCTTATCCTTAACTGAGTTGTGAAAAAAGGAAGTTCTCTTATCTCCTTCATGTAGCCACTCGATATAGGATTTTTTCGTTTCCAAAAAAATTCTTCCCAAAGCTCCCATTCCTCAAGATCGTTGACAGCTTCTGCCTCCAATTGAAATTACTCCTTAGTGACTCCTTGATCTCTGATCTTACGAGTGATAAAATCTAAACAAGATTGAGCAAAAAACTTGGCCATGAAGACATTCCCAAAACTTTGCCTGTTCCACTTATTTAGCTTGTATTTCACAAATTGAAGTGTCCCAGTGAAAGAGAACATTATTTTCCCAAAAGTCGATTTGCCTCTAATCCACCAATCAGACATGATTTTGAAGATAAGAATCCCAAAGACACATTAGATGGATTTTGAAAGAGGGATTTTTTGTGTTTATGAAAGAAATATTTTAAAGTTTAATCAGCCAATGGTCATAACTTTTCCAATAAAGGATTTTTGAGCTGGTGTTCCAATTATCTCCCAACCAAAAGTAAGATACAAGAAATCTATCAAGCCTTTCTAAGATGGCATATTCACCCCACCTTCAATTATTCCAAGTAAAGATACCATTGGAAGGTTTAATGTCTATTGGACTCAAAAGATATATATTATTTCATATGAGACTAGATGAATGCTCCAACCTGCCAACACCACCATGTTTCTCACTTAAACTAACAATAGCATTCAAATATCCCCCTAGAATCTAGGGAAGGTAGGGTCCATGACAATAACCATTATGCTATGTTGCTAGAGATTAGTCTTTCTTGTAAAATCAATTGGGGCATAAACAATAGAGTAAAGAATGAATTATCTAGATTCCAAACTAGTAGCAACCATGGACAAAGAACAACTACTAGACATCCACCACTAAGGAAAAACTTAGTATGGATCCCAAAAACATGCTACTCCAACAACACTACCTTCATGCTTGATGCACTGACACTGACCTCTGCCCCAAATCTTAGAAGCCAAATTCAACATAACTTCCACATACAACTTAGTCTCCTAGACGAAAACAACATCAAATGAGTGAAATGAAATCAATTCTCGAATAGTCTTTTGTCTAGGGATGTTATTCAGCCCCCTTACATTCCATGAGAGCACAATCATTTTTAAGATGGTGAGAAGTTAGAATAAATAGTCTTGACTTCCCAAGACTCAACTAGGTTCTCACCCATCATTTTCACTTTCTCTTGATCTTTCTTTCTTCCAGCTTTAGGAGGCAAATCATGAATACTCTTCTTGAGATTTTTATGTTGCACCTCTAATGCTAATGAATAACCCTTACTTTTCCCAACATCTTGAAGTTCCTTTTCAACACCAACCAAAGAGATACCCAAACCTAATCCATCCTTAACCATATTACTTTCCTCTGGTTATAAAACACTGATAATATCACAGTGACATCTGTATCCATATGTGAATCTGTACCTGCAACCTGAGAACCAAAAGGTGGAATAGATTCTTTCTCCCCAATAATTTGTTCTGTAGTCATGAGATACTAACCTATAGAAAGTTTAGCAAGAGAATCATCAAATTGATCTAGTTCTTTGAGAGTCTCAAAGCTATTAAAAATCTCATCAACTTGCCTATCCTTCAACATTCTTTTACGCCCTCTTCCCTTAACACAAGTCTTAACTAGAAAAAAAACCCTCCTTATCTTCCAATAAGGGATATTTCCCTTTGTCTTGCTTGGCAGGGGGACGTACTAGTTTGCTGCTAGATGGACTAAAATAATTCATCTTGGGGAACATTCTCTACAAATGCCCATATTCATGATAGATCTGACAGGGAAAGGGTAGAGTTTCATAGTCTATCTATTGTATCCAAGACGAGGAACTCAAAAAAAAATTTGTAGGATTTGGTAAGGATTTATTTAAATCAATTTTAATACGAAGATGATCATAAGTGATTACCTTTTTATCTAAAATTCAAGAAGAAACCATGGGAGCCTTACCCAAGATGGAACCGTAGAAGAAAGCTCCTTTGTAGGGTTGAAACCTACGTGCCACAGTTTGATGAACAGACCCACTTGATTGTATAAGTAAGGGAAACCTTCAAAATCCTTATTTTTTCTACGGTACAAGAAAAAATAACAAGAAAGTAGTTGTTCTTAGTCAACATCACCTCCATTTCACCTTTTGGATTCCATGTATGTTGAGCCCATGATTCCAGAAAGGGTAGTGAAACTTGCATTCCTATAAATTTTTATATCAATGCATGGTTGGTTAAGTAGCTAACATCTTCTTCTATAGTCTATATTTGAACTACCAGCACTAGACTTTTCTCACTTCAAGCCAAACACCCATTAATCTTTGGAGGTCGAATTCCTCCATTTTCACCAAAACCTCTGTTATTCCTTCTGGTCTTAGAGTTAGCATGCAGATTGAAAGATGAGGAGCCTCCTAGTAAGGAATCTTTGAAAGACACACCCATCTCCAACTATCGAGCATGCAGGGTCATGCAAGGCCCACAGGACAAAAATCAACTAGATCAAATTACAACCACAAGGCACCCAACCTATAAGAAAAAGAAACCCCACATAAACCACTCTCAATCTACACAAAAGTGACACTCAAAACCCCAACAGTTCTATAGCTCTCATGCCAAACTATAGACCTCCCCACACCACACCAAAATACGACACTAGACACACACGACCTCTCCATTTTTATTTAAATCAAAATATTTTTTACAATATTTATTTTTAGATTTCTTAATTGATAAAATTATCCATAGAAATCTCAATAAGACTTTTTATCTAATAAATCCATCATTTTTGAGATAATGATAAATATTTTGTATTGGAGGAGGATACACTTTTAATCATGTTTATTAATTTTTTATTTAGTTGATAGGCTATTTGTGGGAGCTTTGCTCTGTGAAATTTTTTTTCCTTCCAGAAAATTGTCAGCCTCACTGGTTGTCTTTTTTTTTATGATCATGATTTTAGATTAGATACTACCTATCTTGTCTACTTTTTTCCCACTTTTATTTCTATTTTTTTCCATTATCCCTATCACTGATTTACTTTGCCCTATTTAAAATAAATTTTATTTATAGTTTTTATATTTTGTTAATTAATACAAAAGATGACTTATTAAAAAATAGCACAAACCATGCAATATAATGTTTTGTGGACATATAAAAAATACAAAAGATGATTAATTTGTCTTTTTTTATTTTTTATTTTAAAAATTTGAAAGATATTAATTTGTCTATTTATATTTAAATTAAAAGAGTTTTTATAATATTTATTTTAAATATATTAGATTTTCAAGTTCAAAGCTAGTGAAATTAGTTAAAGAAGATTTTTTATTTTTTATTTTAAATACTTGAAGATAATATCATTGTTAATTTAAATTTTTGTATTTTTTAATTAATACAAAAGATGATTATTTATTTGTTATTTTAGAAATTTGAAGATGTTATCTTTGTTAAATTTTATTTATATTAAAAGAGTTTATTTTTTACAATATTTTATTTTAAATATATTAAATTTTCAATTTTAAAGCTAATTGAATTGGTTGCAAACATATTTTATATACTAAATTATTTTAAATTTTAAAAAAAAAATTGTATACATAATTGATATATTAAATTTGGTGTTCACATTATCAATAAAGATTGATAAACACTACCTACCCTTACTGTTGATTCTACCTACTTCTCCAAAATTGTCCTCTAGCAGTGAAATTGGGCATTTCATATTTTTTGCATCCACAAAGCCTTCATCTTTGGATGGAAAATCTTATATGTCATCAACAAGAAACTCATCAACACCATATATATATTATTATTTTTTTGTGAATTATCATAGCTACCTCTTATTTCATCCTCCATTTTCATTTTGATTGGGTTGGTGATATTGAAAAATTAGTTTATAGTATATATTGTGAGGGTTTTTGACACGCTTTTCCTCATCATAATTCACTCTTCATGCAACATGGAATATTAATGTAAGCATTATAAGATAATGTATTTGTATATATAATTATAATATTGAATAGTTATAGGGCTCTTCATTTCATTGTACACTTCCTATCATTTGATAAGTAGGATATATTTTCCATAGAAAGTCAAATTATGATATTGCTATTAGAATGAATGGAACACTTAACACTAATTGCATTTAGGTGATGCTCATAGAGGTGAAGCACTGAGACTTCTCGGGAGGTCACCCATCCCAGTACTACTTTAGTTCAAGAACGTTTAACTACAGATTTTCCTCCATGGCTAAGTCCACTCTGCTTGCAACCCATTCACAAAACCTTTAGCAAGTTTTGTGTCTTGTGAACCATTCATTAGAAAGCCCCTTAAACTCACCAATTGATAAGTAGGAAGTATTTTCCACAACAAGTCAAATTATGATATTCCTATTAGGATTCATCTATGTAGTTTTTTTCAATCAAACTCATTAACCCACGTTTCATTATTAGTGGTTCACAAGAACCCATCTCTCGTTAGAATGAATGAAACACTTAGAACTCATAGCATCTAGGAGTACATTAGAATGGTCATTTGAATCACTAATTTCAACATGAGGATTATGCCTACTAAAGACAACCATCTACTCTTCCATCCTTCCATTCTATTCAAACAACAATCCAGTAGCTTCAACCACAAATTAGCTCTACATGCTCCAACAAAAAGAGGAAGACCAAGAATCTTCTTGGCAAATTTCCCATCTTGACATTCAAAATATTGGAGATCTCTTTCTGTTTCTCTAGCTTGCTATTAAAGAAAAGAACCTCTGACTTGTGCCAATTGTTCATCTACCTTAATATTTGTCGAGCGTGGATTTCATACATTAAGCTTCTCTAGAGAGGCTTCCCCTATAGAATTAGAGAGAATTCAAAAGCACCTAATCACAAGAAATTTCATAGTTAAAAACTCTGTACCATATGAAATCCTTTTAGTGGAAGCAGGTACTTTTCTGTTAGAAGCATCACCATAACCCGACTAATAAGCTACTTAAAGAAGGTTGAAAACATAGGTAACAAATGCTGACCCAAAATTGTGTTGAAAGAGGATCTTGATCGTAGGAAGTGTTGTTGATTAGTAGTGGGAGATATCACTTCCCTCGATTTACATAAACAATTGTTTATAATCGTTAGCCTTACAACAAGGCTAACTCTCCTTGAAACATCATTCCTCTTGTGAAGAGGAACGACTCTTGGTGAAGGTTCATCCATTACATATTTATAGAGATCAAAGATCTCTTTCTTGGTATCAAATAACAAGTTAATCGTCATTATTTAGAAGACAAACATGGTATTAGAACAACTCGGTCTTAGGGATCTTTTTGGTGCTGAATAGTTCTTATGTTCTGGGGGTAGTTTGCTGAAAAAAACAAGGTCACCTTGTTGTTTCTAGAAGATCATTGCAGTCTGATTATTTTTAAATATTTATGGGCTAAACATTATATTTCAAATTTTCAATTCAATGGGTCTTCTTACGATCTGTATATGTGTTGGGAGGCAAAGATACTAATTTATACAATTCCATATTGGAGTAGTTCTATGGTATTTTCTCAGATGATTCAAGGACTGTATTCTAATTCCAAATTCAAACTAGTTATAATGAGCGTCTAGAAGTAGAAGACAATGGTGATTTGATCTGACTTCGTTTTGAGGTGCCTGATGATGGTCCGTATGAAGTGATGCAATCACACATGTAAGAGTGTCGATCCAAAGGATGTATCATGTTCCCAGTCACAATCGGTGTTATGATCTCATACTGGATACTAATTTGTGTTCAAAATCCTTCAAATGTACTGCAATGTGTCTCTGACTTGTTTACTAATGATGTTGCACCTTCACTAATTGCTTCAAGGAAATGTCGTTGGTGAATATGGAGATCACCAATGCTCTTCAATTACCTCAACTGAATGTCACAATGCAAATCGATCCCTCAAGCGATATGAAATAATATTGTAGTCGCTTCTCATGCTTGGTATGAATCATACCTCTTGACAGTTTCAATGATACCAAAGCTGGTGATTGGCAGCTTGGCATTGTTAGTAGATGTTTGATTTATGAACTGATGACGACTCAATGTCTCCCCAATACACAGTCCGAGATTTGCAAATGCGCCCGCGCTGGTCTCCATATTATCAATGACCGATCTATGAAATACTCTATGAGTATGTTTGTGTTTTGATTGCTATTTCCACTAGATTGAGATATGGAATTTGCAGCTTGTAAACCAGATCCAGATTTTGTTGTATGTTAGGTCTCTTGAATGATTATCGAGAAATACCAATAATATTTCATATTAAACTTATTTTTAAATCCCAATGATCAATATTTATATCAACACTTCCTATACGGTTAAATTGGTACCTATGTCTGTGGATGTTGTATTGTTGTCATATTAAGTGTTGGTGTGTTGGAGATTTCCATGCTTGTATTTCTTAGTCTGAGATTGTTGAACAGAGCTGCAGAGAAATTAAAGGTGTTGCATTCATTCTGAGATTACTAGAAAACTATTGAGGAAGTACTTGGCATGTTCTACTTCCAAGGTCGTGAGTCATGGTGTGCCTGTTTACTTCCTACTGACGCTAAAGAAAGAGATGCAATAGTTTCCAGAAATATTTGTATTGGTGACTCTTCATAATGCGTAGATTTAAATTCAACGGAGGCTCTAAATATTCATCTTGTGAGAGTCTCTTGGAGCAAGATATACTCCATGATTGGGACCATGTGAGCAGGGTATGCTTTTGTGATAGAGGGAGAAACTAGAGGATCTACTTCAGTTAACTTTTGAGGATCTTGGTCATATTGGTTCAGAGGGAGTAGACCGTGTCGAGATGGATCTCTAGTGATTAGGAAACTGTAGCAGTTAGAGGACTATGATTCATGAGATGGAGTTCCATGTGTGTAGACTAGAAGGCCTTTATGTTGACACCTAGGTGGGGATATTCTTGGACAAATGGATACTTGATGAGCTTAAGATTCACTAAGAGTGATGCATACTCCAACCTTGTATATCATGATAGGTCAAAGTATGTGGAGATCAAAATATAAATATATTAGAGATATGGTACAAAGGAATGCTATTTAGTTGACGCACGTTAGCACCGATGATCAAATGACCGATAGTCTCACCAAGCCCCTTGCTAGAGTAATGTTTGTGCATTTTCAAGACAAGCTTGGAATTGTGGAAAATGAAGCCTTTGTTGAGAGTGAGTCTCAACATCAATGATTTCTAGAGATGTACTATAATGCATTCTTATTTGAGAGAGAGAAGTTTGAGGTGCAAGCCCTTGTTAATGCATTCTTCTCTACGAGAGAGAATTTTGAGGTGCAAGCCATTGTTAATTCATTCTTCTCTATTAGAGAGAAGCTTGAGGTGAAGGCCCTTGTTCCATCCTCTTAGAGAAACCATGGTGGATCCACCCCCTACGAGTACCCAAGGTGGATGTCATGTTGAGAGACTCCATGACTTAGCACTTGTGTTTATTCACCCTTTGGAAGTAGCCATGGTGGCTGTCATGATGAGATGATGACATCACATTAAGTGACTTCGTGTTGGGCACTTGTGTTCATATTCTCTTTCATACATGGGATTAGCCATGATGGATGTACTTGTGTTTTTCCACTTGTGGGATTAGCCATAGTAGACATTAGGTTGGATGACATCATATTGAGTGACTTCGTGATGGGCACTTGTGTACTTGTTCTTTCCACCCTCTTGAAACTACCATGGTGGACATCATGTTGAGTGACTCCATGATGATATCACATTGTTTAATGTCCCCGTCATTAAATGAATAATAAAATTATTGTATTTGGGTCCTGATTGATTTAGTTTATCTCGGGCCCATTTTTATTTGTTGGCATAGGTGTAGTTGTTGTCGTCGACTCTTTTGTGCACTCTCAAGAGTTTTCCCGATGGGTATTTATGCGCGGCGTGTAGGTTAGATTAGATATGTTGAGATTTGATATTTTATTTGTATTTGTGAATTCCTATTGGGGTTTTGTTGGTTACTATTTCAGAGGTGAAAGATCCTCTCTATTTGGTCTGTCGCAGTTTCGGTGGGATTCAACCCTCACCCTACTCTACTTTGTTCTTCTTGTATCGGGTCTGGCAAATCTGAAGAATCATCAATTAACTCAATAAGATCTTTCTGGCAAACATATTTGGCTTGCGTATTGTTTTGTGTTTGCAAAGGTCATATTTAATCGACAGTGAAGAAAGAAGGAACCAAATGAATACGGTGCATCCTCCCATCCATACAGTCTCCACCTTTCCATATGGCCTTGTCATTGCCTTACCGTATGGACCTCACGCAGTCACCGTACAGCCACAACACACCTCACCATATGAGTTGTTGGTTCCTTTTCTTTATACTTGCAAATTTACAATATGATTGACAAACAAATGTCTCTGACTCTTGTAACCCACTCCAAATCTGACAAGAAAAAGGGCCAATTAACAAGGACTAGGATATCAATCCTCCTACACTTTGAGCCTTAATGCTCAGGCGGGTGTACCTTGGATTCACTTCTTAAAAGAATCAGTAGATATTAAGCATTGATGTCCTTGACACATTGATTGAAATATTTTACCATTTATAAGTTAATTGATGATGAAGAACTGCTTCCTAAGAACATATCAGTATCTTATCCTAGGGCACAGAGTCAAATACAACATACATCAACAAAAAACTTAACTCAAACACATCCAAATCCAGAATAAGTGCTTTGCCTATTATTCCTCTCACTCTCACATTCAAACATTAGATTCTCATAAGAACTGTGAATTCTCTGAATTTATTGTTAAGAATTTAATCTCTCCTTGAAGGAACTCAAGAACAACTCCACAATTTACTTTGTAAACCATATATTAACTTTCTTTGCAACATTAACATATAAGAATTCAAGATCAAAATAAGAAGACAATCACAAATCTGAGATGGAATTCAAGTGTATTCTCATTAAAATTTTCAGTATCAATACATTGAAAATGACAAAATGATAGAATCAAACCCTAGATCCAAGCTCTCTCTATTTAGTTACCAATTTCACCATCCTTTGAAAAATACAACAAGCTACTATATGTAGTCACTAGTCATCTTGGGATCCCTAAAAATTAGGATGCAACAAGCTATTGATGATTAGGACAAGGTTAGGGTTTCCAACAACCACACCAACCAGAAAATCATGAAATTTACTACCAAAGAGACATGCCAAGGAATCTAGGGCAATCAGGTCCAAATTGGTCTTCATTTATGGCCAAAATCCTGACTGGTACATTAGAAACTGGAAATTGCATCATTTCAGCTCCCTCTTTACTTCACCTACATACTAAATTAAGTGACTAATTCACCCATTTTTCCACGGCATGGACATCCTTCGTAGACAAGCATCATTTCTGGACCATACTGTGACAGTGGACAATATCAAATCAAGTAGATCGGTTGCCCATGCATTTAATATAACTAGTCCTTTACTCGCAGAAAACCCTTGAATGATTCAAAACTCTTATAGCAACGGTCAATCAAATAAGTTTAAAACATGGCTATCGATCTCTCTTCTTTAATGGCACATCAGGTAGCTCTCATTGATTTACAACAGTCACTTAAACCTTTAAAATTATCTGGCCACATCATTTACCCAGCAACTAATTAGAATTGATCATATCAGCAACACCTGGCGATGTCTTTATTTCTAACCCAACTTCTATTTGGCGATTCAACGACCTAAGGAACTCATGATCACTTGATCCTTGTCTTAAATCTAGTCTAGTTTGGAGATTTAGTGACAAAGGCAATCTCGCAGTCTTTGAATTGTTCTTTAACTTATGGTTTCATTTAGAGATCAAGCGACAACCGTCGAATCTCATCTGCATCAATGGCCACCGTTGAATCACCTGATGTTAGAAGACTTAATTGTTTCATTGCATGACTTGGAGATAACTGCGATGCTGGATCGTTGAATGTTAAGGCACTAACCACTAGAATTAGGATATCATGTGAACACTCAGTCGCACAATTACTTAATTTTTTACTTAACTGGGGTTTGGTTCAGAGATCACGCGAACAAAGGCATTCGCTAAGTCGCCAAATATTTTCTTAACCCTGAGTTATATTAAGAGAACAAGTGTCAGCCGTCAATCGAGATCAACATCGGCGGTCCTCGCTAATTCACCAAATGTTTAGTGCCTCAGTCATTTTATTATGTGAATCGGTGACTGAAGGAAAACAAACCGCCTGCCAGATTGTCAAATGTCAAGCCACTAACTGCCAAAATCAAGTGAACATGCGACCACTACATTCACCAAATCACGGGATGAAATGACTAACCACCCGAGAACTTGGAGATCACGCGATTGAGGAAAAGAATAAGGGGATGTGCAGAAAATAGACTTAAGTGACCAGGAAAAGGTAATGAAGAAATAAAATAATGGTAGGGTTTTGGACTTAGACAATTTTCTCAAAACCCTAAAAACATGAATAAATCCTATTTCTCATACCTGTAAACAACCATATCTCTCTGGTTTTTACATCAAAACACCTGTGATCTGAATTGGAGCTTGCACACATTTTAAACTATCCCTGACTAAGTTCGCAAGCTACAACACACCATAAATTTTCTTCGCTAATCAAAAATGTGTTGCAGTACGACAAGGCAATTTCTTAGGGTTTTCACAAGATAAGACCACTTTCATTGGATTTTGGCAATAACATGAAAATGGGCTATTAGTGGCTCTGTCTAGGGATGATGGGTAACTTGTGCCCATGCAAGAATTTAGAATCTTTGGGGAAAGAAGACCACCCACTGGACAAAAGGATAACTGCAGAGAGCACTAGACAAAAACCTAATTACAAAGGCAAGACTAGACAGAAAAGAAACACACCACACCTCTACAGAATTTACAACATGTACAAACCTAACTACTATTCATGGAAAGAAAAATACCTTGAACTAAAGTATTTCCTCAAGAATTATCCATGAACATGCAATTCTTGAATGTCACCATTGAGTTCTTTGACAATGTAGGAATCTAGTCCCCACTTTTCATTAATCAAATATGGCCCTAACCAGATTGGATCAAATTTTCCATATTTTCCCTTGTCCTCCAATCTGGCATTCCAAAGTAATACCAAGTCATCAGGTTCAAATTTCCTTGCTACAACTTTCTTGTCATACAATTTTTTAACTTGTAACTGCATCTTAGCATTCTTTGAAGCTGATTCTCTTATGGTTTCATCTGACTTGATCAAATCCCCAACCCTCAATTGCATTTCATCATCTAGATCATCATCATATAGTTGAACAAACTTGTACATCTCTAACAAATTGTTCTAAGGCATCCTTGCATGTATTCCTTGTATTCAGCAGACCTGAAGCACATTGCATTATCGTAAACAATCTTTTTAGGACAACCAAATCTTGTAGCAGTATTATTCAATAGGAAATCAGTCACCACTGTTATAGTTACATTCCTTATAGGAATATCCTCTACCCATTTTGTAAAATAATCAGTGGAAACTAAGATCCAAGAGTGTCATCCATTGGATTTGTTTGGTATTTCTCCTATAAAATCCATCACCCATTGTTGGAAAGGGGCTTGCACTTCCACTGGCCTTAGTGGTACATTTCCTAAAAACTTGAGCTTGCTAGAAAATCTCTAACAAGCATCACACTTTCTTACCAATTGTTCTACATCTTTGAAGATTGTGAGCCACCAAAACCCTGCTCTCATAATCTTTTGAGTAGTAGTTTTACCCATATAATGTCCACCACATATTTCTTCATGCATTTCCTTCAACAATCTGTCAGCCCGACTTTCATCTACACATTTCAACAAAATGTAGTCCAGATTCCTTCTCCACAATTTGCATTTGATGACAACATATTGAATTGCTTGCAACTGTAGAGCTCTTTTCTTGCTATCATCTAATCCTAATGGACATTTCATATTTCTTAAATAATAGATAACATCTTGATACCAAATACAATCATTCATGTCACACATATAATCAGTGTCAGCCTTATTTATCTGATTTCCATCAAGATTGGACTGAGCCATCAATTTCGCCAATCCTTATCCTCTAACCAGTTTGGTAATCTCGATATCAATGTTGAACTCCTGGATTCTGTTTATCCATCTGCATCTCCTCCCAGACACTTCTTGCTATGAAAAGATGTCCTTTACTGCAGCACTTGGTACAAAAACAATCACTATTGCTCCCATCAAGTAGCATCTAAAAGCCTTCATAGCCTTCACAAGTGCATATGCTTGTTTGTCATTGTTATCATACTTTAATTCAGCAGCTTGCAAAGATTTACTGAAGAATGAAATAGGCTATTCAAAACCTTCATTATTTTTCTGCAACAAAACTACAGCAACAATGTGAAAAGAAGAAAAAGAGAAAATATGCATTGGAATACTATAGTCGGGTGCCTTAAGCATAGGTGCATCTTTGATTTCTGATTTGATATTATTGAAAGCTTCATCAAGCTCACCTTCCCACTTGATCTCAGATCCTTTCTTCAACATTTTGGACATCGGCCTGGTAATCTCAGCAAAGTTTGTAACAAATCTCCTCAAAAAGTTTACCTGGCCAAAGAAGGATTAGACTCCCTTTACATTTTTTAACTTTTGAATTTTGTCAATGGCCACTACCCTCTCTGGATCAATTCTTACTCCCTTCTTTCCAACTAGATGGCCTAGTAATTTTCCCTCAGTCACACCAAATGCACATTTCCTAGGGTTCAATGAAATGCCATATTCCAGAGCTCTTACAAATATCTTCTCTAGATGAGAACAATGATCTTCTTCTTTCCTAGAATATGTAGTTAAGTCATCTTGATAAACAACAAGGAAATCATTTATGAATTCAACAAAAGCAACATCCATTTCTCTTTGAAAGGTTGCACCAGCATTTGTCAGACCAAAAGGCATCCTTACATAAACACGGGTTTGCCAAGGTGTTGTAAAGGTTGTCTTGAATTGTTCTGATTTTTTCACAATCACCTAGTTGTAACCAGAAAAACCATCCATCATGGACATCAGGTCAGACCCATTTACTCTTTGTAACATTGCCTCCATGTTAGGCAAGCAGTAATTGTCCTTTAGAGAAGAGATGTTCAGATTCCTGAAGTCTACACACAGTCTGATATCTCCATTCTTCTTTCTAACAGGAACTAAGTTTGACACCCAAGAGGAATGTCTTATGGGTTCTAAGATTCCAGCATCTCTCAACTTCATCAGTTCTTCTTGCATTTTAGGTGCTAAGGTAGGATTGATTGGCCTTTGTTTTTGCCTAAAAGGTTTAGCATCTTTCTTCAAAGGAATAATATGTCGGAACAAGTCTTCCCTATAAACCTTTAGGTCATAATATGACCATGCAAAAACTATTGAACCTACAACTAATTTACAACTGATTGGAGAGATTGTTGAAACAGTGATTTAAGATCACATGAAAAGTGGTTGTATAGATAAACAATATGTTAAATCAGTATTATGTTGTCATAGATGTCAAGTAGTTTCATATTAGTTTGACAAGTACTTATCTTGTAAGTTATCATACTGAGACATCTGAAGAATGGTGGAAGATGGTCACAGCAAATGAGGATAAGGAATGCATTGGATAACTTATTGATGAGTCTTTGATCTCATTATATTGACTTTAGTATGTTGTATTCATCTATTATGGAGAACAGAACTGAAAGACACAAAGTAGTGTTTGTCGGTAAAATAAAACAGCTTAATGTTTATCGAGAATCTCAGTGTAAACACTGACAATAGTATACACCGACGCAGCGTGTTGTATACTGAGCACAAGTTTAACTGATGAAGGTTTACCGAGGAAAAAAGAATTGAACTAAATGATTAGTTTAGCCGTTAAAATTGATGAGCTGGATTCGCATGATTTCAAGGTGAAAAGTCAAAGTTTGTACAAGGATCTACGACTAACAAAATTCAAGGAAGATTTGATGGAGGTAATTTAAACGTGTTATTGACACATCAGCCAAGGAAGTTTTAAAGTGGCAAAATCAGTGGATATGATTAAGCAGAAAAATTTGATGAATGAAAATAAAACGGCTTACATGTTTATTTAAGGGGAAAAGAAAATACATTGTATTCATCAGAGAATCCGAAGAAGAAGGAGATACTGTAGGAGTGGAGCATGAACTAGTATTCATGCATTTCTAATCATACAGGTTACTGAACTGAGCTATAGAATAAGAGCTGAGCTACACAGAGGAATAACCAAGTTGCACAGAGCATATTAGCGAGTGATTGTAAGTGAAATTGATGT
Source organism: Chamaecyparis obtusa (assembly GCA_027943335.1). Lineage (NCBI taxonomy): Eukaryota > Viridiplantae > Streptophyta > Pinopsida > Cupressales > Cupressaceae > Chamaecyparis > Chamaecyparis obtusa. The sequence goes on along the minus strand of BSBK01001834.1, from coordinate 881,911 downwards.
TAAGATCTAAAGTGATATATTGGTTAGAAATATTTGTAAGAGCAAAACATTGATCTGTAATCTGCAATTTGTTGTATTAAGGCAGATCAACTTACTGTTACTTTCTAATAATTGTAAATAGTGTAAATCTCTTAACCGAGTGGACTTTTAAGTCTTATTTATGTTTCATTCTAACAAGTGAAACATTGTTATCCTGTAAACCCGCACAGTGAGTGATATGGTGGTTGAAAGATGACTTCTAGTGAAAAATCCTCTAACAAGGTCACACCTGATAGTGTGTATTGTAACCTTTAACAGGGTTGGGTCTTCACCAACCTCACTTCAGAAGAGTGAAACTTTTGGGTTTCTGGTTCCCAGGTGGTTTTTCCCTTAACAGAGTTTCCACATTAAATCATTGTGTTGTGTGTTGATTTTGATATATGTTTGCTATCATACTTTACATTTTTAGCTATTTGGTTTAATCAGTAATTACTAAGAGCCTTAATTGAAGATCGGTAAAAACACTGACAGTGAATCATAGATATGTTTACTGACTGACAAAAATTTGAGAAACAGTATTTTGGATTACTCATTTTGTTTTGGGACTTGGATAACTGATTCACCCCCCTCTTAGTTATTCTAACGATTGGTATCATAGCTGTTTGGTTGCTTGGAATAGAGTTTTAAGGACTTGAGCAGAAAGATCTCAAAATGAGTAAGAGGGAAGTGCCTAGACTAAACAAAGATAACTTCTCAGTATGGAAACAAAGAATGAAATTGCATATAGCTAGAATTGGTGGAGATGCACTAGATTTTCTGACAACTGGCTACATCAAACCAATTGGCCCTCTGACTATGCAACAACTAAAAGACAAGCATGATCAGAATGTAGCAATGATGGAACTTGTTGCTGCCTGTACCGATGCTAAATTTGAAGAAATCAAAGGGTTGACTACTGCTAAGGCAATGTGGGATAGATTAGCACAAGTATACAATGGTAACACATCTGTTAAAAGGGCTAGAGTAGAAAGCTTGAGAGGAAAATTTGATGAAATGAGAATGAAAGGAGAAAATATTGTTGAATATTCAAATAGAATTAAAGAGGTTGTTTATGCTATACGAGCTTCTGATGGAGTAATTGAAGAAGAGACTATAATCAGCAAAATCCTCAGAACCTTGCTACCTGTCTATGCAATCAGAGTATCGGCAATTCATAAGAACCGAGACACATCCAATCTTACACTTGATACTTTGATCGGTAAGCTTACTACCTTTGAGTTGAACAATTTTGATAACAGTTTTGTACCTTCAGTTGAGTCTGCTTTCATGTCTTCTCTAAAGATTAGCAAATCTAGTAAGAAAAATAAGAAAAATGATAGTGAAAGTGATACTGATGATGACCTTAATGAGCTTGAAGCACTAATGGCTAGAAAATTGCCGAAAGGGAAAGGAAGATATAGAGGTAAGTTACCCTTGGCATGTTTTAACTGTAAAGAAGTTGGTCATATTGCTGCTAGATGTCCTCAAAAGAGAAATGATGATGATGGACTGAAAGATAAATCTGAAGGAAGTTATGGGAGAAGAGTTAACAGAAGCTACCAACACAATAATAGAAATGACCGAAAGGACAAAGGTAAAAAGGCTTGTTATATGGCTGAAGATACTAACTCTGAGTCTAATTCTGATGATGAAGAGGTAGTGTTTGTTGAAATGAAGGAAGATTCAGAAGAAGATGAAAAACAAGAAGAATCAGCCCTAATCTCAAGGATAAGCAAGAATGAAACATGGATCATTGACAATGGTTGTACACATCATATGACAAGTGATGTAGATAAATTTGATGAATTGGTTGAATATGATGGTGGATCTGTAAGAATGGGAAATGATGCCCCATGCACTATGAAAGGTAAAGGTACCCTTGTAATTAATGATAGAATAAAATGTGAGAATGCTTACTGGGTATATGGACTGAATTACAATCTGTTAAGTGTGGCACAGCTAAACAATTCAGGTCACAGACTAGTGTTTGAAAACAAAAGGGTGAAAATATTTGAAGGAGGAAGACTTGTTGGGACTGGTACTCAAACCAGAGGTAATTTATTTCATCTTGATATTGATAAGTCTTCTTGCTTACTTATGAAGGATGAAGATGCTTGGTTATGGCACAAATGGTTATTTCAAGTAAACTTTGATAATATGATCAAAATTAGTAGAAAGAAAAGAGTTAGAGGTTTGCCTAACTTATCTAAGCCTGATCATATTATGTGTCATGAATGTCAAAAGGGGAAAATGACAAAGTCTAGCTTTAAGAGTAAGGACTTCTCAACAAAGAAAATTCTTGAGTTGGTTCATACCAACTTATGTGGACCTATGCGAACACAGAGTTACTATGGTGATGGATACTTTATTCTCTTTGTTGATGATTACACTAGACTAATGACAGTGATGTTTTTGAAAGAAAAGTCTAAAGCCTTCAAAATGTTCAAGTGGTATAAGGCTAAAGTAGAAAAAGAAATTGGAAAGGAAATCAAATGTCTTAGATCAGATAGAGGTGGTGAATTTATATCTGATGAATTTACTGATTTCTGTAATGAGCATGGAACTCAAAGACAAGTTTCAGCACCGAGAACACCACAGCAAAATGGCATTGCTGAGACAAGAAATAGATCAATAATTGATTGTGCTAGAACACTGATGATTTAAAAGAATGTCGCTCAAAAATTCTGGAGAGAAGCTGTAAGCACTGCAATCTATGTGCTTAACCAAGTACAATTGAAGAAAGACTCCAACCGAACACCCTATGAACTTTGGTTTGGACACAAGCCCAATGTAAGTTACTTTAGAATCTTTGGTAGTAAATGTTTTATCCTGAAAGATGATAGGAATGGTAAGTTTGATTCCAAAGGAGATGAAGGAATATTTTTAGGATATTCTGCCCAAAGCAAAGCTTACAAATGTCTGAACAAAGTTACTAACAAGATTGTTGAAAGTGTGAATGTTCGTGTTGATGATTATGATGATAAGATCACAAATGAGCAGATGAACGAACCAGAAGATTATAGATAGTTCACTTACTATGATTTTCTTGAGTTTCAACCGAAGACACCACAGACTGTGTCAACCGGTCAACAGATAAACAATGCACCACAACTGACAGAATCGATAGAACATATTGATAATCAAGGAGGAGCTCTTGAGCAAGAAAATGAACCAGAACAAGATGTACAAGAAGATGAACAAGAAAGGAGAGCTAGGATATTGGCAAGATTTGTCAGAAGACATCATCCTGAAGATCAAATTATTGGAAACAAAGATGTTGGAATACAAACAAGAAGCAAATCAAGACAAGGTACATGCTTAGTTTGTGAATATGAGCCTAAGAATGTGAAAGTTGCTTTAGATAATGATGAATGGGTTAAAGCAATGACTGAAGAGATTGAGCAAATAGAAAAGAATAAGACTTGGACCTTAGTACCCCGACCTAAAGATAAAAATGTTATTGGTACTAAATAGATTTTCAGAAACAAGTTGAATGAGAATGGAGAAGTAACCAGAAATAAAGCAAGACTTGTATGAAAAGGTTATGCACAGGAAGAAGGGATAGATTATGGTGAGACATTTGCACATATTGCAAGACTTGAAGGTATCAGAATGTTACTGGCATATGATGCACATAAGAAATTTAAGGTATACCAAATGGATGTCAAGTCAGCTTTTCTGAATGGAATATTGGAAGAGGAAGTCTACATTGAACAACCAGAAGGATTTAAAGATCCAGACAACAATGATATGGTTTGTAGGCTATACACAAAGCACTGTATGGACTGAAACAAGCACCCAGAGCTTGGTATGAGAGATTACATACTTACTTGTTAAGTATTGGCTTTATCAGAACTAGTGATAATAGTAACCTGTATATGAAAGATAACACTGATGATACTATTATCATAGCTGAAATATTTGTTGATGATATAATTTTCAGAGGTAAAGATATTGTATGTAAAGTATGTGTGTGAAAATTGTACCTGATCTGTAGACACAACACTTCAATAAAACATTAGAGGTTAGCAAAAACAAAATCTGCAATGAATTGAAATCTAACTAACTAGGCGATTTACTACCTTCTAATAGGTGCGAGATTGATGTTCTCAGATTGTAATCGAGATCAGTGACCTTGACGACACCTGAATGAAAGATTTGAGTGCAATTGATCTAGATATGAAATGTATGCAAATTAAGCTATTTTTTTGGATTTTAGATGCAATAAGAATGATAAACTGATATGAATTTATGCTATGAAAATTGATATGCAATGCTAATCTAGAAATAATATGATATGAATGCAAATGACATTGATCTCACAAAAGCTCAAATTCTCAAATTGATCTTCCAAGCTCCAATTGTGCAAATTCTCCAAATCTGATGTGCTATGATTCCTGTAGAGTAAGTTTGCAATTCGCAAGATATGAAATTGAAGAGCTGAGCCTCATTTTTATAGAAATCCAGGGCTTTGGATGTGCATGAAAAAGCCATAAATCACTCAAATTAACTCAGTTGTGATTTTTGAGTTATCTAAAATTAGAAGATTATTAACTCACAAAAACATTCAAAGCAGAGTTGAACTCAAAATAGAGTTTAGATCAACTTTGATAATTGATAGTTGCCTGCTTTTTCTAATTGTGCATATTTATTATGAATTAATTTTATAATTAAAGTGATTTATTCTCAACTTAACTGATTTTTGAAATTAAACAATTGATTTATGGGTTAATTAATCATTTATTCAAACTTTTTATTCAAAAATAATATCATTAAATATGACAAATTGCTTTAATTAATTAAATAAGAATTTAATCAATTAATGATAGGAATTTTGATTTATTGTCAAATTTAAATAATAATAATTAGGAATAAATATAATTAAATTCAACTTAATAATTAAGTGGAAAAATTAAATCTAATTAATTAAATATGACAAATATTCAATTAATCAAACTTTAGGATAAATATGATTTATCACCAAATAATCATTAAATTAAAGATAATTAAGATAATTAGGAATATTGCTAGGAATATTCCCCGATGCAGAATTAATGATAATCAATTAGGATTCAATGATGTGCAGATGTGCCTTAGGTTAGGACTTTGATGTCGATTTCATTCGATTTAAAGATGTAGGAGGTTAATGAACATATAGCCCATTTTTGGGGTATTACATAAAGAATTTGCTGATGAGATGCAAAAGGAATTTGAAATGTCAATGTTCTGAGAGATTAAGTTCTTTCTAGGATTGCAAGTGATTCAGCATAGTGATGGAATCTTCATCACTCAATCAAAATACATAAAGGAGGTATTAAAGACATTCGGCATGGAAGATGCAAAACCAGTGGGAACACCGATGGCTACTGGATGTAAGTTGACAAAGGAAGATGAGACTACCGAGTAAATCAGACACTTTACCGATCCATGATTGGTAAGCTGATGTATCTAGTTCACAGTAGACCGGATATAGCTCATGTTGTTGGTATAGTTGCAAGATTTTATGCAAATCCAAAAGAATCACACATGATAGCTACAAAAAGGATATTGAGATATCTTAAGAAGAAAGAAGATTATGGTTAATGGTATTCAAGAGATGGAAAGTTTGAACTTAAAGTCTACACTGATGCTGACTGGGCTGGGAATGTAGATGACAGGAAAAGTACAACTAGAGGAGCATTTTTCTTTGGAGATAGACTTGTAACTTGGACGAGCAAAAAGCAGAGTTGTATTTCTTAGTCAACAGCTGAAGCTAAATATGTTGCTGCTGCAAAAAAATGTTCAAACATAGCCTATATCAAGCAAGTGTTAGAAGGAATGAATGAGGTAATCACTAATCCAATGACTATATACTGTGACAACACAAGTGCTATAAACATATCAAAGAATCCAGTAATGCACTAAAAAACAAAGCATATATCAATTAAGTATCATTACTTAAGGGAACAAGTGCAGGAAAAGAAAGTTAAACTGGAGTTTGTTACATCAAAAGAACAACTTGCAAACATTTTTACAAAGCCTCTGCTGAAAGATAGTTTTGAATATTTGAGGAAGAGACTCGGGGTCCGTCCCCTATCTATCGGTCACTAAGGTGATCTGGAATGTTGCATCAACCCATTATATCAGAAGATCATTCATGTTGATGCTAGCATAGATCGCACTTTGATTAAGTTCAAGGTTGTGATTAAGTTTGAAGAACAGATGGAGATATCAGTATACTGAGATACAATGAAGTAGACTAGACAATAAGGATGTTTGTTTATTTTGTTCATTTGGCATTTTTGTCAAAGGGAATGAATAGGCAAATATGAATGAGCAAAAGGGAGAGAATCTGTACTGTAAAGACAAAGGGTGAGAATACTAAACAGGAAGAGTTAAGGATGAACTATCTAAGGAAGAGTAAAGCTAAGGGAGAGCTTATGATAGACAGAGTTGTAGAGTATATGTTTGGTATGTGTTTGGCACATTCATATTATTTGAGTTGCCATCAATGCCAAAGGGAGAGATTGTTGAACCTATAACTGATTTACAACTAATTGGAGAGATTGTTGAAATAGCGATTGAAGATCACATGAAAAGTGGTTATATAGATATACAATATGTTAAATTAGTATTATGTTGTCATTGATGTCAACTAGTTTCATATTAGTTTGACAAGTACTTATCTTGTAAGTTATCATACCGAGACATCTGAAGAATGGTGGAAGATGGTCACAGCTGATGAGGATAAGGAATGCATTGGATAACTTATTGATGAGTCTTTGATCTCATTATATTGACTTGAGTATGTTGTATTCATCTATTATGGAGAATAGAACTAAAAGACACAAAGCAGTGTTTGTTGGTAAAATAGAACAGCTTAATGTTTACCGAGAATCTCAGTGTAAACACCAACAACAGTATACACCGACACGTGTTGTATACCGAGCACAATTTAACCAATGAAGGTTTACCGAGGAAAATAGAATTGAACTAAATGATTAGTTTAGCTGTTAAAATTGATGAGCTGGATTTGCATGATTTCAAGATGAAAAGTCAAAGTTTGTTACAAGGATCTACGACTAACAAAATTCAAGGAAGATCTGATGGAGGTAATTTAAACATGTTATTGACACATCAGCCGAGGAAGTTTTAAAGTGGAAAAATCAGTGGATATGATTAAGCGGCAAAATCTGATGGATGAAAATAAAATGGCTTACATGTTTATTTAAGGGGAAAAGAAAATACATTGTATTCATCAGAGAATCTAAAGAAGAAGGAGATACTGCAGGAGTGGAGCATGAACTAGCATTCATGCATTTCTGATCATACAGGTTACTGAACCAAGCTACAGAATAAGAGCCGAGCTACACAGAGGAATAACCGAGCTGCACAGAGCATATTACCGAGTGATTGTAAGTGAAATTGATGTTAAGATCTAAAGTGATATATTGGTCAGAAATATTTGTAAGAGCAAAACATTGATCTGTAATCTGCAATTTGTTGTATTAAGGCAGATCAACTTACTTTTACTTTCTAATAATTATAAACAGTGTAAATCTCTTAATCGAGTGGACTTTTAAGTCTTATTTATGTTTCATTCTAACAAGTGAAACATTGTTATCCTGTAAACCCGCACAGTGAGTGATATGGTGGTTGAAAGATGACTTCTAGTGAAAAATCCTCTAACAAGGTCACACCTGACAATGTGTATTGTAACCTTTAACAGGGTTGGGTTTCACCGACCTCACTTCAGAAGAGTGAAAATTTTGGGTTGCTGGTTCCCAGGTGGTTTTTCCCGTAACAGGGTTTCCATGTTAAATCATTGTGTTATGTGTTGATTGTGATATCTATTTGCTATCATACTTACATTTTTAGCTATTTGGTTTAATCGGTAATTACTAAGAGCTTTAACTGAAGATCAGTAAAAACACTAAAAGTGAATCATATATATGTTTACCGACTGACAAAAATTTGAGAAATAGTATTTTGGATTACTCATTTTGTTTTGGGACTTGGATAACTGATTCACCCCCCTCTCAGTTATTCTAACAAAAACATGCCTAAATTTTCTTAATAACTCAATCAAATTCTTCCTTACCTCTTGAGATATCTCTCTTCCAATGTAGCCCTTTTTAGGTGCCTCTTGTGTACCAAGATTAATTTCCTCTAGGTCCATCTGGTCTCTCTTCTTTGTATTCATTTGGAATCTATCCTGACTATCAAATACAGTTTCTAAAACAACAAGTCCCTTGGGAACCTTGTTAGTCTTAAGTTACAGGACTTCATTTCCAAGGATAACCTCTTTTCCTTCTGTAGTCTCAACCCAAGTTGATCAATCCAATTCTTGACCATGATACTTATCTTCACAATTCATAAATCTCAAGATGTCTTGGTCATCTTCAAAGACCTACCAGTTCTCAACATTATTTGGTATACTAGACCTAGCCTAAATTTCAACTTTAGAGATGTCTACAAAAGTAATGTCATTGGGATTGATTTCTATATTAGCTAACAAGTCACCCATCTTATTGTTACTCCTATCCTTCCATACAATATTGAAGGCATCAAAACTCTCAATCATGTCCCAGACAACATTCCTATATTGTTTCAACCTTTTTTTCTTAGAAGCATATACTGATCTTACTTAAGACACAACTAACTCAGAATCACCAACAACCTTTACACATCTAATTCCATGCTTGTGTTCCAACCTCAATCCTATTAACATTGCTTCATATTTTTCTATATTATTGGTACAAGAGAAGCTTAGTGTGAAAGAGAACTTGTAAGTATTTTCATCAAGAGAAATGAGTAAAATACCTGCTCTTGAACCATCTTTGTAGTTAGCACCATCAAAGTACATCACCCAAAACTCACCTTTGTCATATTTAGCATTTATTTCCATAGTGATAGGGGGCATCATAGGTTCTCTTTCAAGCACAGTGACCTTTTCTCTAAAAGCATTGATATCAGTATCCACAAAATAGGTAATCTCATTGTCAATATTCTTTTAAATCATATGGGTTACCTTGGTTCCCTTTCAACATTAATAGATTGATCATCTATCTTGAAAGTTGTATAGGATAGGTCACATTGAAAACTTCCACCCATGGCAGCACTCCACTTTCTGGATAGTAGCATTCCATAATGAGAAGGAATGTCCACCACCAAGACACTCATGGTCAGTTCTTTCTCTGGATAGGCTTCCAATTTGTAAGGAAGTGCATTTATAGTCCCAATGACTGGTACTTCTCTTTGATCCATTGCACAACATCTACCCTAGACTGTATCAACATTAAGTCCCAACCTCTCCATGATCTTAAAAGGCATGACAGTATTTGAGGCACCTAAATCAATCATGCAATTTCTTACTGTCATTCCATTCACTATGATACTTAGGAAAAATGGATCTATGTTTTCAAAGCTAGCATTGATAGAGTTGTCCAAGAATATAGGTTGTATTTGAGATACCATTCCCTGAATTTCCACTTCTTTTATAGCTTTATCCTAGGGCTCATTATCATTACATACAACATTATTATCATGAACATTATCAACCCATGCTAGAGCCCTATCCTTATGTTCAGGGATTCTCAATAACTCTGTAAAAGGAACCTTGACAGTAATCTGAGACAATACTACCAACATATCAACATGGGCAGAGGAAGGAATCTCAATCTGCACTACTCTAGTATCCTTCTGGTTTTCAGATACATTAGTTGTTGTTGTCACTTTCATTTTCTCAATTTTAGCCATTGTACTAACTAGCTTCTCAACTTCCTTTTGATTGTCTCTGTCATGAATAGTAGAAATCTTCATAGCTCTAACTCCCTTTGGCTCCCACTTTGTACCCTTTACATTTTTTATCTTCACTAAGTAATCATCTTTTGATTTGTTTCCAATGGGTCCCTTGTAATTGGTGCTTTTTATAAACATTCCTACAGCTTTTCTAGTGGTATCATTTATTGTCATGCTTCTAGTTTGTACTTGAGCTACCATCTTTGCAGTGATCCTAGCAATTTCCTCCCTTGAAGTTTTTCTCAAATTCACCTGCTCTAAGGAAAAGTTCATGTTACATATCTTTTCATCAATGTCTTCATCTTCAGAAAAGACTTCTTGATGGAATAATGCCTTGTTGTGTCTTTTCAAACACACATCAGTTTCTTCATCAATGTCAGAAACACCTTCATGTCCCAAATATGATTCAGCAAGATTACAACCAATGTCATCATTAGTATCCTCTTGGTCTAATTTTCCCAAACCATCATCTTGGTATGCAGCTATGGATTATGCAACCACACAATGTTCTGCAAAATGAGGATATTGGCAAGCCATACACCACGGTGTATCCTCCATGATATTTACAGAAGCCTTTTGTAAAGGATCGGGGATAACTTTATCATTATTTCCTTTTTCAACTTGGACAATAGGGTTTCCATCCTTCCATTGGGTGTTATAAGGGTAATTTTGCAGCCTATTCTGCCTATTGAGGTTATTATCAAAATGAGGCTTTTCTGCAACATAAACCTTATCATTTCTGTTACTAGGTTCTTTCAAGTCTTTCAGTATAGTTAGCACTTTATCCAACTTATCTTCTTCTTGCCTCTTATTTCCAACATTTCTTTCATTATCCTTTTTATATTTTTTGTCCCCAAACAACTTAGGATCATCTCTTTTCCCACCCAATTTTCTAGATATTTTCATATTATTCTCAATGTTGACTACAATTCTAAAGGCATCCCTTAAAGTTCTAGGCTCTTTGTCTCTCATTAAGTATCTCATCTTTCCATCAAAGGCATTGAAGTATGTGATCAGACATACATTGTCATCTAATCTCATAACTTGAAACAAATTATGCATACCCTTCTAAAATCTCATGTTGAACTCAACTGCAGACTCATTCTGATTCTTCCTTATGGTGTTAAATTCATTTAGCATGAAACTAGCATTAGGCCTATCACCATATTGTTCCTTGAAGCATTTTTCAAAAGCATCCCATGTATCAATACAATGGTCAAGGAGTCTTTTGAACCAGTCTCTAGCATCTTCCATCAAAGACTGAACAAATAATTTAATGACTACATCCTCATGCTCAATTTCATAGTCATTTAGCATATCAACGATAACCTAAGGTGTTCTTCACAACTAATGGCATTATTACCAAAAAAATTGGTTACCTTATCTCTTATATCAGCTAGGAAACCATTTGCGTAACCTGGTATTCCATCAAAGCTAATTTTCCTATACCCTTCTAATTGCATAGGTCTTCTTTGAAAACTTAGACCAGTGTTTCCATTGGAACTAGCATTTACAACTATACTTCCACCTACTTGTACACTTGACTATTTTTTAGGGTCAACATTTAACTTGGTAGATGAAGCAGAAAGTGGATTATGAGTAGTAACATTACCAAGTGGAATATTATTAGAAGTTGTAGATGGCATAGCTATTTCAATAGTAGATGGTCCAAGAGTGTTTGTAGATGAAACCTTCAAGAACTGGATCTTCCTTCTTGTCTCTACAGTAGATGCTTCAACTTTAGCCTTCTCCAATTCCCTTGCTAGATCATCTCTTTCCTTCCTTTTCTTTTCCATCTCTATGTCTTCACTTGAAACAAGTGGTGGGATTTTCAATCTTGCCATAGGCTCATTTATTTGAATCCCAACCATCTTTTTCTTTCCCTTTTCACTAATAGCAATAGTAGGTCCAGTAGTTTCACTTTCATTTTTATCTTTAGGTTGGGAAGCATAATTCTAGACTTGTCTAATCATAAGGCCCTCTTGTTCAAACTCATGGTCCTACAACAAACGTTCTTTCTCACTTCTCAAAGAAGCAAGGTCATCAAAATTTCATGTTGCAGAGACTTGGGAGTAGAAGAAAACATTTTGTTTCTCTCCTTTAGTTCATTAATCTTTCTAAGTAGAGACTCTCTTTCTATTAATGCATTCATTTTCTCAGCCTCTCTTTCTTTCTGTAACATTTTGTATATTGCATCTTTCTTTGCTAATTGTAATCTCAATACACCCAAATCAATTGGGTTCATCATAATATCTTCAGAGCTTGATGAAACATCTATATAAATGAAACGTTGATATGGGAAATGGACCTATCTTGGCTCCATGGGTTGCCTTCTAAGCATGTCTTCATCTGGATGATAATTTGGCCCAAGCCCCTTATTTCCTGCCTAAACATTTTGATATTCAGGTAATGTGACTTTATATTGAAATAATATTTCTAGGGTATCATAAAAGTTATCTCTAGAGAGACCACTATCAAATTTAGAGCTTTTATATAGTAATTCATCCTCATTAGTAGATGCATGTTGTGCCCTATTTCTAGCATTATTTTCTTCTCTTATAGGGGCACTAGTAGATTCCCCATCTCTTCTAATCTAGCTTTTCTTTCCTAACCTAGGCAACTATTTTAAAGTAACCTCTGGATGCTTCTTGACAAAAGCCCTAGTATTTCTTCTTTTGTCCATGGTTTTATAACTTATAAATACTAGTTCTAATCCTTTGAGTCACCACCCACTTTTAATGGGAAATATTAAGAAACAAACCTTGAGAAACTTATATTGTTCTGATTACTGGAAAAAATAGGCTTTGAAGGGACCCAAAACCCTTTACAGCTTAAGGATCAAAAGATCGGAAGAAGAAAACACAACACCAAAAAAGAGGCATACAACATTGAACTATCCATATAAGGGGCTAAATAGATAGCATTAAAAGGGATAGAAACCTAGACAAAAAGACAGCGGGAAACACAAAAAGCCAACAGGAAAACTAGACTAAGCATCCACATTAAGAACCCTAGCTTTCTCATCCAGTGTCTTCTCCATCTTGGCCTGGATGTTATCCATCCTCCCAATAACACTTTTCAGCTCGTCTAGGTTCTTCTTCATCAGAGGGGATTTTTTCCTCCCACGGGTCTGAGAACTAGGGCCACCACTATCTAACAGAGGAATATTCCTAACCTCAGTATCATCCTCTGAAGCATTATCCAACAAGTTGACCAGAGCCTTGAGGTTGGTGTTGGATGCCTTCATACTGTCCATACTTATATTGTTACATCCCCAGTAGTGTCACCATTGTGTTGGTTCCTTTTCTTTATACTTGTAGATTTACAATGTCATTGACAAACAAATGTCTCTGACTCTCGTAACCCACTCCAAATCTGACAAGAAAAAGGGTCAATTAACAAGGACTAGGATACTAGTCCTCCTTCACTTTGAGCCTTAATGCTTAGGTGGTTGTACCTTGGATTCACTTCTTAAAGGAATCAATAAATATTAAGCATTGACATCCTTAACACATTGATTGAAAGATTCTACCATTTATAAGTTAATTGATGATGAAGAGTTGCTTCTTGAGAACAGATTGGTGTCTTATCCTAGGGCACAGAGTCAAATACAACATACATCAATAGAAAACTTAACTCAAACACATCCAAATCAAGAATAAGTGCTTTGCCTATTATTCCTCTCACTCTCACATTCAAACATCAAATTCTCATATGAACTGTGAATTCTCTGAATTTATCGTTAAGAATTTAATCCTTCCTTGAAGGAACTCAAGAACAACTTCAGAATTTACTTTGTAAACCATATATTAACTTGCTTTGAAACATTAACATATAAAAATTCAAGATGAAAGCAAGAAGACATTCACAAATCTAAGATGGAATTCAAGTGTATTCTCGTTAAAATTTTCAGTATCAATACATTGAAAATGATAAAATGCTACAATCAAACCCTAGATCCAAGCTCTCTCAATTCAGTTACCAATTTTACCATCCATTGAAAAATACAACAAGCTTCTATATGTAGTCACTAGTCATCTTGTAATCCCTAAAAATTACGATGCAACAAGCTACGGATGACTAGGACAGGGTTAGGGTTTCCAACAACCACACCAACTAGATAATCATGAAATTTACTACCAAAGAGACATGCCAGGGAATCTAGAGCAATCAGGTCCAAATTGATCTTCATTTATGGCCAAAATACTGAATGGTACATTAGAAAATAGAAATTGCATCATTTTAGCTCCCTATTTACTTCACCTGCATAATAAATTACGTGATTGATTCACCCATTTTTCCACGACATGGACATCCTTTGCAGACAAGCATCATTTCTAGACCATACTGTGATAGTGGACAAGATCAAATCAAGTCGATCAGCCGCCCATGCATTTAATAACCAATCCTTTACTCGTAGAAAACCCTTAAATGATTCAAATATCTCATAGCAATGGTCAATCAAATAAGTTTAAAACATAGCCATCGATCTCTCTTCTCTCCCAGCACATTGGGAAACACTCATTGATTTACAACAGTCACTTAAACCTTTAAAATTATTTGGCCACATCATTTACCTAACAACCAATCAGAATCAAGCATATCAGTAACACCTGGTGATGTCTTTATTTCTAACCCAACTTCTATCTGGAAATTTAGCGACTGAAGTAACTCATGATCGCTTGATCCTTGTCTTAACTCTAGTCTAGTTTGGAGATTCAGCGACAAAGTCAATCTTGCAATCTTTGAATTTTTCTTTAACGTATGGTTTCATTCGAAGATCAAGCGATAACCATCTGATCTCATCTGCATCAATGACCATCGTTGAATCGCCTAATGTTAGAAGAATTAACTATTTCATTGCACGACTTGGAGATAACCGCAGCACTAGATCACTAAATGTTAAGGCACTAACCACCAAAATTAGGAGATGATGCGAACACTCAGTTGCACAATCATTGAATTTTTTACTTAACTGGGGTTTAGTTTAGAGATCACATGAACAAAGGCATTTTCTAAGTCACCAAATATTTTCTTAACCCTGAGAAAGAGAACAAGCACCATCTATCGACCAAGATCAACATTGACAGTCCTCACCAATTCGCCAAATTTTTAGTGCCTCAACCATTTTATTATGCGAATCGACAACTGAAGGAAAACAAACTATCTACCAAATCATTGAATGTCAACCCACTAACTGCCAAAATCAAGCGAACATGCGACCATTGCATTCGCCAAGTCACGAGATGAAATGACTAACCACCCGAGAACTTGGAGATCACGTGACTAAGGAAAAGAAAAATGGCATGTCTAGAAAATAGACTTAAGTGACCAAGAAAAGGTAATGAAGAAATAGAATAATGGTAGGGTTTGGACTTAGACAATTTTCTCAAAACCCTAAAAACATGAATAAACCCTATTTCTTATACCTTTAGACAACCATATCTCTCTATTTTTTACATCAAAACACTTGCAATCTGAACTGGAGCTTGCACACATCTTAAACTATCCCTGACTAAGTTCACAAGCTACAACACACCATAAATTTTCTTTGCTGATAAAAAATGTTTTGCAGTAGGACAAGGTAATTTCTTAGGATTTTCACAAGACAAGACCACTTTCATTGGATTTTGGCAATGACAAGAAAATGGGCTAACATGGGCCTCATACAATCACCGTACAACCATAGGACAACCCATCATACAGTCCTCACACAACCACCGTACAGCCACAACATAATCATATGTCCTCCTTGTTACACCATACGGCCTAAAACCTTATCATATGCCCCTTGCTACCCATATGCATCACCACTCTCACACCATACGGTCCTCTAGCATCCATCGTACAACCACTCTTAGCTACCATATGACCACTCCCAACTACTGTACAGTCACTTCTAGGAACCGTACAACCTCTTCCAGTCAATGTGAAAATAAGTAATTTGTTGCACCAACATAACAAACCTCCATACAATGAATTATAGAGACTTTAGGCCAAGATAGCAAATTGGTACATTACAGTGGTATCAAAGTTGGTGATTCTACCAGCTTGTGGGTATTGAATGAGAGTTTATTCAAGGAAAATGAGGACATATCACTCAGTCGATGGAATGGTGGACCAAGATCCTATTACTGAAGTCATGACTCTTCTGAGAGAGCTCACTAGGAACCAGGCATAGATAAATGACACTCAATGCCTCATGGAAGAGAGACTATGAAAATTGGTTGAAGGCAAGATATCTATCGAAAAAGTGACAATTCTATCTCAAGAAGGGAAAATCCCCAAACTGTACACTCTAAACCATCAATGCCAACTTTCCCTCCATGGGCGAAAGAAAACTATAGAGAGAAACTAAATTTCTAGGAAATACAAGATCAACTTCGGGAAGATTGGAGGAACGCAAATATGGAAGGAGATATATCCTACAAAGATTATGCTAAGCTGATAATGAGATAATCGAGTGGAAACAAGCATGGCTATTATAATGATGATCTTAGATGAAAGATTGGAAAAGTTAATCTGTCATCCTTTGATGGGTGTGGAACTATCACAACTCAAGCATGGGTGCAAAAATCAAACACATATTTCTAGCTCAACCCTATGCTAGAGGATGAGGCCATCAAATTTTCTACACTACATCTGGAAGGAATAGCCTATGAATGGTGCCATCATGGCATGGTTACTCTCAACCACAATCAAATAAATTCCTATGCTAAATTCACTAAGAGACTAATAGACCATTTTGATGGAAGGGATCTAGAACTAAATTTCAAAGAACTGGCTCAGCTAAAACAATCCATCACAGTCAATGGTTACATAACAAAATTTAAGAGAATGTCTATCTTGGTAACAGATATTTTAGAAAGACAATTGGTGGTGTGGTTTATGGATGGACTGATGGAGCCCTTGAAGGGTTGGGTGAAGGGATTCAACCCCATCACACTCACGAAGGCAATTAAGAAGGCACGCGACATGGTGGCATCTTCTTCTTCTTCCACCAAATATTACTCATAGTCCAAACCACCTCTCGCTCTAAGGGAAAAAGACAATAGACCCCCACCTAGTAGGCCCCCATTGGATGAGGCAACTAGGAAGGAACTTTATTTCAATTATAAGGAGCCATGGGTACCAGGACATCGATGCCTTGGCAAAGGAGGAATCCATTACATTGAGGTATTGTCCAATAGTGAGGAGGAACAAGCACCAGACACTAAATATGATGAACAACAAGCTTTTAGAGGTAAACCTCAATTGCATAGAAAGAATAGCCACACTATTCATGAGAAGAGGCTCCATTTCTACTCTAGTAGGAACTCCAAGGTGTACTATATTCCAGGTCTGAGGCACCCTCCAAGGGCGACTGGTTGTGGTCATGCTTGACAGTGGAGCCACACTCAACTTCATTAACTCATCGCTGGTGAGTCGACAGAGTTTGTGTACAAAGACACACCAGGGATTTGACATCAAGATGGCGAGAGGAAACATGTTAAAATACACTCATTTGGTTCTACAACTGAGCATCACCATGGGGAACCACACAGTGATGAATGATTTCTTCATGGTTGATCTGGATGACATGGAAGTCATTCTGGGCATTCAGTGGATGGAAACATTGGATGAATACACACAGAGTTTAAAATGAATGGAGTTCTCCTTCGAGGTAAATGGAAAAAAGGTTGTGTTGAGAGGGACATCGAATGGAGGACCGAAGGAAGTTTCAAACCAACAAATGGAAGCAATCTTTAGACATGATGATGTGGTCTAGGCCGCACACTATTTTGCCTCGATGGAACCTTTACAAACTCAAATAATTGACCACAAGGATGAAGAACTTTGAATGGTTTTGGATAGACATCACCAAGTCTTCACCGATGTACCATTAGGAATTCCACCACACTGGGGGTTTGAACATACCATTGAGATGGAGACTAGTGCCAAATCGGTTATCATTATGCCATACTACCACCCTAAGAGGCTAAAAGATGAGATTGAAAAAATAATATAGGAACTTCTTGACAAAAGTTGGATCAGGCCCAACTCCAGTCCTTTTGCATCATCAGTAGTGCTGGTTAAAAAGGATGGAACATTGCGAATATGCGTAGACTATTGCACACTGAATAAAAATACCATCAAGTACAAGTACCCAATTCCAAGGATCAATGAGTTTTTGGATGAGTTACATGGTGTCATCTATTTCTCCAAAATAGACCTCCGTTCAAGGTATCACCAAATCTACATGAGGCAACATGATGTGGAGAAAATAGAATTTCGTTTCCATTATAGACATTACAAATTTTTGGTCATGTCTTTCAAATTGACCAATGCTCCAGCTACATTCCGATTTTGCATGAATCACATTTTTAACAAAAAGTTGCATAAGTTCATGTTGGTATTATTCGATGATATATTGATCTACAACAAGACATGGGAGGAGCACTTAAGGCATTTGGAAGAAATGCTTGCTATTATGAAGTCACAACTTTTGTTCACCAAAAGATCCAAATGTGAATTTAGGATGACAGAGATATTATATTTGGGGCACATCATCAGTAGCCAAGGAGTTCAGGTACATCAAGAGAAGATTCATGCTATCTTGGATTGGCCACCTCCGAAGACTCTTTTAGAACTATGTGGATTATTTGGATTGTGTAGTTATTATAGATGGTTCGTGAAGGGGTTCTCATAGCTCAATGCATCACTCACTGATTTGACAAAGAAGGGGTCTTTTCAATGGAATGAATGGGAACATCAAACTTTTGAGAAACTCAAGGAGACTATGAGTTCTTGTCTGGTCCTTGCACTACCAAATTTCACCCAACCTTTCATCCTGTACTGCAACACCTCCAGAGAGGGTATCGGGGCCATGTTGATGTAGGACCACCACCCAATTTCTTTCAAAAGTCGAAAGCTCTCAGGGGCTAAAAAGTTGTATTCCATATATGATAAAGAAATGATGGCCATCATGCATGCTTTGACAAAATTTTGGCAACACGTCATTAGAGCCAAGTTCATCATTCGTACAAACCACAATAGCCTCAGACATTTTCTAGAACAACAAGAATCGAATGAGTGAAAATAGAAATGGGTAAGTACAGGCTTTTGACATTGACATTGAGCATGTAAAAGGAAAAAATAATGTAGTGACTGATGCCTTGTCAAGAAAGCCGACCATGTGTTCCTTATCTCAGATATCAACGGATTGGAGAGAATATTTGTTGGTTGAATACTCCAAGGATAGGTTTGCATGCCAACTCCTAGACAAAGAAATACAAGATGATAGGCATAAGGTGGTTGATGATATTATTTTATACAAAGGTAGAATTTATTTGGTACCTGAATCCAATTTGAAAAAATAAATCTTGAAAGAGATGCACAATTTGCCTCTAGTTAGGCATCAAGGTTAGTTGAAGACCTACTGATAGATTAGGGAAAGGTTCTCATGGAAGGGCTTAAAGAATTATATATTACAGTACTCCCAAGAATGCTCTACCTATCAACAAAATAAAGCTAAACACACTCTTTCGGTGGGTTTACTTCAACCATTACCGATTCCAAAGAAGAAGTGGGATAGCATCTCAATGGATTTCATCTTCGGGCTCCCTAAGGCATAAGGTAAGGACTAAATCTTTGTGGTAGTTGAGAGATTAACCAAGTATGCACATTTCTTTTCTATTTCAATAGAGTTTTTAGCCTCATAGGTGGCAGACTTATTCTTTTGAGAGGTGTTCTACCTGCATGGACTCCCTCAAAACATAGTGAGTGATAGAGATAGACGCTTCCTCAGTAATTTATGGAAAGAATTGTTTCAACTAGCAGGGATAGAGCTATCGCCAAGCACCATTTACCATCCCCTAGACCGATGGAGAAACGGAGATTGTGAACAAATGGTTGGAAGGTTGCCTCAAAAATTATGTTTCAGCACAACATAGGGCATGGGTCAAATGGCTACATCTGGGAGGGTACTTTCACAATACCACCTACCACATGTCCATTGGAATGGAACCTTTCAAAGCTTTGTACAGTTATGAACCTCCTTCATTTATGGACTTAGCTTTGGGTGATAGTCACGCACAAAAGGCCAAGGACTAGCTGGAGGAAGGAATAGATATTTTAAGATCCCTAAAGGAAAATCTCCAATGGGCTCAGAATCAATAGAAAATGTATGCTAACAAGCACTGAACTGAGAGGAGTTTTGAAGTAGGGGATTTGGTATACCTTTGAATTCAACCATATAAACAATCCTCTTTGAAGGCTTCCAGGAAAGAGAAGCTAAGGCCGCACTTCTATGGACTCTACCGTGTGACCAGGAGAGTGGGCGAGGTTTCATACAAATTGGATCTACTTGAGGGGAGCCGAATCCACAACGTCTTCCACATTTCTTGTCAAAAAAAAGTCATGGGTTAGGAAGTGATGGTCTCCACAGACCTACCACCCCTTGATGATAGAGGAAAGTTAGTATTGGAACCCAAGGAAATCATTGATAGTTGAGAGAAAAGATTGAGGACACGCACTATTAAGGAATTTCTTGTGCACTGGATGGATCTCCTCCTTGAAGATGCCACCTGGGAAGGCAAAGAGATTCTGGGACATCCTAGTCTATAATTACTTGAGGACAAGCAATTATTGGGATGGGAGGACTGTAATTTTCCCATCATTAAATGAATAATAAAATTATTGTATTTGGGTCCCGATCGATTTAGTTTATCTCAGGCCCATTTTTTTTTGTTGGCATAGGTGTAGGTTGTTGTCATCGGCTCTTTTGTGAACTCTCAAGAGTTTTCTCAATGGGTATTTATGTGTAGTGTGTAGGTTAGATTAGATATGTTGAGATTTGATATTTTATTTGTATTTGTGAGTTCCTTTTGGGATTCTACTAGTTACCTGTAATGTCCCCATTTTTTCAAGGTCTTGGGATTAGCCTATCATGTGACCCTTGTAGGCTGATGAGAATGGACAAAGGATCTCTTTTAGTGGGCATCTACTTTAGGATTCAATATGCTTTGGTTTGGCTTTTTTTTGGCATCATTCAGACTTCATTCGCTATTGTTTTGCCATGTTTACTATTTATAGTAAGCTTGATGTTGTTCGAGAAGGAGCTTTTCTATTTTTGGAAAGTGCATTTGGTCACATAGAGAAATAATAGGTGTGACTCATGTTTCAGATGACATATTTAAAGGATAAGTATTTTACGAGTTATTATTATTTTGGTGGCCAAATTATTATTAAATCATTAAATGGCTTATTATAAAGTTATAATTTAACTTTATAATTTCACTTAAGTTGAGGGTTGAGTCATCATGGGAAGGGGCCATTTATTTAATTAATTCATGGAAGCCTAAGCCAAGGTATTAATTTAAAGTATTGGAGTAAATGAATTAATAAAAGGAAAAAAGTATATATTTTTATCCCACATTGGTAAGAATTGTGTTTGAGCTCTCACAAGAAAGAATAAAAAGGGACTTGAGAGCTCATTCTAAGATATCCATTATTCATTTGATAAAAAATTTATGAAGTTCTTGGCTATGAGAAATGGCTAGGCTTTGAGGACTGGTTCGTCTCTTGGCAATTTGAATCATCACTGATTGATGATGAATTTTGCAAACTAAATTCTGAGAATACAATTCTGATTCTGGAAATTCAATTTGTTGCTGAGGTAGAGCAAATTGAATTAACTTCTCTACTATGTTTACTATTATTGAGAAGTTGTTTGTGAGTTTGGTCTTCATAGTTTGGAGAGAATTCTTCAAAAAATTGATAGCATTGTTGGGGGTTATTGTTTAGCAATTATGGAAGATGCTGGGAGTTATTGACAAGCATCTTTAAGGCTCTCGTACGGAATTTTGGAAGGGCCATACAGATTTTATGTAAGTTGTCGTACAGACATGGTAGGGTCATACACTACTGATTAATGATTGCAAGTTTGAGGGCTGAAATAGGTTGTTGTTGTTATGAATTGGTTGGAGTTACACTTGGTTAGTTTTTGAAGATGTCATTGCAAAAAGGGGAGGAGTTTAATGCTTGGTGCCAATTCTTCATGTGGCTGCATTTCATTCCCAGCATGCACGTTTTGTCAAGGTGCCATATTCTGAATTATTTATTGTAATGGTTATTATTAATGACAAGATGGTTGAGTTCCAATTTAAATAAGCAATGAAGTTGATATAAATTTCTATTATTCACAATGCTTATGTTGGGAAATTTAGTGAAATATTATCTCTAATTTTTAATTAAAATTTTGCAAATAAGTTATAAATATTTTGGATCTCTGTTAAATTACAAATAAAATTGAGAAAAGAGTTAGTTTCCAATTGAGAGCTAGTTGGGTTCTTTACAGTGGTATCAAAGCATGTTTCCTACCATCCTGTGGGGAATGAATTCTTTTATATTCTAATGATATTTTACAAGTGATCAGCACTCTCTCTTTTCCTAGCTATGGACAAATAGAGGAGGCCTAGTTCTAGAATTTGGCGTAGCAGTATGGGAAAAAGAGAGGAAATGAATGCCTTAGTGGAAAGTATGGAAAGACTTAGGCTGCATCAATAGAGATTAGCAGAGAGTTTTTCAGATCCATAGATATTAGACAGGATAGCGAAGTATATGGTCTCTTCTTTTAGGAGGCTGACATCGAGATTGCAGGGAAGAAAGCTTGAGTTTTCCCCGATAGGTGCCCATGATGTAGATGTACCTATATTTAGTACGAAACATGCTAGTCCTCTCTATAGTGTTGATGATGGATATATTTCATAGGGACATGTGGATGTATCATTACCATTGGTTGATAGCAGCACTGAGCTTTAGCAGGTTGAGGCCCCCAGAGTAGTAACTATGGTTAGTTTAGAGATAGATGATGTTGTAGTTATCACTGAGTGTTCAAACTCTTCCATGGAGGGAGTTGTTATTGGAGGATTTTATGTCATCTATAGTAGTGTTTCTCCAATGCAGGAGGTAGCTACTTCCTCATATGGGACTAATGCTTGTATGAAGTCTCCTAGTTGTGATGTTGGTGATCTAGGCGTTACAGCGGAGTCAATTGATGATGGTTCATGCTCTAGCATTATTGGTGCACAGCCTGATGTTGAGTCATGTGTGCAGAGTCAGGTGTCAGAAAGTGAGATTTTAGCAGGAGATGTGGATGCAAATAGTATAGACACATCTAATGATACTTTTGATGATATTATAAGCTGCATTGGGAATGACACCCCTTGTGAGATGTCGGGTGTTGACTGTGAGGAGTGTATGAGCTCTGACAGCTCTGAGGTTTATGATAGCAGTCACATTATGGAATCAGTGTAAGAGACAGTGGTTTTTTCTTGAATTGAGGATGTGTGCATGGAGCTATTTAGTGATGAGACTCATGATAGGAGTGTTACAGTTGAGTTGGGTGACATAGATTCATCCCACGGTGTAGATGATTCACATGATGACATTGAGTCATGTATGCAGCCAGAGTTAGTGGAGGAGTCATGAATAGATGATGTGGATAGTAGAATCATAGATATCTCTGATATTGAGAGTGAGGATGATGGGTGTTGTAGTGTTTCGGGCTTTTTATATCTGACTTTGGGTGTGGACTCAGCATTGTCATATGGTGGTGGTGGGTTCCAAGATTCTTTGTTATAGGGACTCATAGATGAGGATGGGGAATCATGTGAGTGGCAAGAGTTTGTTACAGCCAGGGCTTCCACTTTTAGAGAGGGGGTTACTTCTTCGGTGACTCATGAGGATGATTAATCCTGTAGCAAGACATCTCTGATTTATCAGGCCTTGGAGGAGGACTTGAGTTGTTAGTGAGTGAGGATGGTGTAATGCCCCAAAATTGGCACCTTACAATTCTAATCAATTTTGGTACATTTCTTCAAATTTTTATATCATTGAAGTCCTATTGTACTCGGCAATTATTTCTCCTAATTGACTTTATTTGACTTGGTGTCAAATGCAAAAAACCCTAAATTTGTATTAATCATATACACTATATTTAATTCCTAAATATTTGACATTTATTGGCTAAATAATCCCTATGATTAATTAATTTAATTCTAAAGTCCTAGTGCTTTAAAAAAAATTAATTCCACCCCCTTTAGCTAATACACATCAAAGGAATTAAATGTTATTTGGTTATTTAAATGAATTACTCCCATTTGGATCTAATAATTCAAACAATTTGAAAAGTCACCCATGTGGCAATAATTCATTTTCTTAATTAAATAATTCATCAATTTGTCTCACCTTCCTCCATGGAAATGAAGAGTCAGCCATTTCTTTCCAAGAAACTCTTCATCCTTCTCCCGGGCTCTTCTATGTTATGGGCTCCTTTTTTCCTCATTGGAGGAGGCAATTTTTAGAGTACCAAAACTATAGTGGATTTTTGTCTCAATTCTCTCATATTTTCAAGCTTTTTCATTGCATATTAGTATAATTTCGTGTTAGTAGCATTTAATTGCATTCTCATCTTAATATAGTTGGCTTATTTTGTTAGTAGCTTAATTCTTACCTTTCTTTCAAGCTTCATAGATTAAATCTGCACTTTCATTCTTAGATTACAATTGTATCTTCATTTTAGATTAATTGCAATTTGATTATCTTCATAAGATTTCAAATCCTCTATTTTAGAATTGGTCTAATGGTTGTTGGCTCTTGTTCTGAGAGTAATTCAAACACCCCATCTAAATAGGAGGCAACAGGTCGATTTGATTAAGTGTGCAAATTGGACAATTCATGTTCATTTTCATGTACAATGATTGATAAATTAATGTGTTGTGTCTATGGCTGAATTAGAGCTCAATATTCAGACACAAACATTTTGGCACCCACCGTGGGGTAGAAAATTGATTTCTGGCCTCATCAATCTCAAACTTTTTTGAAAATTCTGCACTCTACCATACATCTGTACTTCACTATGTACAAAATCTCACACGATTCTTCTGAGCATGCCACGTGAAGTTTTGCTTCCAAGAGCACTTTCTCGCATGAAGAAAGCATTATCTCATGTAGGGCCCTGCACTTTCTCATGTGAAGCTTGCCATCAGTGTTTAAAATTTCTCAGTTTCTGCAATTTACTGTTACTATTTCCTAACATTTATCATTTGTTGTAGTTTTTTATATCTCTATTTTTCTTACAGCGTAACAATGGGCTGCAGGATGATTGATCAAGACATAAGAAAACTTGCTAATGGTTTGCTTGCAGGACAGTTGTCGAAGACTATTTTAAATGTTGTGCTTGTTTACTATTTTTACTCACATAGTATAACTAGGGCCTTGTGAAGATTTCTTAAGGGTCTTGATAGTGAGCTAGGGCAATAGGCTCTTCATTACATGGAAGTGATGCCCATGGATGAAATCGAGACCCAAACCTTGCTAGGATGATAGATACCTTAGAATGCAAGGAAAGGTAGTGAATCTTTAGCACGTCTACTTATTAGGGGATTATACTCTTCTCTCTTTGAGAGAACCAGAAACCCAAAAGCTTGTGGATTGGCTGAAGAGGAACTAGCTCGGTGATAGACATGTCTTGCATGTTTGGGGTAAGGTTAAGAGGTAGAGAATTATGCTCTTCTCTCTTTGAGAGAATCAGAAAATTTGACCCTTGGATCCAAGCCAAAGTCTGTGTCACCTTTAGAGGGCCTGCCGGAAGTTGAACCTATGGGAATGACCCAAGTGAGTACACACCTATTTTTGGTGATTCCATCTCACTATAATAAAGAATTCTTTGTTAGTCTAAAGACTTCAAAGCCATGTTAATTTATTTATCTTGCTTTCGACTATCATCTTGAGAAAGCTCTGTTTGTTGTACTGAGCAGCACCGTTCCTAGCCCTGCTTGTGAGGGTGTATGACTTTCAGGTGTTGGTGTGGCTGCGAGGCCTCAACCCTATATTAGGGGCACCAAAGGTTAGTGTGAATGGAAGCCCACTATACACTTTCTTAGTTAGTTTCCTACCCGGATCACCTCTGAAAGGAGACATAATCTTTGCACAGGGAGGGGGAAGAATCTCTCCCCTAGTTTCTCACCATAGGCATGCACCTGGACGTTAGAAAGTGGTATATGACACTGGCCCCTACTTCAAGGGTAACCTTTGAACATATACTTTTGAGTCCTTGGAAACACCAAAAACACAAGCGTCCTCTAGGGGTGACATGACTGTGTGAGGTGAATGCATGCACGTAAGTTGTGAGGCACAGATTTTGTCTTCTCTACCATTTTTTTTTGTAGGGATAACTAAGTGATTGTTTCAAGTCTTAAACTATCCATCATGATTAAACAAAGACTCCCATGATTCTATCAAGTTGTTTTGTCCTTGGTAGAACTGTTTGCGACTACTTGCATCACTATTGCTTGATCTAAAACTTCATGCTTGTAAATGATTGCTTGCAACATTCAAACTGAGATTGCTGATTCAAACTGTCTTGAAACTATTTGAAAACTATAAATTCTGTCAGAGAACAACCTACGCTGTCTCTTGAAATCTAACTTTTACCTCAAAAACCATGTCGAACCTATCGAAACCTAGTCTTTTCCCACGCAAGATTTTAGAACATGTGCATTTCCTCGCATGAGATTTCATTATCTCACACACAGTCTGGCATTTCCTTGCATGAACTAGCACTTCCTCACGCGATCCTGTACCCTAATTTTCAAAACAATGAGCTATTTCCCGTTGACTGGTCAGCTTTTTGCTTGATCTAATTTTTGTCTAAGGTCTGTTTACCTATTTTCCTGTCGTCCACTATCTGAAACTGAGTGTCTTGAGCTGTGAACTAAACAATTGCTACATAAACTTGTATTGTCTCTTTGTTATTTGTCTTATCTTATTTTGCTCTTATACCTTGCAACACGATAGTCCCATCTCAATTGTTCTAGCCATTCTCTTGATGATTCATGTTGGGTGCATCTTACATCTTGGTTGTTCTAGCCTTTATCTCTTATTTGCTATTCCTAGAGATAGAGTTTTAGCATAATCCCAAGTCCTCCCTCTTTACATTTCCATCTATACCTGTTACGACTAGAAGTGGCAACACTTTCCCCATCCATGGTATCAGACAAGGTAGAGGCAAACCTCGTAATCAAGGAAGAGGTCATTCTGAACCTATTATCCAATTTGAGAGTTGTGATGGATCCTCTAGTTCCTCTTTGTTGAGTACATTGAAAGATATCCCATCTCAATCATCATCTCTAGTGTTCCAGGGTTATAATCCATTATTTCAAACACAACCTGACTTATTGTTTCAAGAACAAGACAACTCATTATTTTGTAACTTTGAGAGGCCACCTCCTTAGACTGACCCTATTAGCATTATTGAACCTACCAACTCTGTTGAACCCATTGACCCTTTTGATCTTGTTAATGAGTCAAAGGTTACCTTAGTCACACCTTTTCAGCATCGTTCATATTGTTTTATTGAGTCTACACATGCTACACAATCCTACATTGATAAGATGGGAGACCCCTTCGACTTCCAACCGGGCCAATACAGCAAAAATCATGACCAATCTCAAAACAACCAACACCCTGGTCAATCTTGAAATGATCAACGTTACGATCAATCTCAAAATGATCAAAATCAAGACCAATCTCAAAACAAATCTCAAGGCAATCGACAGCCATATCACTATCACCCTCCTCCACATGACCAGAGTCAAGATCAAATCCTGAGCATTTATGAGATCCTTGGTAATGACGATGAGACGATAACCCAAAATGACATAGATGTTGTGAAAGCCAACAAGAGTCTTATCAAGATGATGGAGATCCTCCTTCTAGAAGAGAAGGAGAAATACTTTCTTGAGCTGGCCAAACAAGGGGCCAAATTACCCCCAGACTACCAAGTCGAAATGCTTGTGGCCAAAGAAGAAGAAACTGAGACTGCAAAATTACAAAAGATGATTCAAGACATGCAAGACCAAATTAGCCAACTTGCAAAGGATAAAGATAAACTTGTAAAATAATTCACAATGGAAAGCATCTATCCTTTCCCCTTCAATAAGAGTCTTCGCATGCCACTTTTTCCCAAAGGTGTCAAGCTGCCTAAATATGAAAAATAATTGGGTACTACTGATCCCCAGGATCACTTGAGAGAGTTTGGTGCTCTATCTATGGAATTTATACATGATCAGATGTATCTTATGCACCTCTTTCCTCGTAGCTTGGGTGTTTCAGCTATGGATTGGTTTTCTCAGTTACCCACTGGAATCAAATCTTTTGAGGAGATCACTAATCTGTTTATCCAACATTACTCATGCAATATTCAGCATCCAGTCAATATCCAAGACCTTTGCAATCTAAAGCAGTGACAAGGGGAGCCTTTCTTGGCATTTCTCCAGAGATGGAGACAACTATGTACAAAATATCCTCGCAAGCTACCAGAGTCTGAGAGACTCAACATCTTTTTGAATAATCTTATCCCAAATTTTGGATATCAAGTATAACTACAAGGTCCCCTAACCTTTGATAGCATGATTAAGCAAGCTATGCAAATAGAAGTATTTATGATCAAGAAAGGAGAGTTGACTTTGCAAAAGGATAACAAACAAGGGTCTTCCTCCTCAAACTAAGATAAAGGGAAGTTTGTCAACAAGAATAGAGATCTTGTAAATGATGGAGTGGTTGACAATGTGACCTCGAAGCTTGCAATATCTATTTTCAATCTTTCCTCTAGTATATAGGTGGTCAAAGCTACTGAAAAGGCTACAACAGACACTCAACAGCCTTCGAGGTTCGCTAAAAACAAGCCTTGGGCATCTAAACCCAAGTGTCAGTTCATATCCTTAGGAGAACTGCTTGATGTGGTTTATAAGACTCTCGTGTAGAATCAAATACTCACTCCTTTGGAAAAATGTCTCTATGAGCCGCAACCGTGACCTCATTTGTGGATCGACAATGCATACTGTGATTATCACCAAAATAAGGGTCATAAAACTTCTACTTGTCTAAAACTACACCATAAGGTCAAAGATTTGATTGACAATGGTGACATTGTTGTGGATAGTCATAACAAGAATTCAGATCATCAAGCATTTAAAGATCCCTTTCCTCCTCACGAGAAAGGTGAATCTTCCAAGACTAAGAATATCAATGCCAAAGTTAACTACACGTACACTACCAATGACAATGTCATTAATATGATTGAACCTATTGAGGTTGAGTATTGTGATGTGATTACTATTAAGGGGAGTGAAGATGTCCTAAGACTAAGACTCCATTTTTCTTGTGAGGCCCCAGGTCTCATTCTTCCAAACTTGAATCGTCTAAGGATTGTGCAAATGTTGTTACTCGCTCTCGTGGGAAAATCAACATTAAGGGTCCTGACCCTTCTCCATCTGCTCTGAAACAACCTGGAGATAAATTTGTTGTTGGTCCTACCAAAAAGAACTTGAAATTGATCCCTACACATAAAGTGGCTAACTATAGCATTCTAGACCACCTGCAATGTACCAATGCTCAGATCACTATCTTTGAGCTGTTGAAGATCTTGCCTACTCATAGGGAGATTCTGGATAAAGCCCTCACCAAGGTGAATGTCCCAAAAGATTTGGATCTTGATCGGTTTCAATCCATGGTGGGTCAGGTGACCTCACCTCACTATTTGTCCTTTTCTAAAGAAGATGACCATTCGCTAAGCCATCCGCACAATGCTCCTTTGCATATAGAAGTCATGATAGGTCCAAAGCACGTCCACCACATCCTCATTGACAATGGTGTTGGCCTCAATATTTTCTCTACTAAGCTGCTCACCCAATTAGGCTATGATGAAGATTTCATAGATTCCTATAAGAAAATCACCATTAAGGCATATGATGAAGAAGAACACAAATCCTAAGGTCTAGTTGTGCTGCCAATCCGAGTTGGGCCTGTTGAAAGAGATGTCATTTTTCATGTTCTAGATATTCCTCTGGCATATAATATATTGTTGGGTAGACCATGAATCCATGAAATGTAGGCTTATCCATCCACATATCACCAATTTATCAAATTCCCATTCCATGGAGCAGAAGTGATAGTACCTACCAATACCAACTATTCTTGCAACACACATAATCTGCAGACAGTCTTGTCCCAACTAATAGAGAGCCCACTAAATTCTATGATGCCAAGCTCAAGGAAATGGAACAGACTCTGAAGCTTAAGGATGCAGGCATGGGAGGGTATCAAATTGAACCTGTATTATCATTAGCATCTCTACCTACATCTCTATATTCAACAAACCTTCTACTTGTTCTCCCCAAGTAGTCTATGATGGTGCCTTTGTCAAGTCCACAACACCATTAGAGGATGAAGATGAGGAAAGCACTATTATAGCTTGGCTTTACCAAGGAAAAGAAACATCTGAACAAATCACTCCTGCTCGTGACTTAGAAGAAGAACCATACAGTGAAGCCTTCAAAATCATGAAGTGATTCGGTTATAAAGGGAGTGGCCCTATAGGGGTGGATGATAATGGCTTTCTTAAACCAATTGAAGCCACAAGTTGTCATACCAAGGACACCACAGGTCTAGGCTTCAATAAAATCCCATTTCATCTAGGGATTAACAAGTTTGTACCAGTACCAGAGCTAGAACCAAAGCCAAAATTTCGGTCAATTTTTTAGGACATTACCACAACTCATAAGTCAGAGAGTAGTTCTGACGAGGATACTTTTTCATATCCTATTGTGAGCAAGGCTTTCGAGGATACCTATATCTATTTTGAAAGGCTCAAATCAATCAAACATTAAGAGTTTAATCTAGCATGCAATCAAAACAAAACAAAGAAACTCTAAGCTAAGCCACCTCAGATTGAGCTAAAAATAGGTGCACCCAAGCACTGTTTGATTTTCTCTGATAAGAGGGATATGGGTGTGCTCTCTAAGCACTTGGAGCATATTCCTAATGCATTCTAAGATGGTTTGAGACTCATGAAAACTCCAAAAATGGCACAATAATGGGTAGAACACCCAAGATTTCCCCTAAGGCCTCAAGAACTCGAACTATGATGCTTTAAATGGAGATTCAATGCAAGTATAATTATGCTAAGATTGATTTTAGACCAAATAGAGATGTGATATGAGACTATGCTATGCAAAACAATAAGAAAAACTATCTTAATCCATTATTACTAAGCTATGATGAGCTAAAATGCTTGAAAGTAGGCTAATTTTAGAATGATTTGCTAAGATCTAACATGAAAATGGCATTATAAGATTACTATTACTTGAAAATAAAAGTGGATCCATTATTCTTAGAAATGAGGGTATTTATAGGATTCCTAAGGACTTGGGGTAGGAAGAGTGAGTGGCCAAGATTGAAATCCTTAAAAGAGACCAAGATTCATTCAAAGGGGAGCACATGGATTGTGCTAGTTTAGGGTCACCTCCTTGTGACAAGTGTCACAAGGGCATTGGGTTGAAAGATGGGAGGAATGTGCACAATTTGGGAAATGTGCCTAAGGTCAAAGGGTGTAAGAAAGGGGTGAGGGGCTTCTTAAATACATGATAAATGCATGTAAGAGGGATAAGGAAGCCTTAAATACATTTAGTGCATTTCAAAAAGGGAAGCCCTCTTTGTTGACTTTGGGGTAAGCTTAAGAGTTGGTAATCTTGTTTAGGGAATGTGACAAGGTTAGGGGGAAGATTAGGATTAGGATTAGGATTAGGATGGGTGAAGAGGTTGGGTTGAGAAGATTCTAGAAGAGTCTAGAGTTTTCCTTGGTTTTATGGAATAAATATTTATTCATTCCAAAGGCTTAAGTTTTGGGAATATTTATTAAAATATTTTCAATAAATATGAAAATTAAATATTTAATCTTAATTAAATATTTAACCTTGGGATTAGGGTTAGAAAAGATGGGATTAGTATTTTAATCGAGATTAAGAAGGAATTAGAAGATTCTAGAAGAGTTTAGTGGTCTTAGGAAAATTGGCCAACTTTTGGTCAAAAAATAAATTAATTTTTTTTTTTTTAATTTTTGGTCAATTTATTAATTAAATAATTAATAAATAGGGGAATAATGTTTAAATAAGATTTAAACATTTTTGGGAGGGATTTCTTAATTAAATCTTTTTAATTAAGATAAAGGGGTTTAATGGCATAAAAATAAATTAATTAATTAAATAATTAATTAATTAATAAATTATGATGTCATCAGGGATTTTTCAAAAAATAAAAATAATTTATTTTCTAAAGGATTTTTAGGTGTCTACATTTTGCCCCTCTTTGATGCGATGCTGCAAGTGGCATGGCGTCAAAGACAAGAAAATAAGATGCCCAAGGCTAGAATTTAGAGGAATGATGGGTTGTGCCCCCTCGAGAAAAGAACACAAGGAGTAAACATTGTGGAATTTTCTCAAAAGGAAACAAAGAAGGAAGGACCTAGGAAGAAGGGGAGATAAATAACCAAGATTCCAAGAGCAAAGATGAGTGAATGCAAGATGAGATGGAATGCAAAATGCAGGATGCAACTACATGAGAGAGGCAAGATGCAAGATTAATCTATATGATGCAGAATGCGGGGGATGGGGGAAGCTCCAAGTGCAAATGTGGAGAGCACAACCTAGTTTGATATAGCAACAATAGAGACCTGCCAAGGTTACGAAAGAACACAAGGCCTTGTCACCAGCGTTGCATAGGACTGACGCTAAAAAGATACACAGGGTTGCCCCAGCATCACACATGAAACCTGAAGGAGGCATGGTGGAAACGATGCTGAAGAAACCACAAACACACAACTGACTCACAGGCAGAAGAAAAAGATCAAAAGACCTTGCCCCAAATTATCCACATTCGCAGCGCACCATGATATAAAGGATCGTGGTGACTTTGAGTAGAGAACAACGAGAAGCCACAAAAGATTTAACAAGATCCAAAGGACAAAATCCAAGACCAAAATGAGAACTCCAAAAAGACATCCTTTGCCAAGGAGAAAGATTTGATGTGGCAGAGTGAGTGAAGGGGGGAAGATTGGTTTGAACGTGTGGAAGGATACATCGACATGGACCTGGTGTTCTTGGTGGGAGATTAGGTCAGACAAGAGGAAGGATACATCCTCAAGGACCTGCTTGATTGATGAGAGAATGAGTGTTGTTGTTTGTTGGCAAATGAGGTAGTCAAAGAATAATCACTATGATCAAGAATAGTCGACAATTGATGTTGTTGAAGTACAAGGCTGGGAAGGACAAAGTGTTCTAATCAAATGCGATTGCAGGACTGACAAGGACTATGTACAATAGAAAAGGACGATATGTACAACAGATGGGAAAGGATATACAATGGATATATACAGAAGCTCAGGATTGGGGATAGGAAGATCTCGCTATACAGGATATACAGGAAGGACAACACTATACAGGATGGTGTACAGGATATACAAGATAGGATACAAGATATGTGCAAGATATGGTACAGGAGATGTGCATGGGGGATTGTGGATTGGCTTGAGGATTATAAAAAGAGGAAAGCGAGGGGATGGTGGATGGGGATGGGGATGGTAAAAAGGACTGAGATGGTGGGATGGGGGGGATGGGAGTTTGATAGATAATGACTCAGTCCACTATGTATGGTGCCTGTTTGCTAGGTTTTCACCAACATACTTGTCCAAGGCACTTGAATTGTCAAG
The DNA here is from genome assembly GCA_027943335.1 of Chamaecyparis obtusa. NCBI lineage: Eukaryota > Viridiplantae > Streptophyta > Pinopsida > Cupressales > Cupressaceae > Chamaecyparis > Chamaecyparis obtusa. Next base: position 848,526 of record BSBK01001834.1, on the reverse strand, counting down.
TTTTCACCATTGGATGATTATTTTCTTTTCTTTTTTTTTCTTGCTTTTTTTTTATTTTTTTGTATTTTTGAGCTTTTTCCAATTTTTTAGGGATTTTCTAAATATGTAGGATCTGGTTCAAGCATAGAACCTCTTCAAATGTATGATGTTGATTGGATCATTCAAAGGCTCACCTTCTAGTGTAGATAGCTGATAAGCGCCAGAGCCGAAGCATGCTGTGACAACATAGGGACCCAGCCAAGTAGGCTCAAACTTGCCTTTCTTTTCTCTATTTTCTTGGACCTTCTGATTTTCTTTTAGAACCATGTCACCGACCTGTAACTGTCTGGGATGGACCTTCTTGTTATAACTCCTTTTGAGTCGATTCTGGTATGCAACCAGGTGATCATATGCTTGCTGTCTCTTTTCATCTAACAGGTCTAGCTGTGTGAGACGGGCTACACAATAGTCTTCATCAGTGGTGTAGTTCTTCATGGAGACTCGCAATGATGGGAGCTCGACCTCGATCGGCAGAATGGCTTCAGCACCATATACAAGGGAATATGGGGTGGTGCCTATGGGAGTATGATAAGAAGTGTGGTAGGCCCAGAGGGTAGGATTTATTTGGAGGTGCCAGTCACGACCAGAATCATTGACAACCTTCTTGAGGATTTTCAAGATAGTTTTGTTGGTTGCCTCAGCTTTGCCATTTCCTTGAGGGAAATATGGACTGGAGAAATGGTGATGAATGTGGAGTCTGGCACACAGATCATCCACATGCTGGTTTTCAAAAGGTGTGGCATGGTCTGTGAAAATGGTAGATGGTATGCCAAAGCGGCAGATAATGTGGTAAAGGATGAACTTAGATATTTGGATGCTAGTAGTTAGGGTGAGCGGAATCGCTTCAACCCATTTGGTAAAGTACTATGTGGTAGTTATTATGTACTTGTGTCCATCTGAGGAAAGGGGAGTGATTAAGTCGACAAGGTCAAAGCCCCAACATGAAAATGGCCAAGGTGGCGCAATGGGCTACAGGTCTTGTGCTGGTGCATGAATCAAATTTGCATGCTGCTGATATGGTAAACATTTTCTGACAAATTCACAAGCATCATGTTCCATGGTTGGCCAATAATACCCAACTCGAAGCAACTGCTTAGCTAGAACCATGCCACTCGTGTGGGCACCGCAAATTCCAACATGAACTTCTTGTAAAGCCAGGACGGCCTCATTTGAGTCTAAACACCTAGAGAGGATATTGTGATACCCGCAACAATAAAGGGTGTTGACTACAAGAGTGTAGCGGGAAGCTCTACGAATAAGGTTTTGGCATTGGTTATTGGTGAGATGGGGAGATATGATACCATTCTTTAGATATGTGTGGATGTCGTGGTACCATGGGGACTAAGGACTAACCAAGACACACACCATTTCTGCATTGGCATTCTCATAAGCTGGTGTATGTAGCTGCTCGACTAGGAATTCATACTGTGATGCGTCGTGTGGGATTTCTAACAAGGATCTGACGATTTCCATTGCGTCTGCTGCTTTGTTCTATAGTCTTGGGATCTGTGTGAACTGTAGATTTAGGAAATGCTCTTTCAGTCTGTCCACCAGCTCTTTGTAAGGTAGCAACTTGTCATCCTTTGTCTGATATTCATTTAGGACTTGTTTGATAATCAGTTGTGAATCTCCAAATACTTGTAACTCTGTGATATTCCACTGAATGGCTATTTTGAGACCAGAGATGAGTGCCTCATATTCTGCAATGTTGTTGGTACATGCAAATCCCAATTTGAATGATTTTGGGATGTAGTCACCTTGAGGTGTGACGAATAGGATTCCTGCACTTGATCCATGTGATGTGTAGGAGCCATCAAAGTATAGTTTGCACATGGGTTGTTCTTCGATCATACATAAGTGTTCATCAGGGAATTCCATGATTAGTGGATAGGCATCCACCAGTGGTGCTTCTGCTAGCTGATCGAAAATGACTTGCCCTTTGATTGCTTTTCGATCAATATACTGGATGTCAAACTCGCTGAGTAACATGACCCATTTTTCCATACGACCTGTGAGAGTTGTCCTGGATAATAGATATTTGAGGGGGTCCACTTTTGAAATGAGCCTGATTGTGTGACTAAGCATATAATGTCTGAGCTTTTGAGTGGCAAAAACCACTGCAAGGCATGCTTTTTCCATAGGTGAATAATTAAGCTCATATCTGACAAGAGTTCGACTAATGTAATAGATGGCTCTCTCTTTATTGTCATCATCATGCTGAGCTAAGAGTGCCCCCAATGTTGTAGTGGTTGCTGAGATGTAGAGTATGAGAGGGCGTCCTGAAACTGGTGGTACTAGGATTGGAGAGTTGGCTAGATACTCCTTGAGTTTATCAAAGCTTCTCTGACATATGGGATCCCATTTGAAGCTTGTGTCTTTGCATAAGAGATGTGTGAAAGGTTGGCACTTGTCTGTCAGCTGAGAAATGAACCGATGCACTGATTGAAGTTTTCCCTGTAGGATTTTGAGCTGTTTGAGAGTTCTTGGTGGAGGAATTTCTGTTATTACTTTGACCTTTTCAGGATCGATCTCTATGCCTCGTCGTGATACTATGAAACCTAGGAGCTTTGTAGATGTAACACCAAAGACACATTTCTTTGGATTGAGTTTTAAGCCATAATGATGTAAGCGATCGAACACACTCTCAAGAACACTTAGGTGTTCACCTCATGTTTTAGACTTCACCAAGATGTTATCCACATAGTCTTCTAGGATCTTATGGATCATGTCATGGAAGATTGTTGTCATTGCTCTTTGATATGTGGCTCTTGCATTCTTTAGCCCAAATGGCATCATGTTGTAGCAAAAGGTACCCCATGGAGTTGTAAATGCTATTTTATGTTGATCTGCTTCTGCTATACGAATCTGACTGTAGCCTGAAAAGCCATCCATTAGTGACAACATTTCATGACCCGCTATAAGATCTACAATCATGTCTATATTTGGTAGCGGGAAATCATCTTTAGGACATGCCTTGTTGAGGTCCCTAAAATCTGTGCATATTCTGATGTCACCCGAAGGCTTTGTGATAGGTACCATGTTGGAGATCCAATCTGAGTAATCTATTGCTCTAATAATCTTGGCTTGGAGGAGTTTTTCAAGCTCTGCTTTGACTAATAAGGCTACTTTGGGATGCATTTTTCTTAATTTCTGCTTTACTAGCTTGACATTAGGATCCACTGCTAGGTGATGGACAACAAGATTAGGATCAAGCCCAGGCATGTGTGCATATGACCATGCAAAATTTATAATTGATTCTTTAAGGAGTGCCATCAAGGCCATTTCTTCACCCTCTATCAGGTTAACTGCAATGTAGGTGATCCATGGACATTCCTCTATACCCAAATTGACTGGCTTGGTTTCTTCTATGATGATAGGTGACTGCTCAGGTCTGTAATCTTGGATAGGAGGAAGAGGCAAGTCTTCATCTTCTAGTGCTTGAATTGCCAAGTTTTTACTAGAAGATACGCTCTTTATTTTTACTATTTTGGAATCATAATGTGCCCCATAAGGGTTTTCACATAAGGACTCATGTTGTATTTTTTCAATTTCTCTTTTGCAGCTAAAGCTTGCCTCCTCCCCAAAGTATCCTTCTGGGTCAAGCTTGTAGATGTGAGCTGACTCCGAATCCTGAATTGGTTGTGGGCCTGATGCCCCCATGAACGCTAGGAGTGCTTCCATGCTTTGGAACTCATCGACGTGTGTGATGCTTGGTTGGTCCCAGTCTATGAGTTGAGGGTGGATGAGGGGAAGTTCTATGAGATTGATGGCAAGTTGTTGGAGGACAGAGGTCCCCAGGAGGGTGTCATCATCAAAGATATCATCATAGGATCTGATTTCTTTCTCTTCAGGGATGTCTTTGATTTCTATGAGATTGTCTTGGCTATTCAAGAGGGGAACGCTAGTCATGTTGGTGTCCCCAGTTGTGGTATTGGGCCCTTGTATATGCAGGCGAGGGGTATTAAATCCAAGACCCTGATGTTGTGGGTTCTTTGATGCTATGATAGGGTCTTTGCTTCCACCTTCATGTGGTCCTAGACCACCTCCTTGATAGTTCCATTTCTCAGTAGTGTACTTGTGAGATTGTGGGTATTTATCCTTGAAGTAGCCAAGAAGTTGAGTGTCAGGTGGGGGGATCTTTATACAACCACCTATTGATGTCAGGATCCATCTCTTGACTGTTTAATGTGCCATGGGATTCAAAAGTCATAGGTCCCATTCTCTTGATTTCATGATGCTCTTCAATATACTTCCTTTGGTGACTTGGGCGCCCTTGAGTATGTGGATCAAGTGGGAGGGCTCCTATAGCAAATGCATCATGTAGGCTATATTCCCCATAGCCTTGGTTATTGATATTGACAGAAGAGAGGGTGGAGGTGAGGATGGTCTCTAGATCACAATGGGATCGGGATGAACTAGCAACATAAGTGCCAATGTCAGTTCCAGGACAGTGAGTGGAATGAGGGAATGATGCTTCCATCGCATGACAGTATGCGAAGGGTTGTAGATCAGCATGGACGGTAACCTCAGTGCCTTGATGCGGAAATTTGATGCACTGATGGTTAGTAGATGGTACAGCCTTAATGGAATGAATCCATGGTTGACCCAAGAGGATATTAAATGGTAGGTCAAGATCAACAACATGGCAAATGGTATCTTGAGTTGTTGGGCCTAGCTGAATAGGCAAAGTAATAGTACCTTCAGAGGTACGCTCCAAGTTGTCATAGGCTTTGATAGTGATTACTTCATGTGTTATATCAACCTGTGTGAACCCAATCTGCTGAATGAATTTTGAAGTACACAAGTTCAGGGCCGAGCCATTATCTATCAAGACCCGTTTGATGGCAAAGTCTCTAACCATGACGGCGATGCAGAGGGGGAGAGTGTGGTCAAGTACAACGTCTGGTATATTGGATGGTTTGAAGGATAGAGCACAGGCTATGGATAAATGTCCCACAAGGGTCTCAAACTGGGTGGTGTTAATGTCTGTGGGGACATGTCCTTCTTTGAGAGCTCGGTCAAGGATCTCCTGATGGAGGGGTGAAGTGCAGAGAAGGTCCAAGATGGATATTTGGGCTGGTGTGTTCCCAAGATGTTCTATGAGGTTGTACTGTGCATTGTGTGTGTTATGTGTTGGTCTTGGACGGGCACCAGCGACAGTTATCTGGCCTCGGCAGGTGGTAATAGTACATTGACTATTTGCTCCTCTGACATGGATGACATTGACTGTGGGCTCAACTTGGGCTATACATCCAACAAATTTATCATAATTGATGTAGGCAGTAGTGTTATCTTCTTGCTTGCCTTTGCCATGATTCTGGCGATGATTGGTATTGGCTTGGTTCTTTCCAGCATTGTGTTGTGGGAAAACATTCTGATATATTTGTAAATTGGCATTTGGTGAGGTGTGAGCAGGTGGATCGACTTGGATCTCCTTTTGATCAATGAGATCTTGGATATAGTTTTTAAGTCTCATACACTTCAAGGTAGTGTGTCCTTTGACACGATGATAATCACAGTATTCATGATCTTTGTACCAATCAGGCTTGGGAGTGGTATCATCAACTGGCTAGATTGGTGGAAATGTGATTAGGTTGGCCTTGGCCATTCGGTGAAAAATAACATCCAGGGGCTCACCCAATGGTGTGAAGTTTTTCCTTGGATTGTTCTGAGCTCTGGGTTTGTGTTGTTTGGGAGCAACATTAATGGCATTGACCTGATTGTTTGAATTACCTTGATAGGCTTGATGGGCTTGTTGTTGATAATTTTGTTGGTTATGTTGTGGATGATATTGTTGTGAGGGTTGCTGATGGACTTGAGGAGGTTGCTGATAGATGGGCACTTGTTGCTGTTGGTATGCAGGAGTTGGTGTAGGACTAGCCGCAACAAATTGAACATGCTTGGTATCCGTGGCTCCATCAGTAATAACGCTTTTGTTACGATTCGAGTACTGGGATTTATCATTACTGGGTTTATTCTGGGAATCATTTTTAAAGTGTTGGATCATGCCATCATCGAGGAGGGCCTTTTTAATGTCTATCCCCTTGCTTTTGATATCTTGATAGGTTTGGAGACAATTCATCCGCATGAAGTGGGATAGCTTAGGATGCAAGTTATCAATGAAGATTTTGGTCAAATGCTTTTCTGGCGGTTGGTATGATAACCTAGTGGTAAGGTTCTGCCATCTTTGCAAGTATTCAGCCAGGCTTTCTCCCTCTTTTTGCTTTGAATTGCAGAGGTCTAACAGGGTCAACTCATTCTCAACATTGTGGGCATAATGGGCAATGAACTTTTCAGAAAGTTCAGCAAAGGTTGTGATATTCCCACATGGTATTTTATAGAACCACCCAATAGCAGTTCCTCCCAAGCTTTTGGGGAATAGGCGCAAGAGATAGTTATCACTGTAAGCCACTTCCTGGCACACCATATAGAATTCTTTGATATGATTGATTGGATCTCCTTTCCTTGATATTTATCAAATTTAGGTGTTTCAAAGTGCTTGGGAAAAGGAATAGCGGCGATGGATCGGTCAAACGGATAAGGACACACCTCTTCAAATTTGTAGATTTTGCTCTCAGTACCGGTCTGAAGCTCTTTAAGAGCGTTCTTCATGGCTTCCCATTCGGCATTGATTGGTGTTTGAGCGGGTGCTCCCATTGGAGGTGGGTATTGTGGAGCGGGATATGGAGATGGCCCAGTGGGATAGGCGGATTGGAGTGGATTTTGGAGCAATGTTTGCTGGGGATATTGCTAATGTGGCATAGGAGGAAATTGCAATGGTGGATATGGGATTTCTTGCTGGTGTTGTGGGATGATAGGAATTTGTTGCTGCGCCTGGAAGTGGGGTTATTGTGGGGGAGGTTGGTGGAATGACACCGCTTGCTGGTAAGATGGTCCTTGCTGGACCTGGCTCTGTATTTGACCAATGTAGGTCGGGTGCATTCCCGCATTGCTTAAGGGTGGAATTGATGTGGGGAAGCTTGAAGCAAAGGGTGGCTGGGAAAGATAACTTACGAAATGGGATGAACTTTGCTGTTGAGGTGGAGGAACTTGCTGAAAAGCGCTAGGTGTTGGGAATGGATAGCTTGCAAAGGATGAAGTTGGTGGTGGCTGAGATGTTTGTTGTTGTGCTGCTTGTGAGAAGGTGGCTTGTTGGTTTGCAAACATGGATGTAGGAGAGTGGGTTGGTATGCCCCAAGCTTTCATTTCTTCTTGAGTGAGGCCCCAACAAGAGCCAGTGTTAGGTGGGAATTGTGTTGCAGTAGATGCTGGGAAGGTAGATGTGATGGGAGTTTGGGACATGTATGATGGATTGGAAAAACCCATGGAAGGCATTCCCATGGTGAAGGTATTTTGCTGGGGGGGAAAGGAAGGGAATTTTTGCACTCCCCATGAGAAGGGTGATGTTGATGTGGAAGCTTGTTGAATAGGAAAGGGAAGCGATTGCGCTGCCCCCAAAATGGGTGACGCTGATGTTTGTTGGGTGAAAGAGGGAAATGATTGCGTTGACCCTGAAAAAGATGGTATGGATGTTGAAGCTTGTGGAGCAAGGGGGAAGGATGATTGCATCCCTCTTGAAAAGAATGGTGTGGAAGGAGATGGAGCTACTTGTGTAAATGGATGTGTAAGAGGTGGGAGTTGATTTTGTGACAAGCGTTGAATTTGTGCAAGAGCTTGGGCAGCCGTGGCGGATGATGAAGTACCTATGATAGGAAATGGAGCAGATGGTGTGACAGCTTGTGTTACGGGGCTTGCGAAGCTTCCTTGCAGAAGAAGGGGAATGGTGGAGGTTGCTTGAGATGTTTGCAAGGTGGGATCAGGGAATGGTTGGATGAATGGAGAGTATACTTGTGCTGGGATTTGGATAGTGCTTATGGGAATACGAGGATGGAGATATGGTGGAATGGGAGTATGCCTTTGTGCAAAGTTAGTGAACATGTTCTGCTAGTTTTGGGCCATAAGTGTGTTGACTGCTGGTGGATTCTCTGGATGATTCACAAATGTTTCTATTGCCAACGGGCTGAGGGGATATTGGGATCATCCCATGCATTGCCGGTTTGTATTTGGGGATCATAGGCTACCATTGCACTGGTAAAAATGTTGGGATTAGATGTGCTGGTGATTGGATAAGGATTCATGTTCCTTCGCTTCCTAGATCCAGATCTTGTCTCGACAGGCATGGAAATGCAGATGCTAGATGGATGCAAGATGTTTCCTAAAAAGACTCTAAAGAATGATGAATGCAAGCTATGAAATTTCTAAGGATGATGATTTTCTAGAATGCAATGCAAGGACTAGTGAGGTGCTTGGTTATGAATCAAGGATGGTGGAAGATTTGATGGAAGATAGTGACAATTTTGGTGAAATGCTTGGTGATGATGGAGGCTTTGTGGGATGCTCTGATTTGGGTCAAGATTGGGTGGAGTATTGGTGGGGTGTTGGTGGAAGATTACTAAGTGTCAACAATGAGCTATTGTTTTTCCCTAATGGAGGATCAGTGATAGGATTTGGCCAACCTAGGATAGACTAATGATCTTCGGTTAATTGGATTCTTATCAATACAAGCCAATCTCTTGCTCGAGATGATGAGGCTGTGCAAGGACAAGTTGGATTTCCTTTAGACAATGCTCTGTCAAAAAGGGGGTGATTACTGATTTAGGATAGGGGATGGAAACAACTCAAAGGTTTCAAACACTAAGTGCTTATGAATTTGGATCTCTAGATGTGGTGTAAAGGATGGTGGGTTCTGATTTGGATAAGGGATGCTAGATTTGGATGAAGGATATGGGATTCTGATTGTGGATTGCTGATGGAAAGATGGTGAAGGATAATGGAACAATGCTCTTTCTAAAAGGATGATGTAGATGCGAGTGGGATGGATGATCTATGATGCTACTAGGAAGATGATGGTGTATGCAACTAAGAAGGACTCTAGGATGCTGCTAAAGTTCAATGATGAAACTAGGATGAAACTAGGATGAAGGACTACCAAGATAGGATTTTGACATCTGAAGGTAGAATGGAACATGCAATGGATCCAGCTAATCTTCTCTTTCAAGGTTGATGTAGCGATGGTTTACTCGGAAACGGTAGGCAAACTGTTTGACTCTTGCATTATAGCCAATATTATCAAGCTTTTCTTGATACTTTTCTTCTGCTTGGGTTGCTTGGATAGAGGATTGATGGCTCTTGAGGTTTCTTTCTGTAACTTTCTTCTCTTGATAATCTTTGGATTTGGGCAACTTAGCTTTCGGATGTTTGATCAAATTGGGCATGACTTGGGGGGAATTCTAATAGTTGGTTTGAGAACAAAAGGTTTCTTGGATATCTGATTTTGGCAAGACTTTCTGAGTATCAAGTTTGTTGATTGGTTCCATTTTCTCAAATGGCAAAGGATAAATTAAAAAGACTTCTGACAAAGCAATCTCCGCAAAGGGAAAAGAAACCTTGCGGGATACAAACAGGATGACTGACTCTAATAAAGCTTTGAAAGTGTATGTTTCAACAAGTATTTTCATGAAGTATTTGACTGTCATTCACTTCAAATAGATCTACCTAAGGAAAGTGAGTATCAAAATCACTTGCCCACAGCTTGGTACCCCCAAAAGGGAATACAAATGGTGAGTAATCTTGAGGCGACCTGGTAAACCCCTTGGAATCGGTCCTTGCACAAGGATTTTGATACTTTCAGATGTAGATAGGGTAGCCTCTATTTTATCAGGTTTTTAATAGTTCCGTGGAGTCTCCATACCCGGTTATGCTGATCACCCGTGACTCACTTAAGAGCCTAACCAATAATGCTGGGGGAGAGGAATATTTACCATCCCTAGTCACAGTGTTTGGCACGAACGCCCGGCGATTAGGAGATGTAAGTGAGTACTTTTTGCCTTCACTTTATTTATATACCGGCCGAGGGGGATACCGGTTTGAGGTCATTCTCCGAGAAGGAAGTGCTTCTCCTTGGACAAGCCTCTCTAAAAGCAAAACAGGTGAACTTGTCCAAGTTCAAATGTTCTACGTTGCTTATTTTAACAAAAATTTTGCAAGAAGATAAAGCTCCTAGATGCACATCAAGCAAGTTTGTTCTTTTTCCCAAATTGATTAAGTGATGTTTTGAACTTTGAAATTGAAGACACAAGTGCTTAGATTTTGATTTTGTTCTTTCTCCAAAACGTAAATGATTTGAGCGGTTGCAAGTTCTTTCCTTTTGGGCATTCAAGATTGATATTTGTGAGTTGATTTAAGAACTTTGAAAAGAGCTTTGTTTTATCCTTTAGATCATTCAAGATTGAGTTTGTTTGCTTGATTTGAAATTTGAAACAAGAGAGGGAATAGAGTTGTTTGTTTCTTTTAGTGCACTCGAGATTGGGTTTGATTTTCAAAATGATAATGACACTTTAGGACCTAAGTTCTTTCCTTTAGTTTCATTGAAGATTTGTTTTGACCTTTGATTGCAATTAAAAAAAAAAAAATGAATCCAGTCCCAAGCAATTCAAGACAGAAAAAAAAAAAAAGCGACACTGTCGAGCTCAAAACCCGACACTGGAAAGTGCACAGGCGACACCAAAAAACTCTCAGACGACACTCAAATATTTACAAGCAACAGATAACTATGAAAAAGCGACGGAGAAAATTTCTAGGTGACAAAGAAATATGTCCAGGTGGCAAAGAAAGACTTACAGGGGACACAAAAATAATCTGAGCGATAGCAAAATGTTTACAGGTGATAACGGAATGATTACAGGCGATAAATAAACTACCGAAGGTGACAAAGCATGATTACAGGTGAGACTTCTGTACCCGAAGGCGTGAAATTTTATGTCTTAGGCATGATTTCTTAAGTTGCAGGCATAATTTAATTACTTGTAGGTGACAGAAAAAGAATTTTGAGACAGAATAGAAGTTATCGATGGCAGAAATCTGTCAGAAAATAGGCGTGAACACAAAGCTTGTAGGCGTCATTTCATTTCTTGAAGGCGTGATTTAATTGCTTGAAGGTGTGACTGTATTGTGTGTAGGCGACATTTCTTTGCTTGAAGGAAACATTTCTTTTCTTGAAGGTGACATTTAATTGCTGTAGGTGACATTTAATTTCTTGAACGCGACATTTCATTTGTTTCCTACAAATACAAGAATATAAAGTATGATCTAATCAAAGTGATTGTGGTTTTGGTCCCACCAGGCGTGCCAGAATGTGAGCAAGGCTTTCGAGGATACCTGTATCTGTTTTGAAAGGCTCAAATCAATCAAACATTAAGAGTTTAATCTAGCATGCAATCAAAATAAAACAAAGAAACTCTAAGCTAAGCCACCTCAGATTGAGCTAAAAACAGGTGCACCCAAGCACTGTTTGATTTGCTCTGATAAGAGGGATATGGGTGTGCTCTCTAAGCACTTGGAGCATATTCCTAATGCATTCTAAGATGGTTTGAGACTCATGAAAACCCCAAAAATGGCACAATAATGGGTAGAACACCCAAGATTGCCCCTAAGGCCTCAAGAACTCAAACTATGATGCTTTAAATGGAGATTCAATGCAAGTATGATTATGCTAAGATTGATTTTAGACCAAATAGAGATGTGATATGAGGCTATGCTATGCAAAACAATAAGAAAAACTATGTTAATCCATTATTACTAAGCTATGATGAGCTAAAATGCTTGAAAGTAGGCTAATTTTAGAATGATTTGCTAAGATCTAACATGAAAATGGCATTATAAGATTACTATTACTTAAAAATAAAAGTGGATCCATTGCTCTTAGAAATGAGGATATTTATAGGATTCCTAAGGGCTTGGGGTAGGAAGAGTGAGTGGCCAGGATTGAAATCTTTAAGAGAGGCCAAGATTCATTCAAAGGGGAGCACATGGATTGTGCTAGTTTAGGGTCACCTCCTTGTGACAAGTGTCATAAGGGCATTGGGTTGAAAGATGGGAGGTATGTGCACAATTTGGGAAATGTGCCTAAGGTCAAAGGGTGTAAGAAAGGGGTGAGGGGCTTCTTAAATGCATGTAAGAGGGATAAGGAAGCCTTAAATGCATTTAGTGCATTTCAAAAAGGGAAGCCCTCTTTGTTGACTTTGGGGTAAGCTTAAGAGTTGGCTAATCTTGTTTAGGGAATGTGACAAGGTTAGGGGGAAGATTAGGATTAGGATTAGGATTAGGATGGGTGAAGAGGTTGGGTTGAGAAGATTCTAGAAGAGTCTAGAGTTTTCTTTGGTTTTATGGAATAAATGTTTATTCATTCCAAAGGCTTAAGTTTTGGGAATATTTATTAAAATATTTTCAATAAATATGAAAATTAAATATTTAATCTTAATTAAATATTTAACCTTGGGATTAGGGTTAGAAAAGATGGGATTAGCCTTTTAATCAAGATTAAGAAGGAATTAGAAGATTCTAGAAGAGTTTAGTGGTCTTAGGAAAATTGGCCAACTTTTGGTCAAAAAATAAATTAATTATTTTTTTTTAGATTTTTGGTCAATTTATTAATTAAATAATTAATAAATAGGGGAATAATGTTTAAATAAGATTTAAACATTTTTGGGAGGGATTTCTTAATTAAATCCATTTAATTAAGATAAAGGGATTTAATGGCATAAAAATAAATAAATTAATTAATTAATTAATTAATTAATTAATGATGATGTCATCAGAGATTTTTCAGAAAATAAAAATAATTTATTTTCTAAAGGATTTTTAGGTGTCTACACCTATTCCCCCAAAATTTGTTGCACTCTTTGCAGAACCAGATGAACCTATTATACATGTCCACCTGGTAGAGACTGATAGTGATTCTGATGACACTGCTCTAGTGCATCGACTCACATATGACCAATGGAGAACAATACAAATGGATGATCTCAATTTTTAGGGTGAATGGTACATACCACCGCATTTCCAAGAGTGGTTTGAACAAGATCAACATTAACAAACCATTTATACTACAAGAGATGAAGATGAGTTAGATGGTACAGCTAGTGTTTATGGAATTCCCATATCAAGCATCATTGATTCACATGAATATGAGTTTGATTCTCTGTCTAATACAACTTTTGATAAAGATATAGATTTGTTCATGTGTATGAAAACCTTTCCGAAGTAGGTGAAGGGTCTAGTGTTAGGATGACCGAGTGTGAATTTACTAACACTGGCATTCCCTCTACTTCCATTGTGAGGACTCGAGAAGAATCAAACACACCTTTGGATGAGATCACTCTAGGTCTTGAATTACTCATCCACACTTTTGATGGCTATACTATGAATGCACTTGAACCCGCCACTTCTCTTTCACTCCATCATCCCGAACTTATCAACTGGAACTCTCCCTCTCTAGCTAGCAAAGTCCTTATGTTCCAAAATAACTACACTCTTGCCTGTTATCTTAACGATGTTGAACCTGTAATGTTCTCCACCAGTGAAGACAGTATCAACATGACCAAAGCTGATATCAAGTAACTTAGTCATAAAATTAAAAGAAAAAAGAATAGGTGCTCTGATGGTGAAAACCACATTGTGGCAGTGTTAGAGCCAAAAAAAGTAAAAATAAAAGATGTTTATGAGGGTGCAAACCTCTCTAAGGCACCCAAAGATGAGATACTTGATACACTTGCCAATCATTTTCAAGAGAGGTCATCAGTGTTGATTGAGCCAACACAACCAGTGAATTTGGGTATGGAAGCTGCACCTCAGATTATTCATTTAGCACGGTCTTAATCTACAGAAGAGAAAGAAGAGTTCACCAATTTCTTTCAAAGCAAGAAAATTAATTTTGCATGGACTTACTCGGATATGCCTAGATTGGATCCCAATCTAATCATGCATCATCTATCTATTGCACCAAGCGTTAAGCCTATCAAACAAAAGCTTCGAAAGATGCATCCACATGTGGCACTTTTAGTCAAAGTTGAGTTAGAAAAACTTCTCAAAGCTAGTTTCATCAGAGCTATTGACTATGCAGAGTGGATCTCTAATATTGTTCCAAATACAAAGCATGATAAATCTATCAACATGTGCGCAGACTTCAGAGACCTAAATAAAGCATGTCCTAAAGATGACTTTCCATTACCCAATATTGACATGATAGTGGACATGACAGCTAGCTACCAAATGCATTCTCTAATGGACGGCTTTTATGGTTATAATCAAATAAAGATCACACCAAAAGACCAAGAAAAGAAAACCTTCACATGTGCTTGGGGAACATTCTATTTGAATGCCATGCCCTTTGGACTTAAAAATGCCAGAGCTACATATGAAAGGGTTGTTACAACTATCTTTCATGACATGATGGACAAAACAATGGAAGACTATGTAGATGACACTTTGGCTAAGAGCATGTAGCGGAAAACACATCTTGTAGATCTAGGGCCTATACTAGATTGAATGGAGCAATTCAGTCTCATACTCAATCCGAAAAAGTGTGCATTTGGTGTCACTTATGGCAAATTGTTGGGTTATATCATATATGCTAAAGGCATAGAGGTAGATCCTGAGAAAGTTCAAGCTATCATAGAGATGCCTCCACCAAAGAACATCAGTTGGATGAGAGGACTTCAAGGTAGACTACAATCTATTCAACACTTCATTGCACAATTGGTCGATAAGTCACAGCCTTTCACCAAAACTCTAGATAAAGGTGTGACTTATGATTGGAACGAAGAATGTGATAGAGGGCTCACTCAAATCAAACAATATCTTGCAAATCCACCAATCTTGATGCCTCCTATTCATGGGAAGCCACTCATCCTTTATATTTCAGCTATAGACACATCTTCGGGTGCTCTGTTGGCTCAAGAAGACCAAAATAACAAGGGGAGAGCCATTTATTACATCAATAGAACTCTGGTCTCTTATGAGATGAACTATTCAATCATTAAAAAGGCTTGTCTAGTAGTGGTGCTTTCTTCACCAAAATTATGGCACTATATGCTTGCTCACACTACAAGACTTATTGCTAAAATTGATCCATTAAAATAATTACTCAGCAAAGTTGCTCTCACAAGCAGACTAGCAAAATGGGTCATGATACTCAGTGAGTTTGACATTGAGTATGTAGAGAGAAAAGCTATTAAAGGACAAGCTATTGCAGATCAACTGGCAGAAACTCCTCTCAAGGATCATCAACCATTGAAAATTGAATTTTCATATGAGTCTATAATGCTTCTCACACATCAAACATGGAATATGTTCTTTGATGGCTCATTTACCCAGCAGGGGTCGGGTGCTGGAATACTGTTTGTCACACCACAGAGATACTCTTTACCAAAGGCATATAAGATGTTATTCCCTTGCACAAATAACATCGCTAAATATGAAGCTTTAATCAATGGCATGAAGATAGCTATTGAATGGCACATGGATGAACTTAAGGTCTTTGGAGACTCACAATTGGTTATCAATTAGGTTAATGATATCTATCAAACCAAGGATGAAAAGTTGGTGCCTTATAAATGAATAGTTGATGATCTGAGAAAATACTTTGCACACATTATTTTCTAGCAAATTCCAAGAGTAGATAATAAAGTAGTTGATGCCATGGCCACTCTTGCCTCCATGCTACATATGCCAGAAAATGACTTCAGACATCAATTCCTAGTGGAGACATTATGCTACCCAACCTACAATACCCCTAAATCCAAGATGATATGTTTTGTCATTGGACATGATTCATCTCGCTACCATCATATTTACTCCTACCTCTAGGATCAAATTATTCCAGACACTTATACCTAGAACAAAAAATGCCACCTAATTTGCAGTGCTTCACGATATGTCATAGTAGCTAAGGACTTGTATAGACAAGGTTTAGACGGTACCCTCTGTAGGTGTCTAGAGCCTGACGAGTCCAAATATGCGTTAGCTAAGGTGCATGAAGGCATTTGTGATTCTCATTCGAGCAGTCTGACATTATCTCGTAAACTTATTAGAGCTGGTTACTACTGGCCGAATATGGAAAAATAAGCTATACAATATGCCAAATCTTGCAAACAGTGTCAGCTTCAAGGAAATTTGATCCATGCTCCTACCAAGGAGCTCATTCCCTTCATCAGTTTTTGGCCATTTCAACAATGGGCCTTTGATTTGGTGGGTTAGATACATCCATCTTCCTCAAGAGGACACAAGTTCATTATCATAGCTATAGATTATTTTACTAAATGGGTTGAGGCAGTGCCTCTGGCCATAGTTGATGGCAAATATGTAGCAAGATTCATATTGAATTACATCATCTGTAGATATGGTGTACCCTCCTCAATAATTACTAACCATGGGGGGAAATTCAAGAGCAAGGATTTAAATCAATTATGTACTAAGTTCAGAATCATTTAGCATTGGTCCTCAATCTATTATCCCCAAGGTAATGGACATGCAAAAACTTCCAACAAGACAATCCTCAAGATCCTGCACAGAACAGTTCACAAATCTAGTAGAGATTGACACCTCCAAATTAATCTAGCTTTATGGGCCTACAGAACAAGCATTCAAACTCCAACAGGGGCTATGCCCATTGCCTTAGTCTATGACATGGATGTTGTGTTGCCTATTGAGGTCGAGATTCCTACATTGCGAGTCTCTCTCAAGAACCTCATTATTGATGAAGACATTAGAATATCTCAGCTACAAGAGCTAGAATTATTGGATGAACATTGGCAAGTGACGTTTGATCATCTAAGAGCATACCAGAAAAGAATTGATAAGAGCTACAATAAGAAATTGAAACCAAGGGAGTTCCAAGTGGGTGATCTTATCCTAAGAGAAAACCCCAAGAATCAATAGTAGCGGATATAGAAGGGAAAGTTTGAACCAAACTAGCTCGGTCTATACATTATCATTGCAACATTTGGGTTTGGTGCTTACCAACTCTCTACTACTGAAGGAGAATAGCTCAAAGAGTCGATCAATACTCTACACTTGAAAAGATTCTATAGCTGAAACATTCTCTATATGCTCCTATACATACTTTATTCTAAAAAAATCCTAAAATTTACAAAATGTCCTAAACAAATGATCATCTTAGTGAAAACCTGGTAAATAGGCACTTTGATGTATCTATTATCCAGGTGAAATCTTGGTAAATAGGAACCTTGATAATAATAATAATAAAATTGAAAAATTCAAAAGTACAAAAAAAATTGAAAAGAGAAGAGTACAAAAAAATTGAAAAAGAAAAAAATGTGCCATTGATGAAAACCTGGCAAACATGCATCATGGTAGCAAAAATAGAATCTCTACCAAGATGGTGAAAACCTAATAAATAGGCGCCTCTTGTTCCCTAATGCTACACCTATTGTAGCACCACTTGGCTCTTGATTCCTTGCTTTAGTGTGCTTTCATCCTACTTTCATTTATTTCCTACTTTCATTTGTTTCCCGCTTTAGTTCATTTCCTACTTTAGTTTGCTAGCTCATGCACTTGCTTTTAGCTATCTTTGAGATTATGCTCAACTCTACATGGATTGAAACTAGTCACACTTGGGGGAAACTTCTTGGTCTAGGGGGCATTGTCCTATCATTTTCAGAAGATTTTCCTTGCATCAGTCACCAGTGGTTCTCACTGTGTCTGCCTACTAATGCCTAGCTACTTTTAAGATCTCTCTCCTTGAGGATCGCTCATGTAACAGTTGCTAGTGGTTCTCATTATGCATGCCTACTAATAACTAGCTCTTGTTCAAATCCCTCTCTTTCAGAATCTCTTGTACATCAGTCACCAGTGGTTCTCACTGTGTCTGCCTACTGATGTTTCATTCACTCTTAGATCTCTCTCTTTGAGAATCTTCCTTGTATCAGTCACTAGTGGTTCTCACTATGTTTTCCTACTAATACTTGGTTAGTGCTCTGATATCTCCTTGAGACTTCGTCTCTTGCGACAGTCACCAGTGATCCTTACTTTGTCTGCCTACTGTCGTTGTCCTGTTGAGACTTCAAATGTTGTATATTTCTGATTTGGCATCAATCCACTTAAACAAAAAACTGAAATTGGATTTGTAACTCTCTGAAGCATGTTGAGATTTTCCTTTGAGTTCTTATTTTGTTTCTTTATCATTTCCCCTCAAGAAAATCTAAGATATCTGTCTTGATTGAGAAACACGAAGACTGGGGGCATGATCTTTTCTTTGCTTTCTATTTGCAGGTTTAGTTCCAATGATCCAAAGGATTCACATAAGAGGGGTGTCCACTATGAGAGCCTTCATCTTGTGTTGGATGGCCATGTGTACCTCAACTCCTTTTATATGGAAACTTTGGTGAGGTTGGTTCTTCACCTTGTTTGTTTGGGTGACTTATTTTTTTTTCTAAAAGTGAAATTGCAAACGCTCGTCCTGCTAAGTGAACATAAGGGTCACTACTGTAATGACCCTTACTATAAAGGCCACTAAAATACCCCAAATCTGAACTGTGGTTTCGTCAAACACTTGGCACGCAACTAAATTGTTTGTTGATGATTGCTTCTTGTTCGGGTTTGTTTGATGTCAATGATGCTTTGGTAAATGCCAATGAATGCACGTAACTAATTGGAGGTAAAAATGAAGTGCAACCCCTTTATAATCTATTCCAATTGCAAATAAATGAAATGCTGATGTAAATTCAACACCTATAGCTTTGAGACATTTTGACGAACATTTGGTATGCATTCTATAGGACTATGCAAATGAGACATTTAACCAAACAATTGACCTCCTGATTGAATAGCGGAATTTAATTAATTTCCTGTAATATTCCACTAACTTGGCACCTTACAACAAAGATAGACCTTTTTATCAATGCAATGTCTAACTCTCCAAGTCTGATTACAAAGTGTAAATTATGACAGTGACTGATTTAAAAATGCAATGACTGTTACACAGCGACTGGATATGCAAACCCTACTTTAGTTATTGCAAAAAACAAAAGAACCCTTTCCTTATTAATCTGCTTACAGCTGGGTACAAATTCAGTGACCAATTACATACACAGCAGAGACTGTAACTCTGAAACCCCTTACACGAATATGTCATTCAAAAATGTATCAACAATTTCAATTGATAAAAGGAACCTGGAAATGATGCCGCCAATTATAATGATTGTGTTGTTGCTGAAGATGAAATCCGAACCCTTCCCTTGAGATTTGGATGCCATCCGAACACAGTCCTGGTGCTGGCCGTACAGTACGGCACTGTACAAAAATTGTAATAATTTTTGTCTTCAAAAATGGCTGTCGAAAATGTCTAGGTCTGAATCGCCCAGGCTCTAGTAATGCAAACAAATTGGAAGCATGGGATTTGGACTAGGAATGAAGGAGTTATGACTTCAAATGTGCTTCCAGGCAGACTTGCGAAAATCACTAGTTTGGTATCAGATTTGCAATGAATGTTGTCCCACTTATTGTCAACTCTCCAAGGTGAAAAATGATGCAATTATTCTCACCAAAATTTCTCCAATAAGTCAAATCTCAAACAAGATCTGAATACTCAATGAAGCTCAGCATGAAATGGTTGAATACCACTTCCAATGTGCAACCCTTCAGTAGATATTTCACTACCTCAGTTATGCCAATCTAGGGGAGTGATTCGTTCCCAAAGATCGAATAGTATTTGCAGATCCAAAGACCACAAATGGCTTCACAATGAAGAAGTAGAGGAAATCTCAAATCAAGCATGTCCAAAATGAGAGGCCCAGCCCTCTATTTATTCACTTTTTTGAAAAGTTGCTAAGAACTTCTAGAAGTATCCATTATAAAATCATATTATAATGCACTTTTATAATAAAGTAACTTTATAAAATAAAAAGTGCAATCTCAACTTAAAAGTATAACAAGTGGACCCCGCTAACACATAATAATAAAATATAATCTCTTAACCACTTCTCCAAGAGCAAATATGACCATCCGATCTGCAAAATGACTCTCTCTACATCGCCACCAGTCTACGAGAGCCCGTGATAGACTGATTTGGCATGCTAAATGATGTCATCCAAAATGGGGACATGATAACTACGAGCATTCTTTAGTGAAAGGAAGAACCTCTCGCGTGTCTAGTATGTTTGTATGCAAGAAACATTCAAGTCATTCTAGAAGCTATGCTTTGATGCTTATGTTAACTTGCTAAATCAAAAGGAATAGTTGTTCAAGTCATTCTGGCTTCTTGTGCCTTAATTCTTACACCTCATTCTGAAAAATCTAAGACTAATGTCATATTCATATTCTCATGATTGCAATGTCAGTGAGGGTTGTATGACATCCTGCAACCGTTCATTACTAAAAACTCTATGATGATAATAAAATGGGTCCAACAACCAAGTTCTAGGGTTTGTATTTTCATTTCTAGGCTTGCATTGAGAAAGTTTTTTGGTGCTCTCTTTATTGTCTTCTTCTGGATTCATTCATCAAGGGTTCTCATCTTCAGTCCCGAGTTCATCTTGGTTGCACAAGTGTTTGATCATCATTCTTGATCTTCAAAGATTCTTTTGGTTAGTACCTATCATGTATTGCGACATCCTACATGAGATGATTAGTACCACATACATTGCATATTCATTGCATTTCCAAGTGCATTATCATTAATCCATATGTATACATTCTACATCTACATATTCATTTGCATGTGCCTCCATTATAAGCATAAATCAAATCATACATTGCATTCATTTCACATTGCATATATATCAATAAAACATGTGCATATTCATCGGCATTTACATAAAACATCATGTGCATCTCATATCTAATCCATAAACCTAATCATATAGGAAACATCAAAATCTCAAGCAACATATACACAAGTATAATGATATCTAAAGATGAGCTCATATATATATCGATCGATGTCAATACAATCAAAAGAATGGTGCTACTTGAGCACAATCTATCAAAAATGGGGTAAAATACATTAATGTATATCATATGTCGTAGAGCTAACTCTTCCCTGGTGGAGGTGGAGGTGGTGGTCCCTACGGTGCCTACAATGGTGCCTCTGGTGGTGGTCCCTATGGAACGGCCCATGCCCCAACATACTCTGAAAAATGGAAGAACCTGCTCTACTAAATCTAGTACTACACCAACATAAGCTGCATAATAATAGGTTGATTGTGCAACCTCATATCTCACCTCCAGCTATGACATAGCTAGTGCATCCTACAACCCTCTGATCTCTCGATCTCGCTTTAATACTTGAGTCTCCTACATGATGACCTAAGTGTGAAAGTCATCCCACTCCTGTTGCACCTATCTAATCCTCTCTCAGCTCTTCTTGAGAGCCTCCTATAACTGTGGCACCTGCCCTCTTGCAAGTGGATCCTGCATGTCTATATCATCACCCTATGCCCCCTTGTTAGGAGATGGCTGCTGAGAGGTGTCTCTTGTCCTCTACCTAGTGGACCTATCCTAGGTCTCACTGCCACTAGCACCTGCATCTGACCCCATCTGTCTAGGAGGAATGGGAGTCTATCCAGTCCTCAGTCTCAAAACCCTTTGTTGTTGTCTAGGCTATTGTTGAGCACCTTGCTTCTATACCTATCCCTATTGTTGTACCTATACTTGTTGCTATTGCATAGGCTACACAACCTGTTGTATGCTCTATCCCATGCCAACAGGATCTGTGAACCTAGGGTATAAATATGCCAAAATATGATCTCTATATGCAGGTGTCACCCCTGCATTGGTCACATCTGCCATGTAATCCCACCGAGTAGGTGGTATACATGCCTCGATCATGCATCTTCCTTGGTCTAGTCTCTACTGCTAGCCCTTCTTTGTCTCATCGATGAATCGGTCATATGTGCAGTACTCCTAGGAGACATCATATGGTCTCCTGAACTACCTCAGAATGCGTGTGAGTAGGAAGTGCTCAATGATACTGATAGTTCACCCCATCAGAGGATGTGAATAGAACATATGTGGGAGCTCGTGATGAGCATTGTCCCATACCACTGTGGTTGCCCATGGTCTCCATATAACTGCAACCATGTCATCCAACTGCCCTAACCACTACTCTGTCTTACCCAGCATTGGCTGAGTCATGGGGCCTACATACCTATAAATATAGGGCTCTAAGGGCTGCCTAGTATCATGAAAAATCAGCCTACATATAGGGAGATGCTCCCAGGCCCAGATCTATAAAACAAAAATGCCGACGGCCATGGTCTGCACACTGTGATACACGATCTTGTGCATCTCATGGCACATCTGCGTGAGCATGCACTCACCCCATCCAAATCGCACTAGTGGCTATTCCAGCATCCGCTCCAATGTGCATCCCCATCCATACTCCAATCCATGATGTCCCTAATTAGGCATCAGATAACAACTCAAGAACACTATTAGGATGACCTCTAATTTGTGCCTAACTCCATATCAACCTATCAACTCATCCCATGAGATGGCCTGACCCATCACTAAATCATCCTGGAAAATGGCCCTCAGTGCCAGTGTGCCTACCCTCGGCTGAATGTCATACTCCACGCAAGCGCTGTGGAATGGTATCCTCAGTATCCTGTATATGTCCTCGGGAGTGACTGTCATCTTCCCCATCAGCAAGTGAAAGGTGTTCGTCTCTGAGTGGAAACACTCAACCAATGCACCTAGTAGTCTCTGATTCACTTGAATGTTAGGCAGATCACATAGATAAGTCAATCCTAGCCCATCTATATGGGCACCCTTAGCATCATCCAATCTCTACACTAACTCCCCAATGACTAGGTGGTGGGACCGGAAAGCAATATCTGGAAAATCAACCTACAAAGCAAGTGACAACATTTGATCAGTATCTCAATCATGATGGCTTTTCAAAACAATAAAAGCAAGTGAGGCTATGCATCTTTCCCAAACATGACTCTTGGATGCTCTAATTGGTTGATTTTATGAATAATTGGATGAAGACTCTAAAATTCTACAGTAGCTTCCCGCACGAGGAAACTATTCCTCTGTGTCAGACAGGATCTCTTCTCGCGCGAGAGTTCATCACTGGGGATGAAATCTCACGTAGCATAGCCAACCACCTCATGCGAGCTTGCAGGGGAGCCCAATGCAAGGAAGCCCTAACCTATTCGAGGAAATTGTTCTTTCATGCGAGGAGCGATTGAGGCTGGTGCGAGGAAACTGTCTCCTTGTGTGAACATTGATGAACTAAGCCCTAAAAGTATTTAAATCTAACCTAAATGACCTAAGAAGATGTTAAAACTTGAAATGTAAGATGGTTTATCGACTACTCATAGGTGCGTCATACTTCGATGGTTGGTTGTGTCATCGCGAGTGCTCAAATCAATGCAAAGGCACTAGCACAATCTCCATCTCTCTCAGAGCTCTCAAATTCGCTAGAAGACAAAAGTGAATAATGAATTGAAAATGACCCCTCCAGGCCTTATATAGTTTTTTACCTAATTTTCAAAAGTGCTTTGTTTTATGTGAAAACTTCACTCTTGGCTAAATCGACCGCTTTGAATCCATTTTTGGGATCAAAATTGAAATCTAACACTCCTAGATAGCTCAAAATCGCATTTTAAATTTCTAGGACCATCGGGATCAAACACTTGTGCAGTCAACCTTCTGGTCGAATTTTCTTGCTAGAATCTTATCTCATCATCATTTTCTCGAGATCTTCAATGTTTTCATCAAAATTCAATTCTATTCAAATTTGGTCAACCATGGTCAAAATTAGTCAATAGGACCTCCAAATTGCTCTAAATCGCTTCTACAGCTTCTCAATCCTTCTGTAATCTATTCTAAGTTCCTCTAGATCTCTGATTCTATCTATATACGTAACCTTTTGCTGTCAATCATCTTTCTGACATGTCATCTTTTAATTTCTCTCTCGAGGGGGCAAGATGATTGCATTATTGAATCTTGTCGAGTCAATTCTCAAATCAGTCTAATCTAAATCAAAAGTCCTCATTGCTCGAGGCATCTCTTCACTAGGGGCATATTTGTGCCTCACATTTTGTCATCTTGTCATCTATCTTTTAGGTATCTGAGCAATCTAACTTGGATCCTCGAGGATCAAGCTTCATTCTGGAGATGGTTCTCGAAAACTCATTAGGTATTGGGGCAATCTAACCCTAATCCCTGAAAGTCAAGCTTCATTCTAGGGATGGCTCTCAAAATCTCTTTTGGACTATTATCTGGGCAATCTAACTCAAATCTCGGAGGACTAAGCTTTGTTCTAGAGATAGTTCTAAATCTGCATCAGTTATCATCTAATCAACAGGTATTGGGGCAATCTAACCCTGATTCCAGTCTTCTCTCAAGTGGTAATCTGACCGAGGTCTTCGCAATCTAACTTAGACTTCAGAGAATTAGTCTTCATTCTGGAGATGGTTCTGCAACTCGATCTAATCAGTGTCTTGGTGATCTAACCTCGACTTTTGAGGGTTAAGCTATGTTCTAGAGATAATCTTGAAACTCATCATCTGTCACATCAGACTATTCTTTGAATCAACACGCTACTCACACATCAATTCAAAGAGGGGCAAAATGTAATACCCAAAATTGGCACCTTACAATTCTAATCAATTTTGGTGCATTTCTTTGAATTTTTATATCATCAAAGTCCTATTGTACTAGGCAATTCTGTCTCCTAATTGACTTTATTTGACTTGGTGTCAAATGCAAAAAACCCTAAATTTGCATTAATCATACATTATATTTAATTTCTAAATATTTGACATTTATTCGCTAAATAATCCCTATAATTAATTTAATTCTAAAGTCCTAGTGCTTTAAAAAAAATTAATTCCACCCCCTTTAGCTAATACACATCAAAGGAATTAAATGTTATTTGGTTATTTAAATGAATTACTCCCATTTGGATTTAATAATTCAAACAATTCAAAAAGCCACCCATGTGGCAATAATTCATTTTCTTAATTAAATAATTCATCAATTTGTCTCACCTTCCTCCATGGAAATGAAGAGTCGACTGTTTCTTTCCAAGAAACTCTTCATCCTTCTCCTGGGCTCTTCTATATTATGGGCTCCTTTTTCCTCATTGGAGGAGGCAATTTTTAGAGTACCAAAACTGTAGTGGATTTTTATCTCAATTCTCTCATATTTTCAAGCTATTTCATTGCATATTAGTATAATTTCATGTTAGTAGCATTTAATTGCATTCTCATCTTAATATAGTTGGCTTATTTTGTTAGTAGCTTAATTCTCACCTTTCTTTCAAGCTTCATAAATTAAATCTGCACTTTCATTCTTAGATTACAATTGCATCTTCATTTTAGATTAATTGCAATTTGATTATCTTCATAAGATTTCAAATCCTCTAGTTTACAATTGGTCTAATGGTTGTTGGCTCTTGTTCTGAGAGTAATTCAAACACCCCATCTAAATAGGAGGCAACATGTCGATTTGATTGAGTGTGCGAATTGGACAATTCATGTTCATTTTTGTGTACAATGATTGAGCAATGACTATGTTGTGTCTATGGCTGAATTAGAGGTCAACATTCAAACATAAATAGATGGATCCCAGGATCTAGATTGTCAAGTGGTTGTAGAGGACAAGGTAGCTGGAGATTGTGTTGAGTCAGATTCAGCAACAGCTTCCTTGGGGTTAGATGAGGACGAGTCTGATGCCTGTACTTAGTTTGTAGGTGTGTACTCAGATGAAAGTACATATATTTATGGTGATCTTGAGAGGAGTTTGTTGGATGCAACTTCCTTCCATAGTGTGGACAATGCAGTTGAGATTGTACATAGGAGGCCCATTGTACAAAGTCGTCATGTGACTAGCCAATTGAGAGTTGGTGAGAGAGATATTATTACTACTCTTGAGCATTTTGATGTCGCTCATTAGTTGTTGGTTGTTTATGATTGGGGTGATCCTATGATAGATGAGCATAGGGGTGGTTACCTTTACTTGATAGAGATTCATTCTTTGCGTGAGGCTGTCATGATTTTGAGACAAAATTATTTATAGATGGTAGCCGATAGAGATCACCTAGTTGAGTGGGGGAGTACAGCATATGAGGCACTGATGGATAGAGAGGAGGAGGTGAGTGAGCTTACTCAATAGCTCACAATGACCTCTAAGTCTTTAGAGGGCACTCAATGGGCTCTTCAAGAGTCACAATTTTAGTTATAGGAGGTGACCATGGATTTGGAGCATATTGAGTCCACACCAGACCCAGACCCAGTTCAGTTGCACATTAAGATGGTTGGTGGTGAGTTGGCTTCTAGAGATGCACGACATGATTATGTGGCAGATACATCTATTCAAGATGTGGGTGCATTAGGTACAGATGAGGTAGGAGTACCAGTAGAATCAAGCTCTCATGTTGATTTGCTTCTTTTTACTAGAAGTGAATCTATTTCTTCATCTCATATAGCTGGTAGCATGGGACAGTTGGTTGTGCCACATTTTTAGAGGGATCAGTTGTGGGTTGTGGGGGAGCAAGTTGACACTTCCACGTATAATTTCTACTACACCAAGTTATTCATGGAGTATTTACTTGAGAGTGCAGATGTGCAAGACGATTCATATAGAGTGTCCAAGGGTACTCTCATCCAATGTTCTTGTGTTATTCGGAGGTTGGTAGGGAAGATTGTGGAGACTCTATCTACTATGCTTCCCCATAGGGATTTTTAGGTTGGGTTTGCTAAGAGGGTTACTCAGGATCCTAACCAGCCTATGGTTATGTGGAGTCAGCTATTGGATCCATCTTATGATTCCCATTTGGATAATGATGAGCCATTTACGAAGATTGGGGCTTTCTACCAGCATTATACGATGGGATATGCTCATCATTTTTCTTTTGACTCACAAGTAGAAGATTTGATCTCATGCACATGTAGTCTGGCTCTAGTTTCTTACCATCCATTATGGGATGGATTAGCACCATCTTTTGCACATGGAATTGGCAGTTGCAAGTTAGACTACTTTCAGTATCCACACACCCAGGATAGTTTATCAGAGGTTAGAATTGGTAACAATGATTCAAGCACTTTTGGTCATTGTCTTCTTCTTAGTGCAGTTGGGTGTGAGTGTCAGTTAGACAGGGACTCGATTTTTTACAGAGTTGATGTTGCGATTGGGTTGAGTTCTGCTGAGTTGTTTCCTACATCGACATCTACAGTTGGTCCTTAGATGATGTTTTCAGTGATGTCAGTTATTTGGGTGTTGAGTGTAGTTTCTTAGATGTTGTTGTTGGTACTTTTGATGCTAATGATTTATTTATAGGGGTTTGTTGATGATAGGGACATTACACATGACCATCCTTGGGATCCAAGTGGGCGGTGATGTTGCTTTGTTTTTCCTAATTGCTTGAGGACAAGCAATCTTGGGAAGGGAGGACTCTAATGTCCCCATTTTTTCAAAGTCTTGGGATTAGCCTATCATGTGACCCTTGTAGGTTGATGAGGATGGATAGAGGGTCCCTTTCAATGGGCATCTACTTTAGGATTTAGTATGCTTTGGTTTGGCTTTCGTTTGGCATCATTTAGACTTCATTCGCTATTGTTTTGCCACATTTACTATTTATAGTAAGCTTGATGTTGTTCAAGAATGACATTTTCTATTTTTGGAAAGTGCATTTGGTCACATGGAGAAATAATAGATGTGACTCATGTTTTAGATAACATATTAAAAGGATAAGTATTTTGGGAGTTATTATTATTTTGGTGGCCAAATTATTATTAAATCACTAAATGGCTTATTATGAAGTTATAATTTAACTTTATAATTTCACTTAAGCTGAGGGTTGAGTCATCATGGGAAGGGGCCATTTATTTAATTAATTCATGGAAGCCTAAGCCAAGGTATTAATTTAAAATATTGGAGTAAATGAATTATTAAAAGGAAAAAAGTATATATTTTTATCCCACATTGGTAAGAATTGTGTTTGAGCTCTCACAAGAAAGAATAAAAAGGGACTTGAGAGAGCTCATTCTAAGATATCCATTATTCATTTGATGAAAATTTTATGAAGTTCTTGGCTATGAGAAATGGCTAGGGTTTGAGGACTGATTCCTCTCTTAGCAATTTGAATCGTCACTGATTGATGATGAATTTTGCAAACTGAATTCTCAGAATACAATTCTGATTCTGGAAATTCAATTTGATGCTGAGGTAGAGAAAATTGAATTAACTTCTCTACTACATTTACTATTATTGAGAAGCTATTTGTGAGTTTGGTCTTCATAGTTTGGAGAGAATTCTTTAGAAATTCGATAGCATTGTTGGGGGTTGTTGTTTAGCAATTATGGAAGATGCTAGGAGTTATTGAAAAGCATCTTTAAGGCTATTGTACATAATTTTGGAAGGGTCGTACAGATTTTATGCAAGCTGCCATATGGACATGGCAGGGTCTTACACTACTAATTAATGATTGTAATTTTGAGGGCTGAAACAGGTTGTTGCTATTGTAAATTGGTTGGAATTACACTTGGTTAGTTTTTGAAGACATCATTGCAAAAAGGGGAGGAGTTTAATTCTTGGTGCTAATTCTTCATGTGGCTGCATTTCATTCCTAGCATGCACATTTTGTCAAGGTGTCATATTTTGAATCGTTTATTGTAATGGTTATTGTTAATGACAAGATGGTTGAGTTCTGTATGCAAATTTAGATGTAAACTATTCTAAATAAAATATTAACTAATCTAAGCTAATATAACAATCTAAATGCTACTCAATGAAGATTACAAAATGATTAAATGAACTATAAGTTAAGTTACCTTTACTCACCCATTGCAGCTTGTCTCCATTGTCCTCCTAGCCTTGATTTCTTGGATGTGTTGAGCTCTCAGATTTCCAAATGAAGCTCCTTTCCCAAGATGCTCTCAAAGTGTGGAGATTGAGTGGATTGAATGAAAAATGGCCTAAGCTTGATTATGCAAACTAATGGATAAAACAATATGGAAATGCTATGAAAATGACTTCAAAATGCTTGCTTGAATGCTTGGATGCTTGATTGCTTGATCTCTAGAATGCTTGAAAATTACTATTGCCTATTAGCTCTCAAAGGGGAAATGAGGCTACTTTTATAAGATTTTGGAGGACTCAAGCCTAGGTGGCACAATCCTAGGGTGGAGATTGAATGGTGGAAGATCCTAGTGCTATAATTGACTTGGTTGAAGGGGTTGAGAGAAAGGGGGATGTAGTTGGAATGTGAGAGAAAGAATAGGGAGGATGTTCCTCCTACATTGACATAGAAGAGAAGAAGGTGGAAGGGAAAGATGTTAGGAATAAGGTGTCTCAACCTTGGATAATTCCTATTCTTATTATTTGTTTTGTAAAATGTATTTCTTGCAAACAATGTTGATGTGTCGGCATCTTGAATTGTGTGTAAGGAGATCATGGCTAAAACGGTTATGACGAATTCCTATGACATGTAAGAGCTATGTCAGGAAGATTCAATGACAGGTGAAGACATGTGGCAACTGATAAATGTGAGTACTATACACTCTTCCCCAATCGTGGGGTTCGGGGCATCACCCTGAAAATTTTCTCAGAGAATGGTAAAACCCTAATATGGTTATCTTTGGGAGTAGCCCTAAAAAGTGAAGCGCATGATATAAGCATTTTTGAGGGTTGCGAAGAGATGTGATGCGAGTGTATTGTTGGAACATTTTATGCTGTCATGATTTGTCTTCAAGCATTCGAAATCTTCTGAAAGAACTTGCATTGCAAGTGTATTGTAAGCTGTAATAGTTTTGATCAATACATTGTGCAGGTTTTGGAGTGCTGGGGTTTTTACCGAAAGGTTTCCCCAGGGTATATTTTTGTGTCATTCTCTATTTTTCTATATGTATGGTGTGTGGTTGCAATATCTTTGTTAAAGTAGTTAACGAATCTGAAATTGTAAGGATTTAAAAGAATTTGCACAATACGTTCCTATAGAGATTAGCGTAGGAAGTTGTTTCCGCACCTGAGTTTCCTTACAAGTGGTATCAGAGCCTGATCAACTTTTGATCCTAGTTGTTGGGTAGGGTTTTTTGAGCTAATCTCAAGTTTGAGTGGGAGTTTTTTTGCAGAGCATTCTAAATCTTATTTGCAGATTGAGATGGCAAGTTCATCATATGGAAGAATGGAGGTGGACAAATTTAATGGCACTAATTTTGAGTTGTGGAAACTCAAGATGGAAGACATGTTGGAAGATTGTGACCTATGGGAAGCGACTTCAAGTGCTACAAGACCAGCAACTATAGCTCAAGCAGATTGGGATATCAAAGACTGTAAAGCTAAGGGTCTCATAAGACTCTATTTAACCGATGCAGTTCTTCTAAATGTTCTAGATGAGAAAACCGCAAATAGTTTGTGGGAAAGACTTGCGGCCATGTATCAGGCCAAATCTCTGGTGAACAAGTTATTCCTAAGGAAGAAGTTGTACTCTCTATGAATGGAGGAAGGTGGATCCTTAATAGATCATTTAAATGCATTTAATCTACTGGCTGCACAGTTGACATCAGCTGGTGTCAAGTTAGAGGAGGAGGATCGTTGCTACACACTTTTGTGTTCTTTACCAGATTCATGGGACCATCTTGTGATGGCTCTCAGAAGCACATTAGTGACCTTCAAAATGGATGATGTGGTGTCTTCGCTGCTATCAAAGGAGATGCGGAGAAAGGCTTCCGTTTCAGAAAAAGAAGCCCTTACTGTTCATGGGAGATCCATTGAAAGAGGGAAGAAAAATGACAATAAGTCTGACAATAAGGGTAGATCCAAATCCTGTGGGAAGTCAAAGACTTCCAATAAATCCAAGGCAAAATGTTGGAATTGTGATAAATCTGGGCACTTCCATAAAGACTACAAAGAGCCGAACAAGAAGAAGAAGGGTTTAGATTCAGCATCAAAAAGATCTCAAGAAGATGGCGATGCTTTCATCGCAGCTTTGGCAGCCCATGCATCTGATGATGTGTGGTTGGTTGACTCGGGTGCATCTTTTCACATGACCTCTCATCGAAACTGGTTCTCAAAGTATGAGAAGTTCGATGGTGGAAAGGTGTATCTAGGTGATGATTCTCACCTAAAGATAGTTGGACACAGAAGGGTCACTATCAGTTTTTCTGATGGATGAGTAAAGGGAATCAATGGAGTTATGCACATTCCGAGTTTGGTACAAAACCTATTATCTGTAAGTATGCTAAATGATGTAGGTGTGCAAGTTGTTTTTTTGAAAGAAGGATGCAAGATGATGAGAGGATCGATAGTGCTTGCGAGGGGTACTAGGAGAGGTACCTTATTTCAACTAGATGCGTGTATTCCTCTATGTAATAGTTCTTCATCCTCACCATCTGAACAAGTAGTGAAGAAGTCTGTGGCTATTGATTCTGATGGTAGTGCAAACACTTTGGAAGGTAAGCTTCCTGCAGAAAAGACAATGTTGTGGCATATGAGATTTGGCCACATTGGTGGAAAGGGTCTCAGAACCCTAAAAAATAAAAATCTCGTTCAGGGGTTAAATGATTGCAATCTCGAGTTTGACTTCTACAAACACTGTGTCTATGGTAAACAAAATCGTGTTCAATTTTACTCTAGTTCTCACAAATCTTCTGATGTTTTGGATCTTATTCATTCTGATGTATTTGGTCCTGTAAAAGTTCCTTCAATCTCCAAGTCTGTATTTTTTGTATCTTTCATAGATGATTATAGTAGAAGGACATGGATTTATTTCCTTAAAAGTAAGACACAAGTCTTTAGTCGGTTCAAGGAATTTAAAGCCCTTGTAGAGAATCAGACTAGTAAGAAGATTAAGTGTGTGAGAAGTGACAATGGTGGTGAGTTTTGCTCAACAGAGTTTGAATAGTTCTGTAAAGAACAAGGTATTGAGAGGCATAAGACAACTCCTTATACCCCACAGCAAAAGGGAGTTGCAAAGAGAATGAACAGGACACTAATGGAGAAGGCTAGGAGTATGCTTAGTGGAGCTAGTTAGAACAAAGGTTTTGGGCTGAAGCTGTGGCCACTGCTTGCTATCTGGTTAACAGATCTCCTACATCAGCCCTTGTTGGTAAGACACCCATGGAGGTGTGGTCTGGTAAGAAGCCTTCAATTATACATCTTCATGTTTTTGGTTGTGAAGCTTATGCGAATGTTCCAAAGGAAAAAAGATCTAAGTTAGAAAACAAAGCTGTTAAATGTATTTTCATCGGATACAGTGCTGGTGTGAAAGGATACAAACTTTGGGATCCTGTGACTAGTAAGGTGTTGTATAGTAGAAATGTTATTTTTAGAGAGCTAACATCTTCTCCTATTATGCTACAACCAGATGAAAAAGAAAAGGAAAATGATTTTGTTCAGTTGCCTCCTACCCCCGAGAAGACTGAACAAAGAGACCATGCTGGGTCTAATGATGAGGAGAGCTCTAGCAGCTCTGATTGTTCAGAAGAAGAGGAAGAACAACCTCAACCTCAGCCCTTGAGGAGATCCACAAGAGAAAGAAAGAAACCAAAAAGGTTTGGTTATTCTATGTTAGATTCCAGTTGTGCTTTTGCTTTGATTACTAACACTGATGAGCCTAGATCTATGAAAGAGGCTTTTGGCATGGAAGATGCAGGTTTCTGGATTGAGGCTATGGATGATGAGATGGCTTCATTGGAGAAAAACAAAACTTGGGACCTTGTACCTTTGCCTAAAGGGAGAAAATCTGTTGGCTGTAAATGGGTGTTCAAGAAGAAATTCTATGCAGATGGCAGTGTTGAAAGGTACAAAGCTAGATTGGTTGCAAAGGGGTATTCACAGGTAGAGGGAATAGATTATGGTGAAATATTCTCTCCTGTTGCAAAGTTGACATCCATTAGATTTCTATTATCTCTTGCTACATCATATGATTTAGAGATAGAACAAATGGATGTGAAGACAGCTTTCCTTCATGGTGATTTGGAGGAAGAGATTTATATGTCACAGCCTGAGCACTACATTGTTAAAGGTAAAGAATCCTTAGTTTGCAGATTAAAGAAATCTCTATATGGTTTGAAGCAATCTCCTAGGATGTCGTAACTTAAGTTTGATGCCTTTGTGTTGTCAATTGGATTTGTAAGATTGAAATCAGATCATTGTGTTTATTTTAGCATTGAAAATGATCGCCTTCTTATTGTTGCATTATATGTTGATGATATGTTGCTATTTGGGAAGGGTAAGGGTATGATTTCTGATTTTAAATCTCAGTTGTCAGCACAGTTTGAGATGAAAGATCTTGGGGCAGAAAGGTACATCTTGGGTATGGAAATCAGTAGAGACAGGTCAAACAGAAAACTTTGGTTGAGTCAGAGTAAGTATGTGAAGTCTGTGTTGGACAGGTTCAGCATGGCAGATTGTAGACCACTATGTGTTCCTATTTCTGTGGGAACAAAGTTATCTATAGATGACAGTCCAAAATCTCCTAGTGAGGTGGAGGACATGAGTAGAGTACCTTATGCTAGTGCAGTCTTATGTATGCTATGGTCTGTACTAGACCAGACATTGCCCAAGCAATGGGAGTCTTGAGTCGATTTATGGCTAACCCTGGACAAGTACATTGGGATGCAGTTAAGTGAGTATTCAGATATTTGAGGGGTACATCAGATTACTCCATATGTTATCATGGTAACTCTTCTGGATCTCCACATTTAGTTTGTATTCGTGGGTTTGTGGATTCAAATTGGGCAGATGATATTGACAACAAGAGATCCACCAGTGCTTATGTGTTCACTATGTTTGGTGGTGCCATCAGTTGGATGAGTAAGCGACAACCTGTGGTTGCTTTGTCCACTACAGAAGTTGAGTACATGGCTGCTACTCATGCTTGTAAGGAATCCATTTGGCTTAGGAGATTGTGTTGTGATGTTGGTGTTGATGCAGAACAGATTACTATTTGATGTGACAATCAGAGCGCTATTTGCCTTGTGAAGAATCTAACTTTCCATGCCAGAACGAAGCACATTGATGTGCAGTTTCACTTTGTGAGAGATATGGTGGAAGATGGAAAGGTAAATTTGGAGAAAGTAGATACTGTGAAGAATGTTGCAGATGCATTAACGAAACAAGTGGGCACTAAGAAGTTCAGATGGTGTTCAGAGTCTATGGGCCTTTTGGCCTATAGCGGTTAGTTCCTGTTATGTTCCTATTGCTCTTACAAGGTGTTTGACAAGTGGGAGAATGTTAGGAATAAGGTGTCTCAACCTTGGATAATTCCTATTCTTATTATTTGTTTTGTAAAATTTATTTCTTGCAAACAATGTTGATGTGTCGACATCTTGAATTGTGTGTAAGGAGATCATGGCTAAAACGGTTATGACGGATTCCTATGACACGTAAGAGCTATGTCAGGAAGATTCAATGACAGGTGAAGACATGTGACAACTGATAAATGTGAGTACTATACACTCTTCCCCAATCGTGGGGTTCGGGGCATCGCCCCGAAAAATTTTTTTGGGGGTTCCTATTTTCTTGGAGAATGGTAAAACCCTAATATGATTATCTTTGGGAGTAGCCCTAAAAAGTGAAGCGCATGATATAAGCATTTTTTAGGGTTGCGAAGAGATGTGATGCGAGTGTATTGTTGGAACATTTTATGCTGTCGTGATTTGTCTTCAAGGGTTCGAAATCTTCTGAAAGAACTTGCATTGCAAGTGTATTGTAAGCTATAATAGTTTTGATCAATACATTGTGCAGGTTTTGGAGTGCTGGGGTGTTTACCGAAAGGTTTCCCCAGGGTATATCATTGTGTCATTCTCTATTTTTCTGTATGCATGGTATGTGGTTGCAATATCTTTGTTAAAGTAGTTAACAAATTTGAAATTGTAAGGATTTAAAAGAATTTGCACAATGCTTTCCTATAGAGATTAGCGTAGGAAGTTGTTTCCACACCTGAGTTTCCTTACAAAAGACACATGTCAAGTGTCTCACAAAGACCAATGAGAGGAAGAAGGAAGGACTTTTTCCTCATGAGGACTCTTGGTACAAGTGTCGCATGAGTCACCTTGAACTTTTTAAGGTGGCCTTAGAAGCTCCTTAGGAATAGGATTGGCTTCTTGACTTAGTGTAGGGGAAGACATGTGGTCATGAGACCAAGTCTTGTGAGGCTACACAGCCCTTAAAAATAGGACATGTGTGTGAGGATAATGATTTATTAATAATTAATAATAATTAATTATTTTAGCCAAGGTGATGTGTCAGGTGACTAGGTGGATGAGGTGGACTTAGTCATATTTAGTGATTGTGTAATTGATTAAATCACTTTAATAAGACTATTTAGAGGACTTAGGATAGTAGAATAAGGTATAGTGAATTTATCAAATAAATTAAATAATTTATTTAATAAATAGAGGAAATAAATATTAATTAAATAGTAACTATTTAATTAATTCATCAGGTCAAATTTAATTAAATAATAAATATTTAATTAATTAATGAAGCCATTTTTTAGTGTATGCATTTTGCCCCTCTTTGAAATAATGTGCTGGTCACATTGTTTCAAAGAAAAATTGAGCTTTTTGCCCCTGCCCTAGACAATATCTTAGATGAAAACGACCTATGCATGCCTCCTGGAGAGATTGATTGACAATATTTATTTTTTATTATTTTATATATGTTTTTTTTTTTTTTTTTTTGGGTTGACAATCAATCTCATGAAAATATTTAGAAGAAAATGTGAGTGAAAATGGGGTGAAACAGAATAATTTCGGTAAGCAGGGTCCATACATCAAGCAAAATGGGTCCACGGGTTATATATAGGCCCATACAGTCCACTATAGGTTCACTATGCACACTTGTCATTTCGAGATTGTAGTTGGAGAGAGAGAAGAGGACAGCTAAGAAGATGTCGTTCCCCCTGTCAGATCATCGATTTTAGAGGGTCAGGCACTTCCCAAGGCCACCAGATTTGGGAGAGCCGGTAGGTGACTCATCCTGCTCAGTCAATTTGTGATTTTTTGCATGTTTTACTTGAATTTTAGCATGTTTAGGTTAGATTGTGTAATACCCCAAAAATGGGCTATATGTTCATTAACCTCCTACATCTCCAAATCGAACGAAATCGACATCAAAGTCCTAACCAAAGGCACATCTACACATCATCGAATCTAATTGATTATCTTAAATTCTACATCGGGGAATATTCCTAGCAATATTTATAATTATCTTTAATTTAATGATTATTTGGCGATAAATCACATTTATCCTAAGTTTGATTAATTAAATATTTTC
The DNA here is from genome assembly GCA_027943335.1 of Chamaecyparis obtusa. Classification (NCBI taxonomy): domain Eukaryota; kingdom Viridiplantae; phylum Streptophyta; class Pinopsida; order Cupressales; family Cupressaceae; genus Chamaecyparis; species Chamaecyparis obtusa. The sequence goes on along the minus strand of BSBK01001834.1, from coordinate 812,397 downwards.
ATATTTAATTAATTAGATTTAATATTTGCCACTTAATTATTTAATTAAATTTAATTATATCTATTATTAATTGTATTATTTAATTTTGACAATAAATCCAATATCCTATGAATAATTGATTAAATCTTTATTTAATTAATTAAAGCAAAATTGTCATTATTTAATAATATAGTTTTTAATAAAAGTTTGATAAATGATTGATTAACCCACAAATCAATTATTTATTTTCAAAAATCAGTTAAGTTGAGAGTAAATCATTTAATTATAAAATTAATTCTTAATTATTATGCACATTCAAAAGAAACAGTTAAACTCCAAATCAGAAAATCAATGCAAAGTGTTGACTTTTTAGAACTCCACATCCTTTTGGACTTCAAAAAGCTGATCTAAACTCTAATTTGAGTTAAAAAGTTGTTTATGCATGCTTTTGCATAATTTTGAGAATTAACTATCTTTCATGATCAGATAACTCAAAAATTAAGATGAGTTTATCTAAATTATTTATGGCTTTTTCCATGCACCTCCAAAGCCTAGATTTTTATAAAATCAAGGCTCGGCTCTTCATAATTCATCTCTCATACATCTCTCATCTCCACAAATTTCATTCTCACTCTATCGAATTGGCGTTTGGAGAATCAAAGCTTCTTGCGAATCAACATTATTGTGAGATCAATCTTGTTTTTACATTCATTTAGCTTAATTTTCATATCATTGTTAGATAGATTTCATATCAGTTTTTCATCTTATTGCATAGAAAATACCAAAAAAATAGCTTAATTTGCATACATCTCATATCTAGATCAATTGCATTCAAATTCTTCATTTAGGTGTCGTCTAGGTCACTGATCTCGATTACAATCTGAGAACATCAATCTCGCACCTATTAGAAGGCAGTAAATCGCTTGGTTAGATTAGATTTCAATTTTGCACGATTTTGATTATTGCTAACCTCTAATGTTTTACTAAAGTGTTGTGTCTATAGATCAGGTACAATTTTCACACACATAGATTGAACCATAGGTTAGGATAGGAAAATTTTAGTTTTAGGATGAAGAATAAATACGTAGTTGCGGCACATGTACATGCAACAACTGGTAATGTTTGTGCAACAAACTGCTAGTTCTGTGCATATGTGTGGGGTACCTACGCATTTATGCAAGAAGAAAATTAGATGGTACATTTATGGATTAAATGCATGCAAACCTTAGTTCGGTGCATTTGTCACAGTTGGTTGTGCAAATGTTTAGGGTAGTTGCACATATGTTATTTCTGTACAAATGGTAGGGGGTTTTGCGCAAACACTTTTCTATGTTGCGCATTCATGTTAGATGATAGAATGTAGAATATAAGAGTGTAAGTTAGGTCAAACCTGATATCAAAAGGCTGATATGATTTGTCAGCTTGAAAATAGATCGATTGAATCAAGATAGGTAATAGCATGGTCGCTAGTTAACCTTCCTGATTGTAGATAATTGATTTAATTATCTGTTGAGACATGTGATAAACATGTATTCAATTGATAGGATAGGATAGATAAATAGATCAGTTAATTGATAGAATTATCTGTTGAGACATGTGATAAACATGTATTCGATTGATATGATAGGATAGATAGATAGATTAGTTTGATCAAAATCTGATAGTTTGATTGTTTAATGATTATGATAGGAGGATATTACAAACACTCTGGTGTCACGGGAGAGATATCATGTGACTCAAAATCTAAGGTCAGCACTGTCAGAAATAGACAGACTACTGATTAGATCGACTGGGTTGTACCATGTCATTTATACACCTGAGATTCAGGCGAATCTAAGCATCCTGACCATACTCACTGACAGATGGCACTCAGAGACGAGTACATTCCATCTCCCCACATGAGAGATGACTTTTACATTAGAGGATGTTTACGCATCCTACGGCTTCCCATTACAAGAGATTTGGTGCAGTATGATCAGCACGGTGGTTTGGCTGAGTGTAGAGCGGTATTTGGTGATGATGACATTAATGAGTCAGAGATCAGCTGGGAGGACATGGTTGATTTCTATGAGCCACTTCCTATTGTGTTGGCTAGAGCTATCAGAGGATTTATCTGCCCAAATCAGAGATCACATGGGTTCGCAGTCGGATGGAGCCAGACATTACAGAGGATGATGGATGAGGGGACCCGCTTTGCTTGGGGAGTGTGCTTGCTAGCACACCTATATCATGATTTACATCAGGTTGTCTACCACAGGGGTGCATCATTATCAGCTGGTATGACTCTACTCAATGTATGGGCATGGGAGCATATTGCAGTTACACGATCGACAACCATGAGATTATGAGGTGTGAGGCAGCCGTATATCTTTCTCTATGCATCTATCTAGTCTCAGCATAAGCTGGGATGTTTGGAGTTTTGGCACTACACATTTGATACCATTGATTCTTTGATTTGGAGACCCTACCTTAGGCGTGAGCCATGGGAGGACGAGCATCAGCTCGAATACTACTTTGAGTCCTGATGGTTGATAGGGAGGACTCCCTATATTATAGAGAGGTAGATGGTTAGCCGGGTCCTGCGATAGTTTAGCAGGATCCAGGGGATGTCGTAGGGGGTGATAGATTTTTCTCATACCCATCAGAAGAGACGAGACTAGGGACCGATGGTGTCTTTTGAGATAGCTAGACAGGAGTTTTTAAACATGTCATTTTAGGCATGGTCGATGAGATAGGAGGTCGTAGACCCAGGGATGATGGCAGACTATGAGAGGCACCTTAGGGATCATCCATTTCCTAGATTGACTGATTTGGCAAAGAGGCCACCAGAGAGGGATGCTACAAATAGACGTCGAGACAAGCGATGAGGTCATGATAGGAGAGGTTGAGGGAGAGGTAGAGGTGGTGATAGAGGCTATGGTGGTCCTGATGGAGGTAGGGGTGATAGAGCTGGGCCTCGAATGAGAGGTGGAGGTGTGCAACCACGGGGGGTTGATGCCACCCCCTATGAGATAGTTACGACGACATCCACTCGCACAGATGCCCGCAGGTGCCCCACTACAGATACCAGCAGCTGCCCCTATATAGGTGGATCCAGCTATAGAGGTATAGGTACTGATATAAGCAAGACATGATGATGTAGATGATGTACTTGGGCAGGAGAGACTAGTTTAGGGTTGACAGGACATATAGGACAAGAAGATGCTTGACATAGCTAGACAGGATATGCAGATGCCTGATGTCGGTGGCCAGGAGGAGCAGGCAGAGATAAACATTAGGGGTTAGGATTCCTACTTATAGAGGGATGCTACATAGGAGGATATATACATTGATGCATTTCTAGTCAAACTATCAATGAGACAGGTATGTAAAGACTATGTCCTAGGACTGGAGAGATGGGTGGAGAGATTAGAGGGTGAGATTGTAGTGTTCAGACGTGAGCAGGATGTCACCATATAGCGGCTAGGAGAGGCAAAGACTCTACTGGATGAGATGGAGTCGACAGAGGCATTCGGACCACATGTAGATAGCTTATGTGTGATGATGTGGGCTGGTAGGGAGATCACCTACTGGAAGGACGCCTACAGACATATTGTTCCTAGAGATCAATGGATTAGGAGTTTTAGAGAGATCTTGTACGCAGTCAGGATAGTTGTGCATCATAGGCATGGACTGACTGATAGCAAAGGGGCATCATCACATCCTCCAAGACCTCCCATAGGTTCAGGAGATCCAAAAGCACCAAGACTTATTACATCATGCAGACATCGATAGGCTGAGTCTAGAGGTAGTGGCTCTTAGTTATATTATATACACTTGTATCACCATTGTACCATCATTTTTCATTATCTTTATGACTTGATGGACACACTTGGACACATTATCTTTTTATGAAATATCACTGGACACATTATCTTGGGTTATTGGACTTGCTAATCCGCCGACCCCTCATTCCACCCCGTGGTTGCAAGGTCAGTGCCACATTAAAGGGGAGGGGTCAACAGGAAAGAAGCGTTAAGTGCTCCACTTGGCAACCCTTTTTTGCTTTTAGGAACTCACTTGTTTTCTAAGTTGGGGACTCATTTTTAGCTTGTGTGAGGTGTTAAGTGTTCCACCTTGTGGACTCATCTCACATTCGCTTTAAACATTAAGTGTTCCTCTTTCTGCTTTTTGGAAATTTTTGGTAGATTTGCTTTTGGGAACATACATCTATACTCACATAGTAATTAGGCTCTATGAACACTATTCGTGATTCTTGAGAGATTGGATTCCCAGCGAAATCCTTCTTGACGATAGAATCCTTCTAGGTAGGGAGGATACTTAGTGCGTTTCACATTCAACTTGGTTAGTGTGTCTTCTCTTATTGATCGATACATTCTCTCCCCTGAGAGGTTGATAGATCACATGGGGTTAACATCACAAGCTTTGGTGAATCAAAATTAGTTAGTGCGCCTTCTCTTATTGATCGATACATTCTCTCTCCGAAGAGATTGATAGATCATGTGGAGTTGACATCACAGACCTTGGTGAAGCAAAACTTTGTCTTAGCATGTTGGATTAATCTATTTTCTTTGTTTGGGTTAAAAGTGAAAAGGTGTCAAAAACCTTGGATCTGGAGCCAAGTTCCATTGTGGTATACTATTGTGAGTCATCTTTAGAGAGGGTTAACCATAGTGGACAATCCCTTCACAGGGTAAATTGCATTAACAGAACCTCAAGCGGTAATAGTCATTTTCATCGTGGTAGTGACAGTTGCTATATAAATGTCCTTGTGGAAGAAATCTCCATGGGTATGGTTCATTGTTGGGTTGTCAGATCTCCCTAGTAGCTCCTGAAGATTAAGTTCTCAGACTGTGTCAAAGCCCTAGTGCGCCAGGATTGGAGTTCACCCCTTTGGATCATAAAAGTTGCAGAGTCAAACCATTACTAAAAATCTTAGAGAGGCCAAAAATTTTCATTTTCAGGAATATGTGCGTTATTGCAAAACTTTTTGGAACATACACAATTAGCTCTCTCAGGGATTAGCACAATTCAATCACTTGATTGTTCATGCACAAGGTTGCTTTTGCCCTTGTTCATTGTTTTCAGATGTGCTTGAAATCACTTGCTTGCTGTTCTACTTGCTTGTTTATCTACTTGGCTATTAAAGACAATCAAATCTGGTATAAACTTCAAATTTGGATAGTACAAATTGCAAATAATCTGAAACTGAAAACCAAAAATTTGTAAAAATTTGACGTAAAATCCTTTTTGGAGTCAAAAGTCATTTCAAAAGGTCAAAAGTCATACGAGTTTTATCAAGTGTCATTTCAGTACTGCCCATCTGTCGTATGACTAAGTACCCAGTGTCGTACGAGTTTTCATGCCAACAAATTCAACAAGTCAAAATCCTGTTTGCAACTATCGTATGAGATTTTCAAATGTCGTATGGTTAGCTGCCCATTGTCGTACAAGTTTTGCAACCGTCATTTCATTTCTACCCAATTGTCGTATGAGTCTATAGAGTGTCATTTGCAAAAATTTTGAAGAGTTGTCAGAAAATTATCAGAATTGCTAGATGCTTAGCTTTTTCAGCCTAATTCCAAAATCTGTCGAACAAATCACTGTGTCAAGAACAGAGCAGTAGCTATTGAGAATCAGTACACATGTCTCAAAGAATCAATACACATGAGGAAGAAATTCTGATCACCACTATGATGAAATAGATGCATGCTATGCAAGTCAAGATTGACAAACTTGAGAAAGAGAAGGAATCTAAAGAGTTCTCCATGGAGGCCCTTTGCCCTTTTCCATTTCATAAAGACTTGTACATGCCACCATGCCCTCGGACAAAATTTGAGCAATGTGATAACGCTTATGATACCTCTTCCATGGAGAGTGACACATCCAACTTTGGAGACTATGATGACTATGACGACAGACAATGTAATGATAACTATGACACCTTTGTTCCTAAGAGTCCTCCTCGTCATGTGTTCCTACTTACTACAAATGGGCCATCACATTGGATAGATTGTGATGGTGATCCATATGATTCTGATTTTGAAAGAGACTTTGATGGCTTTTGTGGACAATATCTCGATTATACATCTACTTCTATTGAGGAATATAAAATGTACCATGCTGATTTGAAACATCAATACTATAAGGATCTATCCTCTAAGAACTCTCAAGCTGAAAATAAAGATTACACTCAAGAAAGATCATGTTAATGTTGGACCTTTGTCTTGTGATGGTTCCCTTCCATCCCCTACTTCCTCCAATACCCATACATTTCCTAAAGCTTTCGAGTCTTTCAAATCTTTCACAAAACCTTCATCTGACACAAGCCCTGATATTTTTCATATGGTTCCCTATAGTTATCCTGCAGGGCTACCTCTTAAAGAAACTCAATCTAACCTTCACCTAGCTGCAAATACTTACAATAATGCTAAACCTAAAGAGCCTATGCCTTCATATGCTATAATCCCTACTTCAGCTAGTCCTCCACCATCTCTTCCAAAGTCATCCATACAATCCCAACATGCTTCCTTATCCTTAGAAGTGGCTCCATGTCAAGAGGACTCTAAAAATGATAAAGAAAAGAACATAAAGAAAGATCAAGATCAAGAACCCTCCATGTCATCCACTCCCTTTCATGATGTCTCTTATCCACCTCAGGGTTCTTTTGATCCTTCACACCCTTTTTCATGCATTCTACCATGTCTTAAGTCTCCTCCTAAGAAAGATCAAGCTACTAATTACACTGTTGAGCTTATTGATAATCAAAATAACCTTGCTACACTTGTGCTTTCCAAAGATGATACTTCCATTAAGGTTGGTAAAAATGGTGTTGTTACTTCAAATGTTAAGCCTATTGAAAATCAAAAGAAAAATTATGAGCTTATGCTATCCAAAGATCCTTGTCAAGATCAAAGTATTCCATCTTCTTGTTCTACCACTCCATGTTCGCTTCCACTTTCTACTCTTCCTAAGTCTTTGCAAGCTTTGAACAATCCTATCAAAGAAGGTACTCCTATTCAAGATGTTCATGATCCTATTGAAAATCCTAATGCTCACTCTAAAGATGTTGATATCCTTGGTTGTCATATAGATGTTGATGAACTTATTGATTATCCTTTTGCATCTTCCGCATCCATCCTTAGACCTCCTCCACCACTACTAAGGGCTTCACATTTGCCTTCTATCTTGGGTCCTTATGTCCCTTCACTTTCCCCTCCTAACTCTCCTAATAAAACATCCATCTTGGGTCCCTATGTCCCTCCATCTCCCATCTTTCCTCAAGATCAACATAGATGCATACCCTTGAATCTTTTTCATCCACCCACCCATCTAAACCAGTCATATCCTCCTTCTTCCTCCACAAGTCTCAAGTCTTTTGGAAGTAACTTGAATGTTCAATACAAGAAAAAGAAGCAATACAAGAATCCATCAAAAAGAGAAGATCATCATGTCTCCTCTAAATGACACAGAGGCATAACGTCAAAAGAGATATCTAAGAAAAAAACTACAAGACAAGTATGGGTTCCAAAATCCATCATTGAAGATATTCTCTCCAAATTACCAAAAAGAAATGAAAAACCTATAGCTATATGGATTCCAAAGTCTGTCTTGAAAGAGTCTAGTGTTGAACAAAAAGTGAAGTTGACATTCAAGCTTCCAAAGGCTTCCACTTCATCTTCTTCCAAAAGCATTTCTCAATTCCACGTGCCTAAACCACAACCTTTGTTATCCATTCACCATATTTCTTCACGTATTCCTTCATTCATGATTCCTCCATCCTCTCACCACCCTTTGAGGTATGTGTTGATGTTGATCTTGTCTTCCTTTCCATCTACCCTTTCACAATCCTTCCATTCATTATCCTTCTACTTTCTATCCTTTTTTCTTCATTTTCCTATTCCTCCTATCTTCCAACCTCACTCACTTTACATAAAACCTTATCCTCCATTTTTCTCTTCCATCTCCCTTTCCCTATCAGCACCTTTGAGCATATCATTTTTGAATCCTTAGCATATCATGGTTTAGCCTTTCAAGGAGCATTATCTAAAAAGCTTGCCTTCTTCTAAAAATAAATTAAAAAAATTTGAAAATGTGCTTTGGTGAAAACCTCGAAACAGGCACCTTGGTAGCAAAAGTAAAAAGAAATAAATTCATCTTATGGTGAAAACCACTCCCTTGTGGCACCTTGGATAAGTACCATGATAAAAACCTGGCAATCAGGAATCATGCATAGTTCTTCTACGTATTTCATCAATTCCATCTTCTCTCTTTGATCCTGACAATGTTGATCTATACATGAACATTTGGCTATCTTGTGAGCTATCTTATGATGATCTTGCTTTCATTCCCTTCTTGTTTAGCCTTCATATCTATCTTCCTCCATTCATTTTTGCCTATCGCTATCATTTTCCCTTTTGGTCTTGATCCAATAAAAGAAAGAAAGAAAGAGTAAAACACAGTGCTATGAAGCCTCTTGACATGTCTACTCCTTTGGACTACATCTTGTCCTTCTTTGGCATTACGCTTTTGTGACTTATCCTATGCTGACATTTTATTGCTTGTCCAAAAGCACTTTACATGACAATTTTTCTCTAGCTTGAGTGTTTTTGAGGAGTTTTCCCTTGAGGATTTCTTCCCTTTATTCTCGTCTTCCATCTCTTCCACCACCCTGCCAATCCCTCTTGTTCTCCACCTTGCCAGACATTGGGACTGCATGATATGATCTTGCTTGGGAGTTTGAAATAGAGAAAGATGCTATCAAGTATGCAAAGAACTATCAAAAGTGCCAAGTGCATGGTAACTTGATTCATGCTCTAGGGAGAGATCTAATTCCCTTCACCACACAATGGCCTTTTCAACAATGGGCTTTTGATCTTATAGGTGCTATCTATCCACACTCTTCTAATAGACATACCCATATAATCACAACTACAGATTATTTCACTAAATGGGTAGAGGCAGTTCCCTTAACACAAGCAATGGGGAAACAGATATCTATGTTCATCTTGAACTACATCATTTGCAGATATGGGATCCCACATTCTATAATCACAGATAATGGGGGACAATTCAAAAATAAAGACCTAGAGAATTAATGTGCCAAATTCAAGATCACTCAACATTGGTCATCTATCTACTATCCCCAAGGGAATGGACAAAAAGAGGCATCCAACAAGAACCTGTTAAAAATATTGCACCGAACAGTGAATAAAACAGGATGAGACTGGCATCTCGTGATCAATCCAGCTCTTAGGCCTACAAAACAAGTATCAGAATGCCCACAGGGGCTACTCCATTCGCTTTAGTTTATGAGTCTAAAGCGGTACTGCCTATTGAGGTTGAAATCCCATCACTAAGAATCAGAATGCATGGTCTAGTAGCTGATGATGACTACAGAGTGTCTAGGTTGCAAGAACTTGAACTACTAGATGAGCGCAAACAAGCAGCGTTTAATCATCTCAGAGTGTATCAGAAGAGAATGTCTAGAGGCTACAACAAAAAAGTCAGACACAGAGAATTTAAGGTTGGTGATCTAGTCTTCAGAGAGAATCTGAAAAATCAATCACATAGAGAGCGCAAGGGAAAGTTTGAACCCAACTGGCTGGGTCCCTTTGTTGTCACTGCTACTTTTGGCTCTGGTGCATATCAACTCTCAACGAATGAAGGAGAACAACTCTGAGAACCAATCAATGTTCTCCATCTGAAAAAATTCTACGCCTGAGGCATTCAGTGCTTGGTAAAATGTCCTAAAAAAATCTTAAAAATCTGAAAAAGTCCTAAAAAAATGAATATCTTGGTGAAACCTAGCAATAGGCACCTTGATGATTCCCAAAAAAATCAAAAATTATCAAAAATATCAAAAAAAATTAAAAAATGAAAAATACAAAAAAAATGAGAAAAATAAAAAGTGCCTTGGTGAAAACCTAGAAATACGCGCCTTGGTAGCAAAAATAGAATCTCTGCCAAGATGGTGAAAACCTGGAAAATGGGCATCACTTGTTCAAAATGCTCCATCTATCAGTGCAATCTTGGTCTTTCCCAGCTTTCAGTCTTGCTTTAGTTTGTATATATCTCTCGGTTTGGTTCAGCTTTCTAGTTTTCAATAAGTTAGTTTGTACACCAATCAGCTCAAGTGTTTATATCCTATCAATGCTTAACACTTGGGGGCAATCAATGTCATATCCTATGGTCTCCCAGTATATCTTAGACGTTTCATGTCTAGTCAGAGTCCTTTGAAGCCTCATTTGAGTATGTCTATCTATCTCATCTCCAAAAAGGATTTTGCATCTACAACAACACAATCAAACATCAACACAAACTGAAAACAATCTGTGCTTTTTCTGCTTTTGTCTCCTTGTATGCTTACTGATTCGCATTGAGATTTTTGCATATTGTGTCCCTTTGAGCTCTTCGATGATGTCCTTTATAGGATTTAGAGGGTGATGACTGGGGGCATAATCTTTTCTTTGTCTTCTGCTTGTATGTGAAAATCTAACGTCTTTGGAAATTCTGGATTGAAATGGTGTCCGACTGTAAGAGCCTCTATCTTGAATTGGATGGCCATGTGTACCTCGACCATTGATACCTAGAAAATTCAAGGAAGTTTGATCTAGCTATTGTATTTTTGAGTGAGTTATGTCTCCCACTGTGAAACGCGATCTTGCTTAAGGATGTGAACGATAAAGGGTCACTACGGGTAATTCACACTGGATTTAGAATGATCTCTTGACTGTTTGATGTGTATGTTACATGAAAATTGCTATATCAAAATGGACATGATACTCAGGTCATCCTGGTGCATGTGCCTTGGTGCTTGTATCTAATCCGACATTCTGAAAATAAAACCAATATTCATATGTCCATGGTTGTTTTGATCAGTGGGTGTTGTATTGGTTCTTGAGCATTACAAATCAATATTCATATGTCTATGGTTTCACGGCTAATGGGCATTGTATTGATTTATTCGGTTACCTAAAATTTCAATGATGATAACAAATCGACACATGATTAGTGACTAGGTCCTAGGTCCTAGGGTTGCATCTCATTCTGCATGTTTCTTTGTATTTTTTGCACTTTGCATGATCTCACAAATGTTTGACAACACTTCAATGCTTAAACGATTCTTCAATCACCTATTCTAATCTAACAAGAGTTGAATCTAACACGAAGGTTCCTCCAATGAAATAGCAAGTAAAATCCTTGTTCGGGATCAAAATCAAAATCTGAGATCATTCATATTATTAACTACTTGCATAATCAACCTTCAATCATCAAAGAAATCCAGTATTCAACTTAACTGATTATCTAACATCAAACTATCAAAATTTCAACTTGGTCAACTATGGTCAACTCATGGTTTAACCTAGTCAAACTCGGTCTTTAGGACCTCTAAACGACACAGAACATGTTCTCAAACGTGTATAACCACTTTTCAAATCAATTAACATGCTTCTAAACCATTCAACGCTGACTTTTCTTGTCAGATTTTGATTTTAATCTCGAAGGGGGCATGGTATTGCACATCATTCAAGTCTGTAAATCTAATTTTATTTGGAATCTGTTATCTTTCATCAGTAATCAAGATAACAACCACGTCTAGTTGTTGAATGATCAAAAGTCCTCATCGCTTGGGGCAAATCTATTATCACTTGGGGCATATCAGATTCATCGATCCATATCAATCTGGTATTCTCTTAATCTTGTAATCTGTATCAGCTTTTCACAACCATCAATTCATTGGTGTTATTTCCTTGGTTCTTTGGCAACTGAAGGGTTCAGATGTGATACCTCTATCATGGTTCTGCTAAGACAATCAAGTCTTGAATCGTCACTCACTTCTTACCAATCCTAAGGTTTGGAATCGGGCGTTTTGGCACTTTTTCGCAATCTTCAGTTCAACGCTGCTATAGTGAACATTATCTTTGGTTGTTCAGGACCTAATTTCTCCATATCTTTCAATCGGTTTCTATCTTGGAATCGGTTTATCTTTCGAATCAGTTTCATATCTTTATCAAACACAGACTATCTTTGAACCACTGCGCTTCGCACAGTAATTCAAAGAGGGGCAAAATGTAATACCCCAAAAATGGGCTATATGTTCATTAACCTCCTACATCTTCAAATCAAACGAAATCGACATCGAAATCCTAACCAAAGGCACATCTACACATCATCGAATCTAATTGATTATCTTAAATTCTGCATCGGGGAATATTCCTAGCAATATTTCTAATTATCTTTAATTTAATGATTATTTGACGATAAATCACATTTATCCTAAGTTTGATTAATTAAATATTTTCATATTTAATTAATTAGATTTAATATTTGCCACTTAATTGTTTAATTAAATTTAATTATATCTATTATTAATTGTATTATTTAATTTTGACAATAAATCCAATATCCTATGAATAATTGATTAAATCTTTATTTAATTAATTAAAGCAAAATTGTCATTATTTAATAATATAGTTTTTAATAAAAGTTTGATAAATGATTGATTAACCCATAAATCAATTATTTATTTTCAAAAATCAGTTAAGTTGAGAGTAAATCATTTAATTATAAAATTAATTCTTAATTATTATGCACATTCAAAAGAAACAGTTAAACTCCAAATCAGAAAATCAATGCAAAGTGTTGACTTTTTAGAACTCCACATCCTTTTGGACTTCAAAAAGCTGATCTAAACTCTAATTTGAGTTAAAAAGTTGTTTATGCATGCTTTTGCATAATTTTGAGAATTAACTATCTTTCATGATCAGATAACTCAAAAATTAAGATGAGTTTATCTAAATTATTTATGGCTTTTTCCATGCACCTCCAAAGCCTAGATTTTTATAAAATCAAGGCTCAGCTCTTCATAATTCATCTCTCATACATCTCTCATCTCCACAAATTTCATTCTCACTCTATCGAATTGGCGTTTGGAGAATCAAAGCTTCTTGCGAATCAACATTATTGTGAGATCAATCTTGTTTTTACATTCATTTAGCTTAATTTTCATATCATTGTTAGATAGATTTCATATCAGTTTTTCATCTTATTGCATAGAAAATACCAAAAAAATAGCTTAATTTGCATACATCTCATATCTAGATCAATTGCATTCAAATTCTTCATTTAGGTGTCGTCTAGGTCACTGATCTCGATTACAATCTGAGAACATCAATCTCGCACCTATTAGAAGGCAGTAAATCGCTTGGTTAGATTAGATTTCAATTTTGCACGATTTTGATTATTGCTAACCTCTAATGTTTTACTAAAGTGTTGTGTCTATAGATCAGGTACAATTTTCACACACATAGATTGAACCATAGGTTAGGATAGGAAAATTTTAGTTTTAGGATGAAGAATAAATACGTAGTTGCGGCACATGTACATGCAACAACTGGTAATGTTTGTGCAACAAACTGCTAGTTCTGTGCATATGTGTGGGGTACCTACGCATTTATGCAAGAAGAAAATTAGATGGTACATTTATGGATTAAATGCATGCAAACCTTAGTTCGGTGCATTTGTCACAGTTGGTTGTGCAAATGTTTAGGGTAGTTGCACATATGTTATTTCTGTACAAATGGTAGGGGGTTTTGCGCAAACACTTTTCTATGTTGCGCATTCATGTTAGATGATAGAATGTAGAATATAAGAGTGTAAGTTAGGTCAAACCTGATATCAAAAGGCTGATATGATTTGTCAGCTTGAAAATAGATCGATTGAATCAAGATAGGTAATAGCATGGTCGCTAGTTAACCTTCCTGATTGTAGATAATTGATTTAATTATCTGTTGAGACATGTGATAAACATGTATTCAATTGATAGGATAGGATAGATAAATAGATCAGTTAATTGATAGAATTATCTGTTGAGACATGTGATAAACATGTATTCGATTGATATGATAGGATAGATAGATAGATTAGTTTGATCAAAATCTGATAGTTTGATTGTTTAATGATTATGATAGGAGGATATTACAAACACTCTGGTGTCACGGGAGAGATATCATGTGACTCAAAATCTAAGGTCAGCACTGTCAGAAATAGACAGACTACTGATTAGATCGACTGGGTTGTACCATGTCATTTATACACCTGAGATTCAGGCGAATCTAAGCATCCTGACCATACTCACTGACAGATGGCACTCAGAGACGAGTACATTCCATCTCCCCACATGAGAGATGACTTTTACATTAGAGGATGTTTACGCATCCTACGGCTTCCCATTACAAGAGATTTGGTGCAGTATGATCAGCACGGTGGTTTGGCTGAGTGTAGAGCGGTATTTGGTGATGATGACATTAATGAGTCAGAGATCAGCTGGGAGGACATGGTTGATTTCTATGAGCCACTTCCTATTGTGTTGGCTAGAGCTATCAGAGGATTTATCTGCCCAAATCAGAGATCACATGGGTTCGCAGTCGGATGGAGCCAGACATTACAGAGGATGATGGATGAGGGGACCCGCTTTGCTTGGGGAGTGTGCTTGCTAGCACACCTATATCATGATTTACATCAGGTTGTCTACCACAGGGGTGCATCATTATCAGCTGGTATGACTCTACTCAATGTATGGGCATGGGAGCATATTGCAGTTACACGATCGACAACCATGAGATTATGAGGTGTGAGGCAGCCGTATATCTTTCTCTATGCATCTATCTAGTCTCAGCATAAGCTGGGATGTTTGGAGTTTTGGCACTACACATTTGATACCATTGATTCTTTGATTTGGAGACCCTACCTTAGGCGTGAGCCATGGGAGGACGAGCATCAGCTCGAATACTACTTTGAGTCCTGATGGTTGATAGGGAGGACTCCCTATATTATAGAGAGGTAGATGGTTAGCCGGGTCCTGCGATAGTTTAGCAGGATCCAGGGGATGTCGTAGGGGGTGATAGATTTTTCTCATACCCATCAGAAGAGACGAGACTAGGGACCGATGGTGTCTTTTGAGATAGCTAGACAGGAGTTTTTAAACATGTCATTTTAGGCATGGTCGATGAGATAGGAGGTCGTAGACCCAGGGATGATGGCAGACTATGAGAGGCACCTTAGGGATCATCCATTTCCTAGATTGACTGATTTGGCAAAGAGGCCACCAGAGAGGGATGCTACAAATAGACGTCGAGACAAGCGATGAGGTCATGATAGGAGAGGTTGAGGGAGAGGTAGAGGTGGTGATAGAGGCTATGGTGGTCCTGATGGAGGTAGGGGTGATAGAGCTGGGCCTCGAATGAGAGGTGGAGGTGTGCAACCACGGGGGGTTGATGCCACCCCCTATGAGATAGTTACGACGACATCCACTCGCACAGATGCCCGCAGGTGCCCCACTACAGATACCAGCAGCTGCCCCTATATAGGTGGATCCAGCTATAGAGGTATAGGTACTGATATAAGCAAGACATGATGATGTAGATGATGTACTTGGGCAGGAGAGACTAGTTTAGGGTTGACAGGACATATAGGACAAGAAGATGCTTGACATAGCTAGACAGGATATGCAGATGCCTGATGTCGGTGGCCAGGAGGAGCAGGCAGAGATAAACATTAGGGGTTAGGATTCCTACTTATAGAGGGATGCTACATAGGAGGATATATACATTGATGCATTTCTAGTCAAACTATCAATGAGACAGGTATGTAAAGACTATGTCCTAGGACTGGAGAGATGGGTGGAGAGATTAGAGGGTGAGATTGTAGTGTTCAGACGTGAGCAGGATGTCACCATATAGCGGCTAGGAGAGGCAAAGACTCTACTGGATGAGATGGAGTCGACAGAGGCATTCGGACCACATGTAGATAGCTTATGTGTGATGATGTGGGCTGGTAGGGAGATCACCTACTGGAAGGACGCCTACAGACATATTGTTCCTAGAGATCAATGGATTAGGAGTTTTAGAGAGATCTTGTACGCAGTCAGGATAGTTGTGCATCATAGGCATGGACTGACTGATAGCAAAGGGGCATCATCACATCCTCCAAGACCTCCCATAGGTTCAGGAGATCCAAAAGCACCAAGACTTATTACATCATGCAGACATCGATAGGCTGAGTCTAGAGGTAGTGGCTCTTAGTTATATTATATACACTTGTATCACCATTGTACCATCATTTTTCATTATCTTTATGACTTGATGGACACACTTGGACACATTATCTTTTTATGAAATATCACTGGACACATTATCTTGGGTTATTGGACTTGCTAATCCGCCGACCCCTCATTCCACCCCGTGGTTGCAAGGTCAGTGCCACATTAAAGGGGAGGGGTCAACAGGAAAGAAGCGTTAAGTGCTCCACTTGGCAACCCTTTTTTGCTTTTAGGAACTCACTTGTTTTCTAAGTTGGGGACTCATTTTTAGCTTGTGTGAGGTGTTAAGTGTTCCACCTTGTGGACTCATCTCACATTCGCTTTAAACATTAAGTGTTCCTCTTTCTGCTTTTTGGAAATTTTTGGTAGATTTGCTTTTGGGAACATACATCTATACTCACATAGTAATTAGGCTCTATGAACACTATTCGTGATTCTTGAGAGATTGGATTCCCAGCGAAATCCTTCTTGACGATAGAATCCTTCTAGGTAGGGAGGATACTTAGTGCGTTTCACATTCAACTTGGTTAGTGTGTCTTCTCTTATTGATCGATACATTCTCTCCCCTGAGAGGTTGATAGATCACATGGGGTTAACATCACAAGCTTTGGTGAATCAAAATTAGTTAGTGCGCCTTCTCTTATTGATCGATACATTCTCTCTCCGAAGAGATTGATAGATCATGTGGAGTTGACATCACAGACCTTGGTGAAGCAAAACTTTGTCTTAGCATGTTGGATTAATCTATTTTCTTTGTTTGGGTTAAAAGTGAAAAGGTGTCAAAAACCTTGGATCTGGAGCCAAGTTCCATTGTGGTATACTATTGTGAGTCATCTTTAGAGAGGGTTAACCATAGTGGACAATCCCTTCACAGGGTAAATTGCATTAACAGAACCTCAAGCGGTAATAGTCATTTTCATCGTGGTAGTGACAGTTGCTATATAAATGTCCTTGTGGAAGAAATCTCCATGGGTATGGTTCATTGTTGGGTTGTCAGATCTCCCTAGTAGCTCCTGAAGATTAAGTTCTCAGACTGTGTCAAAGCCCTAGTGCGCCAGGATTGGAGTTCACCCCTTTGGATCATAAAAGTTGCAGAGTCAAACCATTACTAAAAATCTTAGAGAGGCCAAAAATTTTCATTTTCAGGAATATGTGCGTTATTGCAAAACTTTTTGGAACATACACAATTAGCTCTCTCAGGGATTAGCACAATTCAATCACTTGATTGTTCATGCACAAGGTTGCTTTTGCCCTTGTTCATTGTTTTCAGATGTGCTTGAAATCACTTGCTTGCTGTTCTACTTGCTTGTTTATCTACTTGGCTATTAAAGACAATCAAATCTGGTATAAACTTCAAATTTGGATAGTACAAATTGCAAATAATCTGAAACTGAAAACCAAAAATTTGTAAAAATTTGACGTAAAATCCTTTTTGGAGTCAAAAGTCATTTCAAAAGGTCAAAAGTCATACGAGTTTTATCAAGTGTCATTTCAGTACTGCCCATCTGTCGTATGACTAAGTACCC
This sequence comes from Chamaecyparis obtusa, assembly GCA_027943335.1. Classification (NCBI taxonomy): domain Eukaryota; kingdom Viridiplantae; phylum Streptophyta; class Pinopsida; order Cupressales; family Cupressaceae; genus Chamaecyparis; species Chamaecyparis obtusa. The sequence goes on along the minus strand of BSBK01001834.1, from coordinate 794,790 downwards.
AGTGTCGTACGAGTTTTCATGCCAACAAATTCAACAAGTCAAAATCCTGTTTGCAACTATCGTATGAGATTTTCAAATGTCGTATGGTTAGCTGCCCATTGTCGTACAAGTTTTGCAACCGTCATTTCATTTCTACCCAATTGTCGTATGAGTCTATAGAGTGTCATTTGCAAAAATTTTGAAGAGTTGTCAGAAAATTATCAGAATTGCTAGATGCTTAGCTTTTTCAGCCTAATTCCAAAATCTGTCGAACAAATCACTGTGTCAAGAACAGAGCAGTAGCTATTGAGAATCAGTACACATGTCTCAAAGAATCAATACACATGAGGAAGAAATTCTGATCACCACTATGATGAAATAGATGCATGCTATGCAAGTCAAGATTGACAAACTTGAGAAAGAGAAGGAATCTAAAGAGTTCTCCATGGAGGCCCTTTGCCCTTTTCCATTTCATAAAGACTTGTACATGCCACCATGCCCTCGGACAAAATTTGAGCAATGTGATAACGCTTATGATACCTCTTCCATGGAGAGTGACACATCCAACTTTGGAGACTATGATGACTATGACGACAGACAATGTAATGATAACTATGACACCTTTGTTCCTAAGAGTCCTCCTCGTCATGTGTTCCTACTTACTACAAATGGGCCATCACATTGGATAGATTGTGATGGTGATCCATATGATTCTGATTTTGAAAGAGACTTTGATGGCTTTTGTGGACAATATCTCGATTATACATCTACTTCTATTGAGGAATATAAAATGTACCATGCTGATTTGAAACATCAATACTATAAGGATCTATCCTCTAAGAACTCTCAAGCTGAAAATAAAGATTACACTCAAGAAAGATCATGTTAATGTTGGACCTTTGTCTTGTGATGGTTCCCTTCCATCCCCTACTTCCTCCAATACCCATACATTTCCTAAAGCTTTCGAGTCTTTCAAATCTTTCACAAAACCTTCATCTGACACAAGCCCTGATATTTTTCATATGGTTCCCTATAGTTATCCTGCAGGGCTACCTCTTAAAGAAACTCAATCTAACCTTCACCTAGCTGCAAATACTTACAATAATGCTAAACCTAAAGAGCCTATGCCTTCATATGCTATAATCCCTACTTCAGCTAGTCCTCCACCATCTCTTCCAAAGTCATCCATACAATCCCAACATGCTTCCTTATCCTTAGAAGTGGCTCCATGTCAAGAGGACTCTAAAAATGATAAAGAAAAGAACATAAAGAAAGATCAAGATCAAGAACCCTCCATGTCATCCACTCCCTTTCATGATGTCTCTTATCCACCTCAGGGTTCTTTTGATCCTTCACACCCTTTTTCATGCATTCTACCATGTCTTAAGTCTCCTCCTAAGAAAGATCAAGCTACTAATTACACTGTTGAGCTTATTGATAATCAAAATAACCTTGCTACACTTGTGCTTTCCAAAGATGATACTTCCATTAAGGTTGGTAAAAATGGTGTTGTTACTTCAAATGTTAAGCCTATTGAAAATCAAAAGAAAAATTATGAGCTTATGCTATCCAAAGATCCTTGTCAAGATCAAAGTATTCCATCTTCTTGTTCTACCACTCCATGTTCGCTTCCACTTTCTACTCTTCCTAAGTCTTTGCAAGCTTTGAACAATCCTATCAAAGAAGGTACTCCTATTCAAGATGTTCATGATCCTATTGAAAATCCTAATGCTCACTCTAAAGATGTTGATATCCTTGGTTGTCATATAGATGTTGATGAACTTATTGATTATCCTTTTGCATCTTCCGCATCCATCCTTAGACCTCCTCCACCACTACTAAGGGCTTCACATTTGCCTTCTATCTTGGGTCCTTATGTCCCTTCACTTTCCCCTCCTAACTCTCCTAATAAAACATCCATCTTGGGTCCCTATGTCCCTCCATCTCCCATCTTTCCTCAAGATCAACATAGATGCATACCCTTGAATCTTTTTCATCCACCCACCCATCTAAACCAGTCATATCCTCCTTCTTCCTCCACAAGTCTCAAGTCTTTTGGAAGTAACTTGAATGTTCAATACAAGAAAAAGAAGCAATACAAGAATCCATCAAAAAGAGAAGATCATCATGTCTCCTCTAAATGACACAGAGGCATAACGTCAAAAGAGATATCTAAGAAAAAAACTACAAGACAAGTATGGGTTCCAAAATCCATCATTGAAGATATTCTCTCCAAATTACCAAAAAGAAATGAAAAACCTATAGCTATATGGATTCCAAAGTCTGTCTTGAAAGAGTCTAGTGTTGAACAAAAAGTGAAGTTGACATTCAAGCTTCCAAAGGCTTCCACTTCATCTTCTTCCAAAAGCATTTCTCAATTCCACGTGCCTAAACCACAACCTTTGTTATCCATTCACCATATTTCTTCACGTATTCCTTCATTCATGATTCCTCCATCCTCTCACCACCCTTTGAGGTATGTGTTGATGTTGATCTTGTCTTCCTTTCCATCTACCCTTTCACAATCCTTCCATTCATTATCCTTCTACTTTCTATCCTTTTTTCTTCATTTTCCTATTCCTCCTATCTTCCAACCTCACTCACTTTACATAAAACCTTATCCTCCATTTTTCTCTTCCATCTCCCTTTCCCTATCAGCACCTTTGAGCATATCATTTTTGAATCCTTAGCATATCATGGTTTAGCCTTTCAAGGAGCATTATCTAAAAAGCTTGCCTTCTTCTAAAAATAAATTAAAAAAATTTGAAAATGTGCTTTGGTGAAAACCTCGAAACAGGCACCTTGGTAGCAAAAGTAAAAAGAAATAAATTCATCTTATGGTGAAAACCACTCCCTTGTGGCACCTTGGATAAGTACCATGATAAAAACCTGGCAATCAGGAATCATGCATAGTTCTTCTACGTATTTCATCAATTCCATCTTCTCTCTTTGATCCTGACAATGTTGATCTATACATGAACATTTGGCTATCTTGTGAGCTATCTTATGATGATCTTGCTTTCATTCCCTTCTTGTTTAGCCTTCATATCTATCTTCCTCCATTCATTTTTGCCTATCGCTATCATTTTCCCTTTTGGTCTTGATCCAATAAAAGAAAGAAAGAAAGAGTAAAACACAGTGCTATGAAGCCTCTTGACATGTCTACTCCTTTGGACTACATCTTGTCCTTCTTTGGCATTACGCTTTTGTGACTTATCCTATGCTGACATTTTATTGCTTGTCCAAAAGCACTTTACATGACAATTTTTCTCTAGCTTGAGTGTTTTTGAGGAGTTTTCCCTTGAGGATTTCTTCCCTTTATTCTCGTCTTCCATCTCTTCCACCACCCTGCCAATCCCTCTTGTTCTCCACCTTGCCAGACATTGGGACTGCATGATATGATCTTGCTTGGGAGTTTGAAATAGAGAAAGATGCTATCAAGTATGCAAAGAACTATCAAAAGTGCCAAGTGCATGGTAACTTGATTCATGCTCTAGGGAGAGATCTAATTCCCTTCACCACACAATGGCCTTTTCAACAATGGGCTTTTGATCTTATAGGTGCTATCTATCCACACTCTTCTAATAGACATACCCATATAATCACAACTACAGATTATTTCACCAAATGGGTAGAGGCAGTTCCCTTAACACAAGCAATGGGGAAACAGATATCTATGTTCATCTTGAACTACATCATTTGCAGATATGGGATCCCACATTCTATAATCACAGATAATGGGGGACAATTCAAAAATAAAGACCTAGAGAATTAATGTGCCAAATTCAAGATCACTCAACATTGGTCATCTATCTACTATCCCCAAGGGAATGGACAAAAAGAGGCATCCAACAAGAACCTGTTAAAAATATTGCACCGAACAGTGAATAAAACAGGATGAGACTGGCATCTCGTGATCAATCCAGCTCTTAGGCCTACAAAACAAGTATCAGAATGCCCACAGGGGCTACTCCATTCGCTTTAGTTTATGAGTCTAAAGCGGTACTGCCTATTGAGGTTGAAATCCCATCACTAAGAATCAGAATGCATGGTCTAGTAGCTGATGATGACTACAGAGTGTCTAGGTTGCAAGAACTTGAACTACTAGATGAGCGCAAACAAGCAGCGTTTAATCATCTCAGAGTGTATCAGAAGAGAATGTCTAGAGGCTACAACAAAAAAGTCAGACACAGAGAATTTAAGGTTGGTGATCTAGTCTTCAGAGAGAATCTGAAAAATCAATCACATAGAGAGCGCAAGGGAAAGTTTGAACCCAACTGGCTGGGTCCCTTTGTTGTCACTGCTACTTTTGGCTCTGGTGCATATCAACTCTCAACGAATGAAGGAGAACAACTCTGAGAACCAATCAATGTTCTCCATCTGAAAAAATTCTACGCCTGAGGCATTCAGTGCTTGGTAAAATGTCCTAAAAAAATCTTAAAAATCTGAAAAAGTCCTAAAAAAATGAATATCTTGGTGAAACCTAGCAATAGGCACCTTGATGATTCCCAAAAAAATCAAAAATTATCAAAAATATCAAAAAAAATTAAAAAATGAAAAATACAAAAAAAATGAGAAAAATAAAAAGTGCCTTGGTGAAAACCTAGAAATACGCGCCTTGGTAGCAAAAATAGAATCTCTGCCAAGATGGTGAAAACCTGGAAAATGGGCATCACTTGTTCAAAATGCTCCATCTATCAGTGCAATCTTGGTCTTTCCCAGCTTTCAGTCTTGCTTTAGTTTGTATATATCTCTCGGTTTGGTTCAGCTTTCTAGTTTTCAATAAGTTAGTTTGTACACCAATCAGCTCAAGTGTTTATATCCTATCAATGCTTAACACTTGGGGGCAATCAATGTCATATCCTATGGTCTCCCAGTATATCTTAGACGTTTCATGTCTAGTCAGAGTCCTTTGAAGCCTCATTTGAGTATGTCTATCTATCTCATCTCCAAAAAGGATTTTGCATCTACAACAACACAATCAAACATCAACACAAACTGAAAACAATCTGTGCTTTTTCTGCTTTTGTCTCCTTGTATGCTTACTGATTCGCATTGAGATTTTTGCATATTGTGTCCCTTTGAGCTCTTCGATGATGTCCTTTATAGGATTTAGAGGGTGATGACTGGGGGCATAATCTTTTCTTTGTCTTCTGCTTGTATGTGAAAATCTAACGTCTTTGGAAATTCTGGATTGAAATGGTGTCCGACTGTAAGAGCCTCTATCTTGAATTGGATGGCCATGTGTACCTCGACCATTGATACCTAGAAAATTCAAGGAAGTTTGATCTAGCTATTGTATTTTTGAGTGAGTTATGTCTCCCACTGTGAAACGCGATCTTGCTTAAGGATGTGAACGATAAAGGGTCACTACGGGTAATTCACACTGGATTTAGAATGATCTCTTGACTGTTTGATGTGTATGTTACATGAAAATTGCTATATCAAAATGGACATGATACTCAGGTCATCCTGGTGCATGTGCCTTGGTGCTTGTATCTAATCCGACATTCTGAAAATAAAACCAATATTCATATGTCCATGGTTGTTTTGATCAGTGGGTGTTGTATTGGTTCTTGAGCATTACAAATCAATATTCATATGTCTATGGTTTCACGGCTAATGGGCATTGTATTGATTTATTCGGTTACCTAAAATTTCAATGATGATAACAAATCGACACATGATTAGTGACTAGGTCCTAGGTCCTAGGGTTGCATCTCATTCTGCATGTTTCTTTGTATTTTTTGCACTTTGCATGATCTCACAAATGTTTGACAACACTTCAATGCTTAAACGATTCTTCAATCACCTATTCTAATCTAACAAGAGTTGAATCTAACACGAAGGTTCCTCCAATGAAATAGCAAGTAAAATCCTTGTTCGGGATCAAAATCAAAATCTGAGATCATTCATATTATTAACTACTTGCATAATCAACCTTCAATCATCAAAGAAATCCAGTATTCAACTTAACTGATTATCTAACATCAAACTATCAAAATTTCAACTTGGTCAACTATGGTCAACTCATGGTTTAACCTAGTCAAACTCGGTCTTTAGGACCTCTAAACGACACAGAACATGTTCTCAAACGTGTATAACCACTTTTCAAATCAATTAACATGCTTCTAAACCATTCAACGCTGACTTTTCTTGTCAGATTTTGATTTTAATCCCGAAGGGGGCATGGTATTGCACATCATTCAAGTCTGTAAATCTAATTTTATTTGGAATCTGTTATCTTTCATCAGTAATCAAGATAACAACCACGTCTAGTTGTTGAATGATCAAAAGTCCTCATCGCTTGGGGCAAATCTATTATCACTTGGGGCATATCAGATTCATCGATCCATATCAATCTGGTATTCTCTTAATCTTGTAATCTGTATCAGCTTTTCACAACCATCAATTCATTGGTGTTATTTCCTTGGTTCTTTGGCAACTGAAGGGTTCAGATGTGATACCTCTATCATGGTTCTGCTAAGACAATCAAGTCTTGAATCGTCACTCACTTCTTACCAATCCTAAGGTTTGGAATCGGGCGTTTTGGCACTTTTTCGCAATCTTCAGTTCAACGCTGCTATAGTGAACATTATCTTTGGTTGTTCAGGACCTAATTTCTCCATATCTTTCAATCGGTTTCTATCTTGGAATCGGTTTATCTTTCGAATCAGTTTCATATCTTTATCAAACACAGACTATCTTTGAACCACTGCGCTTCGCACAGTAATTCAAAGAGGGGCAAAATGTAATACCCCAAAAATGGGCTATATGTTCATTAACCTCCTACATCTTCAAATCAAACGAAATCGACATCGAAATCCTAACCAAAGGCACATCTACACATCATCGAATCTAATTGATTATCTTAAATTCTGCATCGGGGAATATTCCTAGCAATATTTCTAATTATCTTTAATTTAATGATTATTTGACGATAAATCACATTTATCCTAAGTTTGATTAATTAAATATTTTCATATTTAATTAATTAGATTTAATATTTGCCACTTAATTGTTTAATTAAATTTAATTATATCTATTATTAATTGTATTATTTAATTTTGACAATAAATCCAATATCCTATGAATAATTGATTAAATCTTTATTTAATTAATTAAAGCAAAATTGTCATTATTTAATAATATAGTTTTTAATAAAAGTTTGATAAATGATTGATTAACCCATAAATCAATTATTTATTTTCAAAAATCAGTTAAGTTGAGAGTAAATCATTTAATTATAAAATTAATTCTTAATTATTATGCACATTCAAAAGAAACAGTTAAACTCCAAATCAGAAAATCAATGCAAAGTGTTGACTTTTTAGAACTCCACATCCTTTTGGACTTCAAAAAGCTGATCTAAACTCTAATTTGAGTTAAAAAGTTGTTTATGCATGCTTTTGCATAATTTTGAGAATTAACTATCTTTCATGATCAGATAACTCAAAAATTAAGATGAGTTTATCTAAATTATTTATGGCTTTTTCCATGCACCTCCAAAGCCTAGATTTTTATAAAATCAAGGCTCAGCTCTTCATAATTCATCTCTCATACATCTCTCATCTCCACAAATTTCATTCTCACTCTATCGAATTGGCGTTTGGAGAATCAAAGCTTCTTGCGAATCAACATTATTGTGAGATCAATCTTGTTTTTACATTCATTTAGCTTAATTTTCATATCATTGTTAGATAGATTTCATATCAGTTTTTCATCTTATTGCATAGAAAATACCAAAAAAATAGCTTAATTTGCATACATCTCATATCTAGATCAATTGCATTCAAATTCTTCATTTAGGTGTCGTCTAGGTCACTGATCTCGATTACAATCTGAGAACATCAATCTCGCACCTATTAGAAGGCAGTAAATCGCTTGGTTAGATTAGATTTCAATTTTGCACGATTTTGATTATTGCTAACCTCTAATGTTTTACTAAAGTGTTGTGTCTATAGATCAGGTACAATTTTCACACACATAGATTGAACCATAGGTTAGGATAGGAAAATTTTAGTTTTAGGATGAAGAATAAATACGTAGTTGCGGCACATGTACATGCAACAACTGGTAATGTTTGTGCAACAAACTGCTAGTTCTGTGCATATGTGTGGGGTACCTACGCATTTATGCAAGAAGAAAATTAGATGGTACATTTATGGATTAAATGCATGCAAACCTTAGTTCGGTGCATTTGTCACAGTTGGTTGTGCAAATGTTTAGGGTAGTTGCACATATGTTATTTCTGTACAAATGGTAGGGGGTTTTGCGCAAACACTTTTCTATGTTGCGCATTCATGTTAGATGATAGAATGTAGAATATAAGAGTGTAAGTTAGGTCAAACCTGATATCAAAAGGCTGATATGATTTGTCAGCTTGAAAATAGATCGATTGAATCAAGATAGGTAATAGCATGGTCGCTAGTTAACCTTCCTGATTGTAGATAATTGATTTAATTATCTGTTGAGACATGTGATAAACATGTATTCAATTGATAGGATAGGATAGATAAATAGATCAGTTAATTGATAGAATTATCTGTTGAGACATGTGATAAACATGTATTCGATTGATATGATAGGATAGATAGATAGATTAGTTTGATTAAAATCTGATAGTTTGATTGTTTAATGATTATGATAGGAGGATATTACAAACACTCTGGTGTCACGGGGAGATATCATGTGACTCAAAATCTAAGGTCAGCACTGTCAGAAATAGACAGACTACTGATTAGATCGACTGGGTTGTACCATGTCATTTATACACCTGAGATTCAGGCGAATCTAAGCATCCTGACCATACTCACTGACAGATGGCACTCAGAGACGAGTACATTCCATCTCCCCACATGAGAGATGACTTTTACATTAGAGGATGTTTACGCATCCTACGGCTTCCCATTACAAGAGATTTGGTGCAGTATGATCAGCACGGTGGTTTGGCTGAGTGTAGAGCGGTATTTGGTGATGATGACATTAATGAGTCAGAGATCAGCTGGGAGGACATGGTTGATTTCTATGAGCCACTTCCTATTGTGTTGGCTAGAGCTATCAGAGGATTTATCTGCCCAAATCAGAGATCACATGGGTTCGCAGTCGGATGGAGCCAGACATTACAGAGGATGATGGATGAGGGGACCCGCTTTGCTTGGGGAGTGTGCTTGCTAGCACACCTATATCATGATTTACATCAGGTTGTCTACCACAGGGGTGCATCATTATCAGCTGGTATGACTCTACTCAATGTATGGGCATGGGAGCATATTGCAGTTACACGGTCGACAACCATGAGATTATGAGGTGTGAGGTAGCCGTATATCTTTCTCTATGCATCTATCCAGTCTTAGCATAAGTTGGGATGTTTGGAGTTTTGGCACTAAACATTTGATACCATTGATTCTTTGATTTGGAGACCCTACCTTAGGTGTGAGCCATGGGAGGACGAGCATCAGCTCGAATACTACTTTGAGTCCTGATGGTTGATAGGGAGGACTCCCTATATTATAGAGAGGTAGATGGTTAGTCGGGTCCTGCGATAGTTTAGCAGGATCCAGGGGATGTCGTAGGGGGTGATAGATTTTTCTCATACCCATCAGAAGAGACGAGACTAGGGACCGATGGTGTCTTTTGAGATAGCTAGACAGGAGTTTTTAAACATGTCATTTTAGGCATGGTCGATGAGATAGGAGGTCGTAGACCCAGGGATGATGGCAGACTATGAGAGGCACCTTAGGGATCATCCATTTCCTAGATTGACTGATTTGGCAAAGAGGCCACCAGAGAGGGATGCTACAAATAGACGTCGAGACAGGCGATGAGGTCATGATAGGAGAGGTTGAGGGAGAGGTAGAGGTGGTGATAGAGGCTATGGAGGTCCTGATGGAGGTAGGGGTGATAGAGCTGGGCCTCGAATGAGAGGTGGAGGTGTGCAACCGCGAGGGGTTGATGCCACCCCCTACGAGATACTTACGACAACATCCACTTGCACAGATGCCTGCAGGTACCCCACTACAGATACCAACAGCTGCCCCTATACAGGTGGATCCAGCTATAGAGGTATAGGTACTGATATAGGCAAGACATGATGATGTAGATGATGTACTTGGGTAGGAAAGACTAGTTTAGGGTTGATAGGACATATAGGACAAGAAGATGCTCGACATAGCTAGACAGGATATGTAGATGCTGGATGTCGGTGGCCAGGAGGAGCAGGCAGAGATAAACATTGGGGGTTAGGATTCCTACTTATAGAGGGATACTACATAGGAGGATATATACATTGATGCATTTCTAGTCAAACTATCAATGAGACAAGTATATAAAGACTGTGTCCTAGGACTGGAGAGATGGGTGGAGAAATTAGAGGGTGAGATTGTAGTGGTCAGACGTGAGTAGGATGTCGCCATACAGCGGCTAGGAGAGGCAAAGACTCTACTGGATGAGATGGAGTTGCCAAAGGCATTAGGACCACATCTAGATAGCTTATGTGTGATGATGTGGGCCGGTAGGGAGATCACCTACTGGAAGGACGCCTACAGACATATTGTTCCTAGAGATCAGTGGATTAGGAGTTTCAGAGAGATCTCGTATGCAGTCAAGATAGTTGTGCATCATAGGCATGGACCGACTAATAGCAAACTGGCATCATCACATCCTCCAAGACCTCCCATAGGTTCAGGAGATCCAGAAGCACCAGGACTTATTACATCATGCAGACATTGATAGGCTGAGTCCAGAGATAGTGGCTCTTAGTTATATTATATACACTTGTATCACCATTGTACCATCATTTTTCATTATGTTTATGACTTGATGGACACACTTGGACACATTATCTTTTTATGAGATATCATCAGACATTTTGACTTTTTATTTGTTTTTATGGACTTTATGTGATGGACTGTATATATACATGATGATGCAATTCTATTATGATTGCTTTGATGATTATATATAGATGTGAATACTGACATATGTAGGATGTGATGATTTACCTTGATTATGCATAGTACCTATATTCTATAAATGCAAAAATGGTGTACTTTCATTTGGATGCATAATGGTTAATGATCTATCATGTGATGATGATGTTTATATAAATGTATTTTTGAAATGGTTGTTTATTTAATGCTATGTGTTGCTAATGCAATGATGTAATGATATAAACAATGATGAATATGACAATGTAAATAATGGATAATAAATGAACAAGGGATAATGCATGTAATGGATAACAAATGAATGATATGATCAATGATATCGTATGTAATGAATGAAATTGCAGAAATAAATATACCTTATGAAACCACAAAAGAGTTGGACAAATTCTACTATGATAAAATAAGACAAAATGTAATAACCTATAACATGATAAGAGAAAATGTAATGAGATGAGAGCTATAATGACAAGTTATATAAATGATTAAAAACATGCATATGAATATACAATGGTTACATACAAATGAACAAACCTAGTGAAAAATGACACATTCATAATGAATTATGCAAAGTTATGAAGTGTGAGGATAAAGATGAAATATGCAAAATTTTAAAATGAAAGATGAAATTTGCATTTTTATTACCCAAATGTCCTCAACTTAAATAACAATGTGCCCAACACAAGAAGAATGGACAAAGAGAACATATGACCTGATAAGCAAGAGAACCTACAAATCCCTATAAAAGGAGCACTGATATACAACATGAATCGTCTAAGTGTAATGCAAAATGAAATATGAAATGAATATCTCCACAACTTCATGAAACATCTTAGAACTTCATAATAACTAGAATTTGATTATCATCATTGAGCTCGTTATGTTGCAAGGAAATGCAAGCATCATGGTATAATTAGACCAAGATGACCTGAGCACTTCTTGCATGGAGTTTAATATAGAAAACTTGACAAGCGTCTAAGTATAATTAAATCGAGATGACCCACGTTTCGTTTGCATAACATACAAGGAATGGAGGAACAAATATTTGGAGTTGAGGTATGTGTGGCGTATCACCATTAATAGAATATGCATAACAACATGAATTGTATGTGTCAATGCTTATTAAATTGGTAAAGGCACTTAGGCACAGACACCCCAATTACTTGTTCCTTTGACTTCATCAGAAAATAACCCACAAACAGCAGTCAAATAAAATATCATACCCCATCCTGGCCATTCTAATCAATGACATATGGGAGTTTTAAACTCATGTCAAAGATATTTTGGAATAGCATAAGAAACATGATAACAATAAAATCCATATATGAATGCAAAATCTACAACAAATCATTCTAACATGCCTGCCATGAATATACATTTCTTTGCCAAAAGATAGTGTTAGGTGTATTGATAGGTTTGATTGATGTATAACTATGTCAAATTAATAGATGAGCAGTCATGTTTGAAAGATTGATCATAGATTATGAGTCATTATGAGGATATCATTGTGCAAGAACGTTTGATTGTGTTTGCTTGTCTAGTGAAAATACTCCATTCTGTCCTCTAAGAGTCATGACTATCATAGCTCCACTTCCTGAACTAGGTCAAGGACATGCCCCAACTAGGTGATGGACTAACTTATTATGGATGAAGAAGGACACAACAAGACTAGGATGAAGACCAAGACAATAGACCAAGCTATGGTGGGGTTTTATTATGGATATATACAATGGATAGTATGCTATGAATTGGCCATTTTATTATGATATATACATGGTATATACAATGGGACGACACACTAGAAGAATCCTAATAGAGAGAGGAGCTAGCTTGTCACACATGGAACCTGTTTCTAGGTTTTCACCACATGTTTTTATTGCAATTTTCTTTTGACTTTTTGATTTGTTTGTATTTTTGAGTTTTTATGAATTTTTAAAAAAAAATTTATCTATAAACATACCCCTTGCATTGGGATTTCAAGCATAGAAAATTTTGAGATGCATGCTATTAAGAGGCTCATCCAAAAGATCTCCCTCAGACATAGACAACTAATAAGCTCCGGAGCCATAGACTGTTGTAATCACAAAAGGACCTAACCAGTTGGGTTCAAACTTGCCCTTCTTCTCGCGATGCTGCTGATTTTTGGGATTCTCACAAAGGACTAGATCACCCACCTGAAAGTCTCTAGGTTTCACTTTACTGTTGTACTGACGAGACATTCTCTATGGATAGACTTTCAAATGATCAAAGGCTCTTTGATGGCATTCATCTAGCAATTCTAATTCAACTAGATGTGCAACCCTACTCTTCCTCTGGAATTAAATCTTTTAGAGATACATGAAGAGAAGGTAACTCAACCTCGAGGGGTAGAATGGCTTCAGAATCATAGACCAAGGAATACGGTGTGGCTACAGTGGGAGTACGGATGGAAGTGCGATAAGCCCATAGGGAGGGATTCAATTAGACATGCCAGTCACGGCCAGCGTCATTGACAGTCTTTTAAAGGATCTTGATAATGATTTTATTAGATGCTTCAGCTTGGCCATTTCCCTAGGGATAATAATGTTGGAAATATAAGTAGGAAGGTAATACTAAGAGGGGGGGGTGAATCAAATATCACCTACTTTAACCTTTTCATACTGATAAAACTTTATGCATGACATAAACAAAACTTGATCATTCTAAGTAACTTAACATGTTAAGCAGCATACATGAAATACTCATAACACAATAATTTTGGTAACCCATAAACCCTTGAAAGGTAAAACTGGGGTGGGGATGACACCCACAAATCTTTGCTACTACAGTAATAAATTTTTCCTATTAAGGCTTACAAAATGTGATCAATTCATGATCTACCCTGTGAAAGGTCTACTCTGTTAAAAGCTAAAAGACTTATATAGTCTACCTTGCTAAAGGATTTAAAACTTACAACAAAGTAAGCACTCAGTAAAGAGATTACATGAAGTCTATTAAGACTACTCGGTTAAGAGATTTACCCTGATACACTGATAAAAATGTCTCAGTACCTAATCTTTCAGTTTGCACTTATATGCAGATTACAGATCTCCTCTTTACTGTATGTTAGTGATCTCTTCTATTTGATCTTTCTAAATTTTGTCATTTCACTGCTTAGCTCGGTCACTGAACTCTATCTGAATACTTAAATATTCTGAATATGTCTTTCTGTTCATTCTCTCATACTCATAGTATTCATTCAATCTCAATATCTCTTTCTCTCTCTGATTCACACCTTCTCTTGGTTTAGATCTTGACCTTATATAATAACCAAAACATCTTAATGATTCAAGATCTACAGTTCAGATTTATTCCTATTGCTGCTTAAGCTATATAATTTTCTGATTGGCTCTAGGTATTACATAGGGATCAATGATTACAAGATGAATGTGTAATTACCTCAACAAACAAAATACAAAACACCACTATCACCAAAAATGGTTTACCTCGATCATTGTGCCATTCCAAACTTATATGTCATTCCTGGCTAACTCGACAAATGTTATTCCTAGTACTCGGTATTTGTTAATCTCTCTATCGCTTAGTAATCATTGCATATGTAACTCAGCAAAAAATATACTCGGCACAATACAAACATATAGTGACCATGACTTTACTCGGCAGTACTACTGCTTGATAAGTATTCAATACATAACTCAGACTTTACAAAATGACTCAGACGCGGTGATGACCGACCATCATTGCCTAGATATATGACTAAGTGTGAAGCACTAATGGTCAACAAAACTATAGAGATCTACAATCTCCCCCTTTGACATTAGTGGAAAAAACACTTTGTCATGACATTTTTACTTACAATTACAAAAGTATGTTGTACTAGCCTAATACTCCCCCTGAGATATATATGCATTCAAAATTTTGTTACCTTTTACCTGTCCCTATCCTTAATCATGTCATGATGATTCCCCCTTGTTTTTGACACGACAAATCTCTTCATCAGTAGGGAGTTCAAAAAAATTCTCCAAAAATGGTTTATGCAGCACCATGACCATGTGTAGTGCAGTTTCCCAAGCTATTGAAGCAATATTTAGAACTTCTGTCTGCACTTCTAGTTCAGCAGCTAGACTGATTAGGCTCTCGGCTATGGACAAATTTGGATTTCTCTGAGTTAATTCCTTAGCCTTGACTAACTTTCTCTGTATGGCCTCCAAATGAGGTGTCAAAATAGTTTTCATAGAAAGTAGTTGAGATCAAATCTTGCCATCATTAGCCATCAGCTCGGCTAACTTACCTTGGGTATGTAGGATTTTGGCATAATGTTCAGCACTGGTGTCTACATCCAAGCTTAGAGACTGACTGGTAGCCTTAAGTTCTTGTTTTAGTGTATCAACCAGTCGTTGATTCTCATCAATGAATAGTTAAACATTACAGAATTTGGCCAATTGAGATTGTCAATTCACAACTACCTCTTCGGTCTCATTTACCATAGTAGATAGCTCGACCTATTTCACTGCTATCTCAGCAAATACTTTCTCTATCATTTTGGTCTCAAACTTTCATGCTGACCACTCAAATAACTTATCACTTGCATTGCTAGCTTCATTATTTACTTTTTGAACAATGTGTACAAGCTATTCCAATATGGGGGTGGAACTATTTACATCTAATAATTCATAAACTTCATTAAATATATCTTTTATTTCATATAGGACCTATTTTTGCTAATGTTCCCTTTGGAGTTCTACTTGTCTACTTTTCCTCGTCAACAAATCCTTCAATATCTGCATTTGCTCATAAGATAGGTTATCGATATCCCATTTAGGAATAACAAAGACCTCATCAATTGTTACCTCAATTTTCTCCTTCTATGTTCTCAGTGGGGTGCTTCCACTCGACATCTATACAAGAGCTTGTATTGCCTCTTGCTCCTTAGGATCTTGCTCCTTAATAGATTTTCCTTTGATATCTTTTTCTCTTTTTCCCTTATCCTCAGCATGAGGACTACCATCTTGTCCATCTAACTTATCTCCTTGTTCTTCTTTTATGTTACCTTCCATAGGAGGACTTTGGATTTTGCCTTCAAGCTTGTCTACTTTGTCCTCTTCCTCGGCAGATGTAGATTTAGTTACTAGTACCGACTTTATGGGTTCCTTGGTAAGGCTTGTACCGACTAACTTGTCAATAGTTGCAACTTCAGGTATAGTAAGACTCATATCAACAGATTGTGTGCTAGTAATTGTTGGATAATCCATGACTTGTAAAAGACTGTGTTACTACCTGGCAAGGATATATCATTTGCTTCCTCGGTCTTTAAATCAACCTCAGTAAAAATTGAATCCTTTATGGGGCTCTCCTCGATTATGTCAACAATGTGAACCACTGAATTGTCCTGAACTTCCATTTCCTTAGGAGTTCTAGTCTCCATTTTATTTTGTTTTATTTTAGGTTAAGCAACTTTCAAAGTACTAGCACCCTTTCCTTCATCCTTGTCACACAACAATCCAAATACTATTTTCTAGATTTTGACACTTTCTTGTACAACATCCTCAACCTTGTGTTGAAGAATTAGATAAGCTCTAAGTTTGGGATCAAACTTAGCTCTGTATTGTTCAATTATCTTTTTGATGTTGGCAAGGGTGATACTAGACTCAACTTGTGCTGAAGTGCTCTCCCTTATTTCCTTTTCAGTTTGCAGAGCATACTCCCATTTCTGTGCAACCCTGTTGCTTAATTCCTTGGGAATTCTATTTTCTATTTGAATTGGCAGCATCTTGAAAGTGCACAACATTTCAAGAATAGCATCTTCCACTTTTTCTTTGTCTCCAATGCTCATGTTCCCAAATTTTAATCCTTTCAACTCATCCACTACTGCAGAGCTAGTAATCTTATAACATATTTCATCAATAGTGAGTTGAGTATCCTATTGTGTAACTGTTACCCTAATTTACCTATTCTATACAAATTTGGCTAAATCTATCCTAAAGTCTCTGTTTTACCCCTGCCAAGCATCCCTAAAATTTTCCTGGCTCCATGTTTTATTTCCTGGCCTCTGCAATTTGTTTTATTCCTTGGTCTACAGTGAAAAAATTCAAAAAAATAGTTGTTATATCAAAAACCCTCCAAACCCTAGCCTTCATTCTATTTGCTCGTTACCTTTTTCGGCCACTTAAAGTCCTCAAATACCCATGTGCGCTTTAATTCTATTGGCTGGTCGCAGGTTCTCTAAGTCTTCCGGCAGTTACTTTTCTTGTTTGGCGAACTAGCGACTGCAACAATCCTCTTAGTCACGTAATGTTTGGCAGTTACCTTTTTCCAACTAGCGACCCCACGAAACGGATAACTTCTCTTCAGTCACGTATTCGCTAAGAAGTCCGGCAATCATTTTATGCGAGGGTCCTAGTCAGGAAGATCAATGGTTGTCGTGAATTCACAAAGGGTCTGCTAGAGGCTTGCAATTTCACGATAGTCGTTGATCTTCCCTTTTGATGTAGCGCTTCAAACCTTGTGTGGGCCCATTGCCACATTTTTTGATGTGCAAGCTCCTGATTGGTTAGAGGTAATGATGTGGAAAATTGTCAGCAGGCCCAATGAATTGTCAAGCTTTTGATCTGATAGCTAGCGTATATTCTCATGGAGTTTTTCTGACACCTGAGATTATGCGTTGACCGTTGATCTTGATTTGTTGTTAGAGTCTTGCGGGTGGGTCCTCATTTGCTGATGTGCTTGAACGTGATTGGTCCACATAGTGATGACTTGGATGTGTCAAGGTGGGTCCATGCCAGGTCAAGATGACATGCTGGTTTGCGATTGGTTGAAGCTTAAGACTTGACTGTGGGACCGTGTTGCCAGGTTTGTTGATTTGTCGTGTTATGATTGGTTGTTGGAGTGCTGACAAAGATTTCCAAGTGGATCCATTTGTCAGAAGGGTCCCAGCTTAAATAGATCAATGGTTGGCACATGATCAGGAGGAATATTCAAAGGGTATGAGATCATGCCCCTGTCGTTGGATGTGAATCAAGACTTGTAGCGGCTCTGTTGTCAGAGCCTGTCGAGGTGTTTATTGATGGAGCGGTCAAGAATGAATGGAAAGGTGACATGTGGCAAATGGGCCTAGGGTTTGAAAGGCATTATGCAAATCAGCGACTAAAGGGTTTCTCTTGTTCGCTTAATGAAACCAGGGTTAGACCAAAGCTCTTCATGACTTAGAAAGAAGTTTTTAGTCACGCAGTCGCTGAATGACTTAAAAGAGGAAAGCTTGAGGTGGGCCCAAATATGATAGGGGTGCTGACGTGCTCAATTCCTATTGGCCCAAGCATGCTGAGGTGGATTTTTTACTTTTCAGGAAGGTTTGCGACTGTTATAAAGTGATCTGGGCCATTCATCTACTGGGAAACAAAGGACATCAACGGCTATGTTTTAAAATGACCGGCTAGCCGTTGTAATTCAAATTCAAATATGTCTAAGAGGGTTTTTGCCAGTGTTTGATTTGCAGGCTGTGAAATGGCGGGGTAGCTCAGAAAATTTATGTCTTTAAGACATTTACAGTTGAAGGAGATGATGAGCGGCCAGTAGCCGTCACAGGTCATTTCTTGCTTCCCAGGGTACCAGTTAGTGCATTCATGGTGAGACTTTGTGCAGGAAAGTTGATGATCAAGGTTGCTTGTCCACAGGTTGATTATAGTACAAAGATGGGCATGCAAGTAAAATATCTGATCAACCATGATGTTGTAGAGATGCATTTATGATCAGATTTGATTGAATTAGGGTTAGCTATTATTCTATTAAAATCTATGTAACCCTAGTTAGGTTTTGACTCCTGCCTGCATGCAAAATAGGAGATGTATATATTATTTTTTGGAGCTTTTGGAGCTCAGAGTTGGAAAATTGTAAAAAAGAAGTTCACCTTTCTTGAGAGTTATCTGTGACATTTTTTCTGCCCTCTAGCTTCTACAATTGTAAATCTTTCATTGATGATTCAGATATTGCAGAGGTATTTTGTGACATCTTTTTTGTCCCTATGCTTCCTTGTCTAAATTATCTCTTATTGAATCAAAGTATATGATATTTTTGGTGGTATCTTAGGGTTCCTGATCCTTCTCTCTTTCTACAATTTTTGTGTATTATTGTCGGTGATCTGATTTGAATGCTCTTGTGGGTATACCTCAACCCCCTAACAATCTATTGCATTCCTATATCAAGTTGTAGAGGTGAATGTTTGTTTGCAAGTCGTAAATTATGTCTAATTCTTAGGGATGTTATTATTTGTGAGAGTTTTCTTCCTTTCCCTGAATAGCCTCTTTCTATTACAGACCCTTTTATGAAATACTTATGCAGGCCTATTTAGTGAGTTTTGATCTCCTAGACCTAAGTTTATTCACTGATTTCATCCTCTATACTATGATTCAAACCTTCATTTCAGTGTATCACCTAGTAGGTAGTTTGCTTTCAAGTTATTTCCCTTTCATACATTCCTTCTATCCTTTTCCCTCAAAAGTTTTACTTTTCATGTCAAAAAGCAAATTAAGATAATTATCCAAGAGGAAATAGCCTAGAACTTGGAGGTCTCATCTCGGTTAGCATAGGTCCAATAACCTGGAGATGATTCTCATGTTATACTAAGTTATCAAGACTACGAGAGCTTGAAACAAGGGTGCAAACTTAGTGTATAACATTTCTGGCACACCCAGTGGGACAGTAAAGAAGTTCATTGTTTGAAGTTATGTTATCTTTGATACACAGATTGCATAATACAGGCTTTTAGAAGTTGTTCTATGAAGTATATCTGGCGACTCCATTGGTGTAAGGATTCAGGCTAACTTTATCCAAAGTTTATGAGCAAGATTGAGACTAGGAGCTCAAAGCCTACAGAATTTTTAGAGTTACCCTCAAAAAGAAGATAAAAGGGTAGGTCAACTCAAAGAACATCCCCGGCAAGGAGAGTTCAATCTACACCACCTGATACTTTAGAAAGGAGACCTTTTCCCTTTCATTCCAGAAGAAGAGGAAGATCTCTAACTAGAAATTTAGAAGAAGATTCAAATCTAGCATCAAACACAACTCACATAGTTGTTAATCTTCAAATCACAGCTCCTACAATGGCTAGACAGTATGCTTTTGCACCTTTCAACCATGGGAGTCCATTAACTTTTGTTGTACATCATGATGTGCCCTTGGTGGCCCTAAAGAGTCTACCTAATTTCATAGGTGAAGGGAAAACAACTGCTTTTGAACATATAAGAGATGTGACCACCATCTGCAGCATACACAACATAACTCAAGAAGATGTGGCCACAAAGTTATTAGCAGCCTCTCTAAAAGGTAAGGCTCTTGAATGGTTTAGAACTCTAGCAGTTGGTTCTATCAATTCATGTGATGCATTAGGGGATGCATTAAGTAAGCATTTTGAGGATAAATCAGATAACTTGTCTTTGGTTGAATAGTTGACAACCATAAAAAGAGACCCTCAAGAACAAATGACAGATTATAATAGTAGATTCCTCAAGACATGGAATAGAATTCCAGCCTCAGTGAGGCCATCAGCTAACCATGCTTTTCTATACTACTTGCAAAGTTTGAATGGTCAAATTTATGTCATGATCCAATCTATGGGTGGTACTTCTTTACCCCAAGCCTTTGACACTGCTATCAGGGCTGAAAATTGTTTAATCTAAGCAGGAATGATAGCTAGAAGGCCACCCATGCCCATATTCCCTAGCCTTCAGCCCATTGCACTTGCACAAGTACCCCCATTTACCCCTATTCCCACCATATTAGCACCTCAGGCTAGTACTAGTGGTCAAGAGCTAACAATAGGTTTCTCTCAGGAGTTACAGGAAATAAAGAGTAGTTAGCAAACTAGTATGCAAGAAATGACAAACTTGTTGCAAACCTTAACTAAAGAGGTCACAAATCTAAAGAGGCAAGGTCAAGGAATCAGACCACCCTTTCAGCCACAAGGCCAAGGTCCTAATCAGTAATATCAAAATCAAGGACAGCCTTATCAACAAAATAGGCCACCATACCAAGAAGGCTATCAAGGACAGAGACAAAGTTTTAATCAAAGACCGTTCCAACCATATAACCCTGCACCTCTCAATTCTACAAATCCAATGAGGGATATGGTTCCTAGTCAAAATAATATGGCTATGGATAATGAATGGTGTTTTCCTTGTAATCAGCCTCACAATCAGGCTACATGTTCAAATGGATGGATGAACCAAGCTCTAATGGTTCAAAATGCCTCACAAGCTCAATCAGAGGCTTCATCCAGTGGATCCATTCCTCAACAAGAGTCACAAGAAAATGAGACTGCTCTATTCAATTGGGAGCAACCAGACTTCAATGGAATCAATGATGAAGTTTCTTTTGTTGCCTACACAAGAGCAAAAAGAAGAGCTCAAGACATGGAGAGAGCAGATTCTGGTACTAAAGCCACTACATCTGCAGAACCAATGCAACCAGCTAATCACATCACACCTAAGGAGGTTCCTATCATCACAAGAAAAGAAGGCCAGACTTCCAAAGAAGTGGAGCCCATCATGGTGAAAACACAACAAAGAGTGCACACAGTGACACCTTTTAATATTATAAACAGCATGAAGAAGGTGAATGTCACCATGTCTATGTAGGACTCTTTGGCTATTCCAAGGCAGTTTGAGATTTTGAAGAAGGCCATGACTGAAGCAGCAACTCCTTAGCCTGCAAAAGAAGCTATAAAGCCAGTGTTGGTTAACACTGATCAAGAAAAGGAGACTCCAAGTAGCAACTCCAAGGCCAATGCCATTCAAGGTAGGAACTCAAAGCTACCTCCCTTTTATGTATCTTTAATTATTGGGAAATCTTTAGTACATGATTGTATGGTAGATAGTGGAGCTACTAGCACTATAATGCCCAAGAAAGTAGCTGACCAATTGGGACTTAAGTATGAACCCTTTCAAAAGAAGGTTACCCAACTTGATGGATCCTCAGTTAATACTATAGGTGTGGCTAAGGATACCATTCTGATCCTTCATGCTAGTCCTAATTTCTCCATCCTCCTTGATATATATATCATAGATCTCCCTGCATTATTTTCCATATGTTTGTCAAGGGAGTTTACAGCCAAAATAGGAGGCTATCTATATTCTGATTGGTCTCACATGTTATTTCATACAAGGTATGGGACCAAGGTCACCATTAAGTCAGAACCATTCGGTAGCACACCATATAGAACCATATGTGTCCAATACCATCAATGTAAACTACCCTATATTTGATAGCAGTGACTTCCAAACCATTGGAGAAGCAGACACTAAGATAGAGAATATCCCTGATATTCTTCTAGATGAAAGAGCTTCGGAGGCCCAAGAAAATCGTATTCGGGATTTTGGTTTGGGAAGTTATTTAATACAAGAAAGTGGATCTATAGAACCTAGCCTTTTCAAAGAAGACACTGATTTGAAGGATCGGAGCAGTCAGATTTGGGAACTATTCTTTGATGGAGCTAGAAGCAGACATGGTTCTGGTGGTGGTGCTATGTTAGTGTCCCCAAAAGGAGAAAAGTACTACACTACTTTTAGATTCAGTTTCTCCTACGCTAGCAACATTGCTGAGTATGAAAGCCCTGTGAATGGACTAGAGTGGGCTAGAAAAAGAGGGCTTAAGGCCTTAAAAGTTTATGGTGACAGTGAGTTAGTTGTCAGCCAAGTAAGAGGGATAAGTGCAACAAAAAATGACACTTTGAAAGCATACAAACATAGATTTTGGGATGTAATTGAAGATTTTTATGCTTTCAATATTGTTGCTATCCCTATGAAGCTAAATCAAAATGCAGATAGATTAGCTGTTGTTGGATCTCAGTATGATATTCCAAATAGCATTTCAAAAGAAATAGATCAATAGCATATCAAAGTGATTGTCAGACCCTCTATCCCTGACAATGATGTCAATTGGTAGGTGTTTGACAATGATGAGCAAATTCTGCAATTCTTGTTTGAGGAAGATGTTTTTTCAGAGCATAATAAAGATAGGCTATCACAGAGCTATGGTGATCAAGTGATACAACTTAAGTCCAATAAGATGCCTAGAGGTCTTGTCACCTTAGAGACTGTCTTCAACAAGGATGATGAAGTTAAGAAGAACAAAGCTGGCCTGGTAGTTCAACAAGAACATTGTGTTGAATTAGAGTTGGAACCAGGTAAGAGCTTACAATTTGGAAAAGTAAACACTGAATTAGAAAAGAAAGCTTATAGTCATTTATTCAAAGAATTCAGTGATATTTTTGCATGGCAATATGAAGACCTTAAAGGTTTTGATCCAGCCCTTGCTCAACACACTATTGAATTAGAGCCTAATGCCAAACTAGTAAGGCAAAAGCAAAGGCCTATTAATCCCAAGCTTGAGCCACTCATGCATAAAGAAGTGCTCAAATTGATAGAAAGTGGTATCATCTACCCCATTAAGCATACTAGTTGGGTTTCTAACCTTGTTCCTATCAAGAAGAAGAATGGGGGGTTGAGATTATGTGTTGATTTTAGGGATCTTAACAGGGCCTCCTTAAAGGACCACCATCCATTACCCTCCATGGAGCAAATCTTACAATATGTCTCTGGATCTGAGAGATTTTCATTATTGGATGGCTATTCAGGATACAATCAAATCTTAGTAAAAAAGGAGGATCAATATAAGATTGCATTTACAACCAAGTGGGGAACCATGGCTTATCAAAAGATGCCTTTTGGTCTATCAAGTGCAGGTACTACTTTTCAAAAGGCAATGGATATGGCCTTTAAGAGCCTCATGTACAAGTTTGTACTGGTCTACTTAGATGACATAACTATCTATTCTAAACATGCAGTAGACCATATCAAACATTTGAGGAATATTTTTGAAAGGTGTAGAGAATTTGGGATATCTCTTAATCCCAAGAAATGTGTGTTTGCAGTTCATGAGGGAAAACTATTGGGATATTATAATGCCCATATTTTTTACACACTATAATAAACCTCACACAACCTATTTAATCTACTCAAACATAGGAAAAATATGACAACCTTTTTTTGTGAAATAATAATAAACAACTAAGATCATTTAACCCAACTACTAACTACTAAGCATCTATAGGTCTACCCAATAAGTTCTTTTTAAAACACCCACGAAAACATTCCTATGATAACCCTTCAGTATGAGTTAAGATGAACTTACAGTTAGAGTATACCAACAATAGTATCGCTACATACTCAGATCATTCTCTCTCGTTCCTTCACCATAACCCAACACCTGTACCTACACACATGTCCTCACAGCTAGGTTGCAATTAACAAAGTTAATACATAAATTGCATGATCGTAATGTAACCTTACTTGTTAACATATATAGAAGAAAAAGAAGACTATCAAAATTAAAGGTCCTAAGGGCCAGACCTAAAGACTCGGGGGCTCATCTTAGATGGCCTTGCCTACGTCAAGCACAGAGTCTTCGTAGTTCAGTTCTTGGATCTTGAACAATAAAAAAAATAGAAGTACATGAAAGAATATTTTAATATACACACACATCAACATCATAACCCAAGGTGACATCATGAGATCCAAGATAACAACATGGCTCAAGGGTTACTCAACGGATACCAAAAGAAACATCATATGTTTTAAAAGGGTACAAAAGGAGTCTCATGACTAAAAAGGTACAAAAGAAGGTGTGCAGTCCTTTCTAGGGTAAGGTTGCTAGATGGTCCATCATTGGCTACTTCCCACTTAGGTGAGAAGGGACAAAAAACTAGCTCTAGCTATAATTGACTCATAATTGAATACTCAAGTCATTAAAAAAAATGGTTTGTACTAAAATAAGATCGTTCCTAGTACACAATAAGGTTACCATATGCATTGCAATCTCTTGGAAGCTTAACAATACTTAAGAATAACATAAGCTCAAGGGAGGCGATGAGAAAACGATCGTCAACTACACACTTTAAAGATATCATTAATAACCTAATATAAAATAAATTAAGAATGAGGAATCTTAAGAGTGTTTCAGTTTAAAGTACTAAAATTTCAAAACATGGTAAACATTATATAACTCAACTCAATGGTTTATCCCTCCTATACACTTATTCATCAAGTTTGACTTAAATATAGTGTTAATTAATTTTCTTTGAAACATCAAAAGGACATAACTCAATCAACAATATTTTAAATAACCACTTATTGCTATAACAATTAATCATACATCAACTATAATTTTCAACTATCTATTTTGTTTTTGTTTTTTTGTTTTTTTAATCTTAGATACAAAGATTTATTAATACAACTGTCTAGAGTATTTTGTAATTGAGATTCAAAATATTTCTAGTGGTCATTTGACTAATTGCAATATTCATGTTGAAGGCTCTTTTAAACTAATACTTGCATAAGAAAAGGTCACATTCATAAATTTAACAAGACAACCCAATAACCCTAACATATTGATTCATACCTTCCTTTATGGTTTTATTTGTGTAATCATTCGTATTGGGGAGTAACATTAAAATATGAGGATTCACAACTAGAGAATTCAATAATTAGATGACAAGAGTCGGGGCATATAATTTCCACAATATCCAAGATTACATTAAAGTTCTCATTAAACAAGAATGGTGACCAAATTTAAACTTGAATATAAGAAAATAAATCACAAAACTAAAACTTGACAAGGTAATTGACATAACCAATAATAAATTTCCAATTTAATTTTAACATTACAAACTAATTTAAAATATTCTTATTACAAGCCTTACTAAATATAGACATTACATAATATAAAAATAATTAAATTTCCCAAATTAACCAACATAATTTATTAAAACTAATTAACTTACATAAAATAAGCTTAATAATATTACCAATAATTAAACTAATATTAAATCAAATAAAAAATTTGCAAGACTATCTTAACCTACAAATACTCTTTTAAAAACTATGTCAAAAGTGAGAAATAAAAGATGAATCAAGATGCAAGTTTTAGGTGAAATTAACAGAACTATTCAAGGGACACAGACTCGTGAGGATTGATTTCTCTCAAACACCCCATTAAGTTTGACTCCCCAAAAGTTCAGGTTAAGGATGAAGGCTGGTTGTTAGCTCCCAGTAATTTTGATATCTTAATACTATGCCAAAGCAAAAACTGATGAACAAACATCTTAGCTCAAAAAAATGATTAGAGTTGTATCCAGTTATGTTGAGAAGGAAAGAAATGTTGAATTAGATGGAATGAGAATTGAATACCATTATCAGTGTACCAAGACCCAACGTGGGTAGCTCGCCTCAATGTCTCCATGCTCGTGCTTCTGTTCCCACTTTTCCTCACGGCGGGAATGCTACGCAACCATCAACCCCAAAAGGGAGAATATAATAAATGTTGCAGAGGACAAAAAAAATGACAGTGCTGTAAGAATGAAGAAAGAAAGATTGAGGGAATCCCCATTATTTTGGTCACGACGCCTCGATATAAGGATGTCCCCATCACAGATGCTCTTTCCTACCTAGTGAAAATGACACGATCCAATTTCTTGAATTCTTCTTCCTACAAGCTCTAAAAAAAAAAAAACTCAACCCACAAATCCACAACCCACAAGACACTAGCCAATATAGCCAATACAACAATGCCCATCCAACACTGCACAAGCCACCTGGGCATAACACCATCTGCCCTGCCACCCAAATAGAAACAGCTCAGCCGCCATGCAAGCAGGGGAGCCACAACACCTCTTGCCACGATGTACAAAACATAGAAAGGAACACAGACCGCCTCATAAATCCTCCTTGCCCTTGCAGACTCAACATGCATTACAAACATCTACAATGACCAAGTGTTCTGTTACAGCATTTGCAATCTGATTTAGCTGATCTAAACTGATATTCAATGTCTCCTATCACATACAAACTGCTCCAGCATCAACAATAGTTCACCCACAATTTTCAAACTTCAAATACCTCCCTTTGATCCCTCTAAGAATGCAGTCATCACTTCCATAATATGGACGTCTACCTGTAGCAAGGAGAAACAGAAAGAAACATCTCCAATCTGGCCGTTCAGAACATAAAATCCCAATGCACATCCTCATTAAGGCTTAAACACGACCCAGAAAATGCTACGACCAAGGAAAAAGTAAGTGCGGCTAGCAATAGATGAAAGTCACAGCTTCCAGAACTTAATACCAGGTACAGCCAACAAATGATATGATCCAGTGATTACAAACTACTATCTTCAGCTATCGAATCTCCTAAATCAATCCTCGTATACTTCTAACTGAAACGTGAACAACTCCAGATAGAACTTGGCTATGTAAAGATTTACCTTATTGATTTTGAACCAAACCCTTCCTGGTTATTGCACCATAACTAATATCAATTATCATAAACCGATGATTTTACCTTGAAGCACAAACTCTGATCCCAAGACTGTATCTTTCAACAGCATCAAGATCGTTAGCATAGAGGGTCTCATCCTCCAAGCTCTAGAGAGAAAATCTCCAATATTTCCCCAATTACTTCCATATCCAAGCTCTTCTTCTCCTTTTTTCTCTTCCCTCCTCTATCCTGCCCGTGAATTCCCCTCCATTATTGAGGGCATCGCCTCCTCTTCTTGAGCCCCACACTCTACCTATTCCCTTAATTATTTTCATCTACTGGCATTAATGTTTTCTGACTCCTTACCCATCTTTCTCGAAAACCAACATGCATGGGTAAAAAGCAAGAGCCTAATTATAACTTTCCTTATTAACTAGATAGTTATCTCTAGCATCCTAAGGAAATGTGCCATTTTAATCATTAGCTTTTTTTTTGAGCTAGTATAAAATGCATATTAAATGTCATAGCACTATTATTTGAATATTAAATTTGAATATAATTAATTAGTAGTTATATTATAAATAGCATAAATCAATCATTAACTGTTATTGGTATCATCTTTTCACAT
Organism: Chamaecyparis obtusa; assembly: GCA_027943335.1. Lineage (NCBI taxonomy): Eukaryota > Viridiplantae > Streptophyta > Pinopsida > Cupressales > Cupressaceae > Chamaecyparis > Chamaecyparis obtusa. The sequence continues at coordinate 766,957 of BSBK01001834.1, read as the reverse complement.
AATTATGTTAGGTGATGTTAAGTGATGGTATTTAGAGTCATCTTGGAAAATTCCTTCATTTACCATTGAATTATGTTAAGTTGATAGTACTTAATGGAATTAAATGTAATCTTAAAATATATTTAACACAATGACTATATTAACATCATGTTTATATTATTATATAAATTTAAATAAAAATGGCATTCCCATAATAGAAGTAATAAAGTATATTTATTTATCTTACATAATAATATATTATATTTGCTTTATCAATTTTCCATTAGACTACAATATCATTTTCAAAATGATACATTTATTTATTAATCATTAGAATGTCAATGGAAATATAAATTAAATAATTTCATTAACTATCATAAACCTTTACAAATAGTATGGAAGGTTTACTTACCATTATTGTTTCCACCCTATTGATTACTCAAAGCCATGCTTGAATCACACTCACTCAAAGTAATTAGTGGATATACTAGGCGTAAATAGAACACATCAACTCACTCATACTCATCATATCATAAAATAACCAAATCATTTAACCATAATTTATAGAAGAACATTTTTTTTTTTAAATCATAAAATTTGTTTAACTCTTTGTTTTGAGTTTTATTGCTTACATGTACCTTTGTTTATAATCTAAAAATGAATTTATCAAACTAGAAGTAATCTTTCCACCATTAGGTTGAATTAGAATATGGAAACAAAAGGTATAAACTATGAATAAAGTGGATGAAAATGAATTTATATAATATTCTTTATCGAAATCGAGATGGTGGTTCATGTTTGATAGTATTACTAACATACAAATATACTTATACTAAAACATGATAACTATCCTTGTAGCATATCTAGAAGTTTATAAGCATTATCTATTTTAAACCATCATGCTAATACATGTAGTTCTATAGTTGGTAAATCAATTAAAATGCATTAAAATATTATGAAGATATTGCACCCATAAAACATCAAGAGTACACAACTTGTAAAAGCTGAAATTGAGATGTTTAACCTATGCAATGCAACCTTAATCGAGAAGTAATCATATCCCAACATTCATCACTAGCTTGGGCATCATAGATATGTAGTATCCAAAGAAGGAATTACAGTGGATCATGAGAGAATTGCAGCCATCCTAGAATTACAATTGCCACATCGTAAGAAAAGTCTCCAATCTTTCATAAGAAAGATTAATTTTGTCAGGTGTTTCTTGCCTAACATTGCAGATTTATTGAAGCCTTTAACAACCATGCTAAAGAAGAGCTCAACTTTCAATTGGACTAAAGAAGGAAAAGCTAATTTCCAGGCTATCAAAGAAGCCTTAACAGAAGCTCCTGCCTTGCTAAACCCAAATTTTAGTAAGGATTTTATCCTTTATGCTTATGGAGGACATGATTCTATATCTGCAATGTTGACTCAAGAAAAGTTAGAAGGATTGGAGTAGCCCATTGCTTTCTTTAGCAAAGGTTTAGAAGAGTATGAATAGAGATACTCAAATGTAGAGAAACGTGTACTTGCTATGGTGAAGAGCCTTAAAAAGTTCAGATATCTATTAACTCATAGAAAGGTACATTTGAAGGTTACTCATCCAAGTGTCAAAGAATTTTTGCTTTCCAAGGACCTAAATGAGAAAAGAGCTGGTTGGATCACCAAGGTGATGGAATATGACATTGATATTCAGACCACTAGGCTGGTTAGATGAAGAGGTCTATGTGAGCATTTGGCAGAAGATGAAAGTTCAAAGAAATCAGAGCAAATGGATGCATCTCTGGTTGTGCATTCTATAGAAGAACATGCCCAGGCAGCAGGTTGGTTGCCCAACATGATTCATTTTTTGAAGACAGGACAATGTCCTGCAAGTTTGGATTCAACAAAAAGAAGGTATTATAGATTACAATTTGTTCCTTTTGTGCTAATAATTGAAGTTCTTTTTAGAAAAGATCACAATGGCATCCTTTTAAGATGTGTTGATTCAGAAAAGAGAGCTGATGTCCTATTTGAGTTTCATGATGGACCTTCTGGAGGTCATTTTTCTCCTAGGACTACTGCTTTTAAAATCATGAAGGCTGGATACTATTGGCCATCTATCTTTAAGGATAGTCATGATTATGTGAGAAAATGCATCAAATGTGTTATGTTTGCAGGAAAAGAAAGGCTTGCATCCTTACCCCTACAGCCAATCAGAACATAGCAACCTTTCATGAAATGGGGTATAGACTTTATTGGTATGATCAATCCTCCATCTAGTGCAGGCCACAAGTGGATAATTACTACAACTAATTATTTCATTAGGTGGACAGAAGTAGTTGCATTGAAAGAAGCCAACGAGAGTGTTGTCTTAAGTTTTTATGATGATATAATTCATAGATTTGGCACTCCAGAATCCATAATATCAGATAATGCATTGGCATTCACAGGCCTTAAAGTCTCAGAATGGGCAATTAGAAATGGCATTTATCTAAATACAAGTTCAAATTATTACCCTCAGGGCAATGGTTTAGCAGATTCAACAAATAAGAACTTGATTAGGATAATCAAGAAGACCCTGCAAGATAATCAAAGAGATTAGCATACTAAATTGAAGTTTGCCTTATGGTTATATAGGATTACCCCAAAGAAGATCATTGGAAATTCTCCTTATGTGTTGGTATATGGCAGAGAGGCTAAGTTGTCCATTTCAATTGAATTACCAGCTCTGGACTTGGCCATTCAATATGCTCTATTTGAAGAAGGAGATCCTTTACAGATTAGGTATGCTCAGCTCATGGAGTTGGAGGAAGTCAGAGACAAATCCATGAAAGATATGGAGTTCCATCAAATTTAGACAAAGAAGAACTTTGATAAAAGAGCCAGGGTCAGAAATTTCAAGGTTGGAGATGTAGTTCTCAAATGGGATGAATTCAGAGCCAGACTTGGCAGACATACAAAATTTGACTCATTTTGGGGTGGACCATTTGTTATAAGAAAATGCAAGGGGCCTAATTCTTTTCAGCCATCAACTCTTGAAGGAGAGGCCTTGCCAATCTTAGTGAATGGATTCCACTTGAAGCCCTTCTTTGAGGATAATCTCTCTCTGTAAATTCTTGTAAATATGTTTTTGTGCTTTCTTTCCCTATTTTCTAGGTTAGTTTCCTACTTTTCAAGAAGTGCCTGTGCACAAGTTTATTTTTCTAGTTCCAGTCTTGCCTCTTTATCAAAGTTTTGTGTTCCTGAGATGACCCCATGCCCAATGAATTATGTCAAGGCCACTAGTTTTCCATGTCAAGTAGGCTGACATCCAACAGAAATCACCAAAATGTTACCCTAATTTTCCTATTCTATACAAATTTGGATAAATCTATCCTGGTGTCTCTATTTTACCCTTGCCAAGCATCCCTAAAATTTTCATGGCTCCATGTTTTATTTCCTAGCCTCTGCAATTTGTTTTATTCCCTGGTCTGCAGTCAAAAAATTCAAAAAAATAGCCGTTATATCAAAAACCCTGCAAACCCTAGCCTTCATTCTATTTGGTCGTTACCTTTTTTGGCCACTTAAAGTCCTCAAATACCCATGTGCGCTTTAATTCTATTGGCTGGTCACATGTTCTCTAAGTCTTCCGGCGGTTACTTTTCTTGTTTGGTGAACTGGCGACTATAGCAATCCTCTTAGTCGCATAATGTTTGGCAGTTACCTTTTTCCAACTACTGACCCCACGAAACGATTAACTTCTCTTCAGTCACATATTCACTAAGAAGTTCAGTGGTCATTTTATGCGAGGGTCCCAATCAGGAAGATCAACGGTTGTCATGAATTCACAAAGGGTCTGTAAGAGGCTTGTGATTTCGCAATAGTCGTCGATCTTCCCTTTTGATGCAGCGCTTCAAACCTTGTGTGGGCCCACTATCACATTATCTGATGTGCAGGCTCCTGATTGGTTAAAGGTAATGATGTGGAAATTTGTCAGTGGGCCCAACAAACTGTCAAGCTTTTGATCCGATAGCTGGCGTATATTCTAATGGAGTTTTTTTGACACATGAGATTATGCATCGACCGTCGATCTTGATTTGTTGTCAGAGTCTTGTGGGTGGGTCCTCGTTTGCTGATGTGCTTGAATGTGATTGGTCCACATAGTGATGACTTGGATGTGTCAGGGTGGGTCCATGCCAGGTCAAGATGACATGTCGCTTTACGATTGGTCGAAGCTTAAGACTTGACTGTGGGACCATGTTGCCAGGTTTGCTGATTTGCCATGTTATGATTGGTTGTTGGAGTGCTGACGAAGATTTCCAGGTGGATCCATTTGTCAGAAAGGTCCCAGCTTAAATAGATCAATAGCTGGCACATGATCGGGAGGAATATTCGAAGGGTATGAGATCATGCGCCCACCGTTGGATGCGAATCAAGACCTGCAGTGGGTCTGTTGTCAAAGCCTGTCGAGGTGTTTGTTGATGGAGCGGTCAAGAATGAATGGAAAGGTGACATGTGGCAAATGGGCCTAGGGTTTGAAAGGCATTCTGTGAATCAGTGACTAAAGGGTTTCTCTTGTTCGCTTAATGAAACCAGGGTTAGACCAAAGCTCTTTGTGACTTAGAAAGAAGTCTTCAGTCACATAGTCGCTGAATGACTTAAAAGAGGAAAGCTCGAGGTGGGTCCAAATATGACAGGGGTGCTAACATGCTCAATTCCTATTGGCCCAAGCATGCCGAGGTGGATTTTTGACTTTTCAGGAAGGTTTGTGACTGTTATAAAGTGATCTGGGCCTTTCATCTGTCAGGAAACAAAGGACATCAATGGCTATGTTTTAAAATGACCGGCTAGCCGTTGTAATTCAAATTCAAATATGTCTAAGAGGGTTTTTGCCAGTGTTTGTTTTGCGCGCTGCGAAACAGCAGGGTAGCTCAAAAAATTTATGTCTTCAGAACATTTACAGTTGAAGGAGATGATGAGGGGCCAGTAGCCGTCACAGGTCATTTCTTGCTTCCCAGGGTACCAATTAGTGCATTCATGGCGAGACTTTGTGCAGGAAAGTTGATGATCAAGGTTGCTTGTCCGCGGGTTGATTATAGTACAGAGATGGGCACACAAGTAAAATATCTGATCAGCCATGATGTTGCAGAGATGCATTTATGATCAGATTTGATTGAGTTAGGGTTAGCTATTATTCTATTGAAAATATATGTAACCCTAGTTAGGTTTTGACTCCTGCCTGCGTGCAAAATAGGAGATGTATATATTGTTTTTTGGAGCTTTTTGAGCTCTGAGTTGGACAATTGTAAAAAGTAAGTTCACCTTTCTTGAGAGTTATCTATGGCATTTTTTCTGCCCTCTAGCTTCTACAATTGTAAATCTTTCATTGATGATTCAAATATTGCAGAGGTATTTTGTGACATCTTTTTTGTCCCTATGCTTCCTTGTCTAAATTATCTCTTATTGAATCAAAGTATATGATGTTTTTGGTGGTATCTTAGGGTTCCTGATCCCTCTCTCTTTCTACAATTTTTGTGTATTATTGTGGGTGATCTGATTTGAATGCTCTTGTGGGTATACCTCAAGCCCCTAACAATCTGTCTCATTCCTATATCGAGTTGCAGAGGTGAATGTTTGTTTGTAGGTCATAAATTGTGTCTAATTCTTAGGGATGCTATTGTTTGTGAGAGTTTTCTTCCTTTCCCTGAATAGCCTCTTTCTATTACAGACCCTTTTATGAAATACTTATGCAGGCCTATTTAGTGAGTTGTGATCTCCTAGACCTAAGTTTATTCACCGATTTCATCCTCTATACTGTGATTCAAACCTTCATTTTGGTGTATCACCTAATAGGTAGTTTGCTTTCAAGTTGTTTCCCTTTCATACATTCCTTCTATCCCTTTCCCTCAAAAGTTTTACTTTTCATGTCAAGAAGAAAATTAAGGTGATTATCCAAGAGGAACTAGCCTAGAACCTGGAGGTATCATCTGGGTTAGCATAGGTCCCACAACCTGGAGATGATTCCCATGTTATACTAAGTTATCAAGACTGTGAGAGCTTGAAACAAGGGTGCAAACTTAGTGTATAACAGTAACCTTTCTTTTTACTTCTTCATCACTCTCTGTCTCTTCATCATCGTCTTGTTCTCAAACAAGTTTCTTTCTAGGCCTCTTTATAACCTTATTCGGCACTGCCTTAGGTAGTGTGGGTTTTCACTTAATAGATGTAGGTGGCATCTTAGGAGTCTCAGCAGTAGCTCTCCTTGTTCTAGGCCTAAGTACTGGTGTTGATGACACTTTAGTTTTTAAAATTCTTTTCTTAGTCGGGGGCTTGGCAATCACTAGTTTCTTTTCTTTCTCTTCTTCTTCTTCACTATGACTAGTTTCACTCGGTTCATCTTCTCCCAATCCTTGGGTCAACTACAGTGGTGCATCCTTTTCAGATTCTTTGACATATGGTTCCAAATTCTTCACTATCTTCTTTCTTTTCCTCTTAGTGGTGGTAGCCATTAATCCCAAAGTGATCTTGGATTTAGATTCATCAAAGGTTCCAAAGTAAGGTGCTTTACTATCAATTTCTTTAGCTAAGAGGGTTGTAACTATAGCAGTATCTTCATCTATATTTAGTTCATAGGGTAATGGCATTAACCATGAAACCCTAGGTAGGACTACCTATGCATAAGTAAAATTTGTATCTACCAGAAAATATATATCCTTACTGTATTTTTCAATCAAAGACACAATGACTCTAGTCCTCTTTCTCATCTTCATCTTAAACTCAACAAAATAGTTGTCCATTATTCCATTAAAGTTATCTCCAATCTGACTTACAAATTCATTGATTTGAACAGTGATGGGTCTCGTCTTATCCCATATAACACCTCCATGTGTAGGAAAACACTTCTTTACATAGAAGAACAAATAGATTAGTAAAGAACTGAACTTACACATAGAATTCTTCACGGTCCAGATGGAGTTCAAATTCTTGGCAAGTTGAGTCAGCTGGAGCTCGGCAAGGTCATACGTGTGTTCTTTCTTGATTATCTTCCATGCTTGGTCCACTGCCATACAGGGGACGCTATCCAACCGACTAGATTGATAAAACTTGTGCAAGATGACTCTAACAACAAAGTCAATTTTCGGATCAGTTATGGTGGAAATTATCATTCCTTGTTTGTTCCAAAATGTCTGGGTGTTAGCTTGAATATCTTCCTTGCTTACACATTTCATTGTTCTTTTCCCTTCAATTGTAGGGTATCTAGTGACTTGATGTATCATATCCTTAGTAATCTTTACTAGTCCATCTTCTAGCCATAAATGCATGTCATGTACTCGACTCAAAACAATCTTTATCCATTCCACTTTAAAATTTTGTGAGAAATCTAGGGCATGCACTAACCCTTGATCAACAACTACCTTATGTTCCGACTTCAGCACTCCATTGACACATAGTCTATCATAAGCTTCCCTGATCTCGTAATCATCAATTTCTCCAATTTTACACATGTAGCAAGACCTAATGTCATTCATTAATAACACATTCTCCGGAATGGAAGATAGGGCTCCATTTAAATCTCCTTTAATCGCACTCTTTGACATTGCCTTGAATACCTTCAGCTGGCATACTTCATTTCTTACTAATTACACATTAAAAACTTCCATCCCTTGTTTCTTGATTGATGTAGATGATGATGATGCCATTTTAAACAATAGTTTCTGAAAATAAATATTTACTTGGTAAAATACCTTTCTCGTCAATAGCCTGTAGATAAATTTTGCCGACGGCATGCTGAGAAAATTTGGAATCACCTTTCTTAAACTGGTTGCATGAACTCTGAATCGCTCTCTGAAATCTCAAATAGCTTGGTGAAATGAAATTAATGGCAGCTTTTTGCTTTATAGAATCTGAAAAGTAGAATTAGGGCCTCATAAATGCTCTGTACAAGTTTTTGGTGGCATACAGTTGTCTCAGCAAAGTCATGTTAACTTTGGTTAATCACAAGCTCGATCGATATAACCGTTACGATATAGCTTAGTGTATATAGCATTTCGGCCATAACAGGTGCTCGACATACATTGATAACTCAGTCAAGACACTGATGCTCGACATCAAAAATGAAATTCTCTATTTTTCTCAGATATGTCCTAATGCATCTTTATCTATGCAGATATGGACTTTTGCTCAATTCCATGTTAGGAACTAATGAAAAATAAAAACTTTGCAAGACTCAGTTCCAAACATACCTTCCATGCTTAGTTAGAAGAAGTGTGATCACCTGATCCATCAGATTGGGTGACCGCATATGTGCTAGCTTCACTTGTGGTTTCTTCTTTCTTCTTCCATGTCTTGTCCATCTGATTCTTCAATTTCTCACAAATATCTTCATTCTGGTTCTTGCCATTGTTCGGCATGGGTGATCTACAATCTTTCTTTAGGTGACCGACCTTATTATATTTGTAACAAACCATGCTTCCATTCATCCAGCTTTTAGATTTGCCTCTAAAATGAGTCTTCATACAATTTTCTCCAATGTGTCCATATTTACCACAATAATGGCAATTATACCAAGTGTTGTAATCCCAATTATGTGATTTATGCTTTGTGACTAGCTTAGTTTGTTCATTTGATGACCACCTGGGTCTGGATCTGCATTCAAATGCTTTGTGCCCATATTTCTAACAATTGAAACAACTTCCTTGAAACTTAGGTGAGGAGGATGAATTGCTAGCCTTAGATCTACATTCATGTGCTTGATGTCCATGTTTCTTGCAGTTAAAACAATGTCCATTAAACTTAGGTTTAGGATCAGACTTACCATGTTTGCTTTTGCATATGTTGGTTGTATGTCTTGGCTTTCCATAGTGATGACATGTGGGCTTGGTGTTCTTTGGTTTAACAATCTTCTATTCTCCATTCTTTGATGATTCTCCTTCTTCAATAGATGATGAATGTTCATTCAGTCCAAGTCTAGATCTATCACCAGATCTTCTAGGTGATCTCAACAACTCTTCAAAATACTTTACAGCTTCATTGGGTTTGTTCATCCTTTCATTGATTTCTTTTTCAGTTCTCAATTCATGTTTTAGTTGATCATTTTCAGACCTTAGTTGATTGATTTCCATATCTTTCCTGCCCAATTCTTGATTAACCAGCAGTAGTTGATTTACCATATCTAGTTGATTATTAGTCAACATTTGCATATCACTTGTTCTTTCATCTAGCCTTATTGCAATTTGTCTTTTATCTTCTTCAGCCATTGCCTTATCATATTCAGCTTTCTTTTTCTATTCCACTACTTCACAAAGTCTGATAGATTGAATTTCCTATTCTCTCTTTAGAGTTCTGATGTCATCATTTAGTATGGTATTTTTCTCCAGTAGTTCTTTTATGGCTTTATCACTTTCTGCAGAGTTACCATTATCAAATAGTCCAGAGATGTCTTCTTCTTTGTATTGTGGCTCATTTTGTTGAATAGCAATTTCTCTTCTTTTGCTCAAGGATTTCATCAATTCCCCTATGGCTGCTTCCACTTGTTGTAATGCTAGTTGTACATCAATCTTTTGATTCTATATGATCTTCCCCAGTTTATAAGCTTCCATCTTAAGATCTTTTTTCTTCAAGTGGTTAGACTTTCTTATGAGAAACCTTGTAGCTCTGATACCAATTGTTGGAAATATAAGTGGGAAGGTAATACTAAGAGGGGGGATGAATCAGATATCACCTACTTTAACCTTTTCATACTGATAAAACTTTATGCATGACATAAACAAAACTTGATCATTCTAAGTAACTTAACATGTTAAGTAGCATACATGAAATCACTCATAACACAATAATTTTGGTAACCCAGAAACCCTTGAAAGGTAAAACTGGGGTGGGGATGACACTCACAAATCTTCACTACTACAATAATAAGTTTTGCCTATTAAGGCTTACAAAATGTGATCAATTCATGATCTACCCTATGAAAGGTCTACTCTGTTAAAATCTAAAAGACTTATATAGTCTACCTTGCTAAAGGATTTAAAACTTACAACAAAGTAAGCGCTCGGTAAAGAGATTACATAAAGTCTGTTAAGACTACTCGGTTAAGAGATTTACCCTAATACACTGATAAAAATGTCTCGGTACTTGATCTTTTGATTTGCACTTATATGCATATTATAGATCTCCTCTTTACTGTATTTTAGTGATCTCTTCTATCTGATCTTTCTCGATTCTGTCCTTTCACTGCTTAGCTCAGTCACTGAACTCTATCTGAATACTTAAATATTCTGAATATGCCTTTCTGTTCATTCTCTCATACTCATAGTATTCATTCAATCTCAATATCTCTTTCTCTCTCTGATTCACACCTTCTCTTGGTTTAGATCTTGACCTTATGTAATAACCAAAACATCTTAATGATTCAAGATCTACAGTTAAGATTTATTCCTATTGCCACTTAAGCTATACAATTTTATGATTGGCTCTAGGTATTACATAGGGATCAATGATTACAAGATGAATGTGTAATTACGTCAACAAACAAAATACAAAACACCACTATCACAAAAAATGGTTTACCTTGATCATTGTGCCATTCCAAACTTATATGTCATTCCTGGCTAACTCGGTAAATATTATTCCTGGTACTCAGTATCTGTTAATCTCTCTGTCACTCCGTAATCATTGCATATGTAACTCAGCTTAAACTATACTCAGCATAATACAAACATATAGTGACCATGACTTTACTCGGCAGTACTATTGCTTGGTAAGTATTCAATACATAACTCAGCCTTTACAAAATGACTCAGTCGCAGTGATGACCAACCATCATTGCCTAGATATATGATTAAGTGTGAAGCACTAATGGTCAACAAAACTATAGAGATCTACAAATAAATGGTGGAATAGTGGTGTTTGATGTGGAACTTCTCACATAATTCATCTATGTCTTGATTTTGGAATTGCTTCCCATGATCTGTAATAAGATGCATAGGGATACCATATTTGCAAATGATATAATTGAGGATAAACATGGATATTTGCTTGCTAGTGGCAGTGATCAATGGAACAACTTCAATCCACTTGGTAAAATACTCAGTTGCGGTGATAATGTACTTATGGCCATTAGAAGATGGAGGGTGAATTATGCCCACAAGGTTGAGTCCCCATTGACTGAATGACAATGTAGTTGTAAAAGGATGGAGCTGTTGTGCTGGTGCATGAATAAGATTCCCATGTATTTGACATTTCTTGCATTTCCTAGCAAAGTAAAAGGAATCTATCTCCATAGTAGGCCAATAATAACCCATACACATGAGCTTCTTAGCTAAGGAAGGACCACTTGAATGTGTCCCACAAATACCCTCATGTACGTCTCATAAGGCAGATTGAGCTTCATCATGTTTAAGACATCGTAAGAGGTATCGTCAAGACCTCGCCGATACAGGGTGTCAGATATTAGGATATAATGGGAGGCTTGGCGTAAAAAGGTTCATTTTTGGTTTTGGGATAGGTTAGGTGGAATGGTATTTTCTTTCAGGTAGGAATATATCTTTCCATAAGTCGGAGAATCTTGTCCGATAATATGACATATAATACTTGTATCAGGATCATCATACACAGGATAAGTCAAATATTCCACTAAGAACTCAAAATGGGCTTTTGTATCCTTTGCATCAAATAGAGAAGCAATCGTAGCCATAGTGTTTGCAACTTTGTTATCATGCCTTGGAATTTTCTCAAAGGTGATGATTAAAAAATATTTATTAAATTCATCTACCATACATTTATATGGTAACAAATTGTCATCCTTGGTCTGGTATTCATTATTAACTTGATTGATAATCAGCCAAGAGTCTCCATAGACATTCAATTCAGTTACTTTCCACTGTAGAGCCATCTTCAATCCAATCATTAAGGCTTCATACTCGACTACATTATTTGTACAATGAAAGAGTAACTTGTAAGACTTTTGTATTGTATATCCTTGCAGTGTAACAAATAACACTCCAGTTCCTGAACCATGCTGCGTATATGATCCATCAAAGTACAACTTCCATGTTTGTGTAGATAATATCAGGATATGTGCATCTAGAAATTCTGTATGTATAGACTGATCATCTATCTGTGGTGCCTCAACTAATTGATCTGCAATTACTTTTCCTTTGATGGCCTTCCTATCCACGTACTCAATATCAAATTCACTAAGTAACATAACCCACTTAGCCAATCTTCTCGTTAATGTTGTCTCGCTCAAAAGATATTTTAAAGGATCGATCTTTGCAAGAAGCTTGATAGAATGAGACAACATATAATGTCACCATTTCTATGAAGCAAAGACTACTACTAGACATGCTCTTTCAATTGGAGAATAGTTGAGTTCATATCCAAGAAGAGTGTGATTGATATAATATATAGCTTTTTACTTTCCTTCTTGATCTTGTTGGGCCAGAAGAGCACCTAGTGAGACTTTTGTAGCTAAATTGTAGAGCAAGAGTGGTTTGCCTAGAATCAGTGACATAAGAGTAGGAGGATTTACCAAATATTGTTTGATCTTAGTGAAGGCTTCCTCACACTTATCATCCCATTTGAATAAGATGTCTTTATATAACAAATGCTGAAAGGGATGACTTATATCTACTAGTTGAGAAACAAATTTTCTGATTGATTGGAGACATCCTTGTAAAGATCTTAACTAACTGATATTTGTTGGGGAATCCATCTCCATGATTGCCTTAACTTTTTTTGGATCGACTTCTATCCCTTTAGCTGAGACAATATATCCTAACAGTTTGCCTGATGTGATCCCGAATGCACACTTCTTTGGATTAAGTCTAATCTAATAATTTTCTATCTGGGTGAAGATTCTATCCAGCACTCTTAAATGTCCATCTTTATTTTTGGATTTTGCTAGAATATCATCAATATAATCTTCCATTATAGTATGCATCATGTCATGAAAGATTATGGTCATAGCCCTCTGATAAGTTGCACCAGCATTCTTGAGCCCAAAAGGCATTACATTCCAAGAATATGTGCCCCAAGGACATGTAAAAGTAGACTTCTCTTAGTCTTCTGGCACAATTTTGATCTGGTTATAGTTAGAAAAACCATCCATTAGAGACAACATCTCATGTCCATCTGTCAAATCAACTATGATATCAATGTTAGGCAATGGGAAATCATCTTTAGGACAAGCTTTATTGAGGTCTGAAAAATCTATACAAATCTTGATAGACTTGTCTGGCTTTAAGATTGGTACAATATTGGAAATCCATTCGGCATAGTCAATAGCGTGAATGAATCCAACATCTAGGAGCTTCTTCAATTCTGCTTCAACCGTAAGTGCAATATGAGGATGCATCTTTCTGAGTTTCTATTTAACTGGTTTAATGCCTGGTGAAATAGACAAGTGATGCATAATAAGATTAGGATCTAGTCCTAGCATATCAGCTTAAGACCAAGTAAAGTTAACTTGTCTCTCTTTGAATTTTTTTGAAAAAACTTCTTTCTCTGATTCTATTAAGGATGCTACTACTTTGAGAATACATGGGGACTCCTCCATTCCAATGTTGAGAGGCAATGTTGGTTCAATAAGTATTTCAGATTGCTCTTGATACATATAATTGGGGAGAGTGTCAATCCTTCCATCTTCAGGCTCCTCAGAGAGGTTTTCACCCTTAGATACATCTTTTCTTTTTACTATTTTTGGATCCAATATTGCCACTAAGTAGTTTTCACCATTAGATCTGCTAATTATATTTATGACTGAAAGGATTGGCACACTCTCCAAAGTAAGCCATGTCATTGAGTTGGATCAAAAATCCTGACTTATGATCCCCTGGTGGTAGATGATCTCTGATTCCAAGATAGTCAATAATTGCATCATCATTATGGAAAACATCAAGTTTTGGATAGTTGGGAGAATCCCAATCTATAGGCTCAGGATGAACAAGGGGTATTGGATCATTTGGGTCAATTTCAAAGGTTGAGATGGTATTTATAGAGAAGTTGTAAAGGTTTATGATTGTATCGGCAAGATCTATTTCCATAGTCTCATTTGAATCATCTATCACAAGATAATGCTCACTTCCCTCATAATCGTCAAGAGTAGTATCATGTGGAACTAATCCTAGTAAGTTCCTCTTTGAGCTCTCCCCCTCATGGTAATCGCCACTATAGGTATGAACAAAATCAACTCCTATCTCTTCAGTATAGTCTGATAATGAATCCCATTCATAATCATTAGAATCATAATCATCATCATGATTATTCCTAAGTCTATTAATGATTTCTGTTGCTATCCTCTTCTTTTTTGCATCCACATGCATGCCATGTTTTCGAAGCTGTAATGTAGGAGCTTTAGATGTATCATGGAAAGGTGTGATCTTCTCTTTTCCTTTAGGTTCTTTTGGTCCTTCTCCTTTATATCCTAACCCTGTGGTATCTCTTTGGTAGTTTGGATTTTTCAAAATTGGTTTTATAACACCTTCTCTCTGCAACCCTATAGGTCCACTACCTTGGTGCCCCATCTTTTGCAACAAAGTATATCATTTACCATATACATCAGGTGATACATATTCATCTTTTACATCTTCTTCATTCTTGTGTGGTTTCAGGAAATGGTTAGTATTATGCTCAGCTGCTTCTTTTGATATAGTGCCCCCACTTATAAATGTGTCATAAACAAGTGTAGAAGGGGGTTCTGATTGTTGTTTGGTAATCAAGGATTTTCCATATGATCTAGGAGATAAAGGTAACTCCATGATACAAAAAGTTTGACCCAAAGTGTATTCTCTCATACTTTGTTCTTTTATGTCTATCTTGATCCCATTAGATTTAGAAGTTGACACTATATCACTTGGATTAATGGGTGTGGTTGCAGAAGATCCAACTTGATTATAAGGTACCAAAGAATTAGGTGTTGTCTTCACAGTGTTACAATATTGGAAAGGGTTCGGATCTCCTTTGATAGTTATTTCTTGACCATTATGCGGGAATTTCAAACACTGATGATAAGTTGAGGGCACAACTTGCATATAATGAATCCAGGATCTCCCCAAAAGAATGTTCTATGAGAGATCCATATCAAGAACTTGACAAAGTACATCTTTGACTATAGGACCTAATCTGATAGGAAGAACAATAGATCCCTTAGATGACCTATCTTCTTTATCATAAGCTTTAATTGTGATTTTCTTCTTTGGATCTATGATATTTTCAAAAAATCCCAATGCAAGGACTAATTTCAGAGTGCATATATTCAAGCTAGCTCCTCCATCTATTAGTACTCTCTTGATTTTATGATTTTGTACAAGGACTTCTATATGGAGTGGAGCATTATGTGGTTGATTAATGGCTAGATCATCATGCTCAGTAAAAGAAAGGTAATGTGGAGTTGTCAAATGTCCCACCATAGCTTGAAATTGGGCTTGATATAAATTTGTAGGAACATTGGTTTCTAAGAGAGCTTTCTCAAGAATATCCTTATGAGAAGGTGACATACGCAAAAGATCTAGTATAGATATATGGGCGGGTGTTTTCTTCAATTGATCCAAAAGATTGTATTGATTGGAAACATTTGGCGTGGACTTTGGGACATAGACATACTTGTTTTGTGAAGTAGTAGGTTTGGACGAGACACCTTGGAGAGTAACCTTAGATTGGGCTCGAGTTGTAACATTAACTAGTTGACTCTCAGGCTTTTATTTTATAGTAATCACATTGACATAGTATTGAGAAGGATGACATTCAGAAATGTGATTTACATACTTATAAGATGTGGTATTGTAGTTGGCTTGATTATCACCTTTAGCATTGGAAGAACTTCCTTTCTCATGTTCGGGAAGTGGATCTTTAAAAGTCGTATGTGACTCATTTGAGGTATGTCCATCAACACTTATTTCACCACTTTCAATCAAGTCTTGTATTGCATGTTTAAGACTTTGGCAATCATTGGTTTTGTAAACTTTCCCTCTATGAAATTCACAATAATCGTTATCATTCCACCAAGAAGGTTTTACCCTAGGTTCAAAATGTCTAGTTTCAAGAAGTGCAATGAGTTTCTTTGTGATCAACTTCCTTAATGCAAATTCAAGAGATTCACCCAAAGGAGTAAAGGTTCTTCTACATGGCATAAAAGGTAATCTTGAATTTGATGAATTATTGTTGGTATTCTGAGTTGCAGATTGATTTCTATAAGTAGGTTGAGTAGCATTGACCTTTCTTGTGAGATTCAAAAAGGGTTGTGTTGGTTTAGCATGTCGATTATCAACAATCCCATCATTGACAATATTCTTGTTTTTCTTCCAAAATTTAGACTTGTCATTGTTGTTGTTGGTGGGATTTGAATTTGAAGATCCAACATTGTCCTTAGAGTAAAGCTTAATCTCACCTTTTCTAACCATAGCTTCCTCAATTTTCATACCATTTTCTATGAGCTTGTTAAAGTTTGGAGGACATTGCAATTGCAACCTATAGCTCATTTCTTATGTAAGGTTATGCACAAAGATATCCATCTTTTCTTGTTCAGGGATTGCTCGTGGATACTTAGAAAATAATTGACACCATCTTTGCAAAAAAGTAAGGAAAGGTTCTCCATTCTTTTGTTGTGCATTGCAAAGATCAAGCATAGTGACTTCATGTTTGATATTATATGAGTAATGAGTCACAAACTTGTCAATAAGTTCATTGAAAGATTTGATGCTTGGGGGTAGTTTGGAGAACCATTCCATGGCTTGTCCTCCTAAACTACGTGGAAATAGTCACATAAGATAAGTGTCATTGTGAGCGACTTCAATACAAGCAGCACAAAACTCATGGATGTGGTCTTGTGGATCCGAATTCCCTTTGTATTTGTCAAATTTAGGTACCTCAAAATGAGGAGGGAATGGAATCATTGCTAAATGTTTATCAAAAGGATAAGTACATATATCATCTAAGGAATACTTCTTGGTTGATGATCCAATTTGAATGTCACAGATTTGTTGTTGAAGCATCTGAATTTTTTGTAGAATGGGATCCAAAGATGGTGAAGGTCCTTGAGTGTTCTAGGAAGCACTATTTTGGTTATTTTCCTTTGTTCCATGAGTATGTGTCTCTTGAGAACCACTAGGGATTTCTTGATTGTTTGTGATAGGTGGTTCTTTAAGAGTGGAGACATCAAAATCACTTGGTAGTTTTGCTCCTTATTGAGAAAACATGAGGAAATACATCTCTTTATCCATGTCTAAGAGTCTTTCCATGACATTATAGAACCTAGCATCTTGCATGGCATCTCTTAATTCCTGATTCGTGGGTTCTTGATTTGATGTAAAAATTGAAGTTTTCTTAGGAACTCCAGACCAAGGGTTTTCCTCATTGTTTTTGTCTCCTTCCATCTTGTCTACAGATTCTTGATCAATGGTTTGTTTGAGTTTCTGAGATCGAGTTTGAACCATAAAATGTGAAAGATGATGTTGGGATGGAAGATTTTGAGGAAAGATTTGGAATGTGTTTGATTAGATAGATATAGAAATAAACCTAAAAGTGTTGAGATAAGTATAACAATTTGATTATCTAAGTATATAGCAGGTATGGATCTCACTATGATATGAAAAAGAGAATCAAAAGATAAATGACCTAGGTAAGTTTGTTGATTGAGGATGATAAATCTTGATCTGATAAACTCACAAAGATCAAAATTTGATAAGTAAGGTAATGATTCAACACTAATTGAAATTTTTTGAAGATATGGAATGATTTTGAAGATTTTTGATGAAAGAAAGATAATGAATTTGGATGAAAATGGTCAAATTGAAGATCAAAGGTCTGTAAAAATACAATATTTTTCCAGAATCATACTGAAGAATGAAATGGGTATCCAAAAAAGTGATTTTGAAAAATCCTAAGGTTCGTAAAAATACTCTCTGTTGTGTATGCACAGAAACAAATGCGGAGGACAATTGATTATATGTGCAACAAGATTAGATAAATGCGCAACAATGTTGGATAGATATGTAATGACAGTAACAAAAGCGCAGTGGGTTTGAACAGATGCACAACAAAAATTGATAAATGCACAGTTTCTGGTTTCTGATGGTTTGACTTGTAATTTTTGATTTTTTTGGTGATTGTTTTTGGCAAAGTAAAATGCATAGACACACACGCGCAAAATAGAAATGATTTAATCTAATTTGATCTAGTATGAATGCACAAACACACTTACAATTCCTAAGGTTGGCAAGGAAAGTATTTGTTGAATCCCCACTTGGATAAAATCCAGTCACGCAAATCCATAGTGGACAACCTAGGAACTTGGAGGCACGGGTTCCTCCTTACAATGCACTCACTTCTCTAGCACACCAAGTTCCGAATTCAATGGGTCATTACTTCCCAAAGAACTGCTACCTCTACTATGAACTGTGAGTAATGTGGGCTGTCTTCAAGGGCTTGGGTGACCCCTTAAGCCAACAAATATAAGGTTTTTGGCCACTATACAAAAGTTTTTAATAAGGACATTCGTTCAGGTGGTTGTGATCAAGTCATTTTCCCAATTAAGGGGGCTCTCCCAATCCTTCCAAAGTAAGGTTTTCACCTTAACAATGTAGGGACTTTAATGCACCACACGGGTACTAGAGGAGATTTTGGTTGCCACAATGAATTCACACTTGTCCAATGTGAGACTAATCACAATGGCATTTTTATATACCGGTTTGGAAGGGCTTAGCTTTAGCCTACTACCGGTTGGGTCGTTCCTTGGGGTGAGTACCTCTTTTCCCACCAAAGACCGCCCTCTAAAGATTATAACAGTTTCTCTTACACCCAAGATCCATGAATGGTGAGGGGAGAGGATACGTTGTTATAACCTTGGGATTACAAATAAGCTATAAAAGAAAGACACAATAGACAATATACTAAGCTAAAGAAAACACATGAAATTGAAAAATATGTTGTATTTTAAGTCCAAACAAAAGTTATGGTTTATTTTGCAAACCCTTAGGAACCTACAAGTAAACTGTCAATAATTTTAGAATGGGGTCTTCAGAATTACGCCCTGCAAAATAGCCTAAAATCTACAAGAATGAACAAAAACCTGTTAAGAGGATTAGCTAAAAACAAAATGATTAGAAAAACTAAAATTTAACACTGAAAATGATGAATGCACAGAAATAGAGAATGGATGCATAGAAATAGAAAGTGAATGCACAGAAAGGATGGATTTGCAGAAGCAAGGAACGTTTGTGCAGTGCGATGGAATGAAAACACAACTTTACTAGATGCGTAACAGAAAGGGATGAAAGCGCATGAACGTAAAATTTTGCGCAGAGAGAATGAAAAAGATAGAAAATAAAAGTGTATGTGGCAAGTAGAATGAATGTGCAATAGAAATCGATATATGCACAAAAGTCGTGAATGGATGTGCAGAAGTTTTAAATGGATGCGCATAAACAACCTGTAGAAATTTGCACACGGAAAACTAAAAACAAAATGTCAAAAACATGGGGTGGGCCCCACGGTGGGCGCAAAAAATGTATGCAAATTTAGATATAAACTATTCTAAATGAAATATTAACTAATCTAAGCTAATATAACAATCTAAATGCTACTCAATCAAGATTACAAAATGATTAAATGAAGAACTATAAGTAAAGTTACCTTCACTCACCCATTGCAGCTTGTCTCCATTGTCCTCCCAGCCTTGATTTCTTGGATGTGTTGAGCTCTCAGATTTCCAAATGAAGCTCCTTTCCCAAGATGCTCTCAAAGTGTGGAGATTGAGTGGATTGAATGCAAAATAGCCTAAGCTTGATTATGCAAACTAATAGATAAAACAATATGGAAATGCTATGAAAATGACTTCAAAATGCTTGCTTGAATGCTTGGATGCTTAATTGCTTGATCTTTAGAATGCTTTAATGCTTGAAAATTATTATTGCCTATTAGCTCACAAAGGGGAAATGAGGCTCCTTTTATAAGATTTTGGAGGACTCAAGCCTAGGTGGCACAATCCTAGGGTGGAGATTGAAAGGTGGAAGATCTTAGGGCTATAATTAGCTTGGTTGAAGGGGTTTAGAGAAAGGGGGATGTAGTTGGAATGTGAGAGGAAGAATAGGGAGGATGTTCCTCCTACATTGACATGGAAGAGAAGAAGGTGGAAGTGAAAGACACATGTCAAGTGTCTCACAAAGACCAATGAGAGGAAGAAGGAAGGACTTTTTCCTTATGAGGACTCTTGGTACAAGTGTCCCATGAGTCACCTTGAACTTTTTGAGGTGGCTTGAGAAGCTCCTTAAGAATAGGATTGGCTTCTTGACTTAGTGTAGGGGAAGACATGTGGTCATGAGACCAAGTCTTATGAGACCACATAACCCTTAAAAATAGGACATGTGTGGGTGAGGATAATGATTTATTAATAATGAATAATAATTAATTATTTTAGCCACTTGGTGATGTGTCAGGTGACTAGGTGGATGAGGTGGACTAGGGGACATAGTCATATTTAGTGATTGTGTAATTGATTAAATCACTTTAATAAGACTATTTAGAGGACTTAGGATAGGAGAATAAAGTATAGTGAATTTATCAAATAAATTGAATAATTTATTTAATAAACAGAGGAAATAAATATTAATTAAATAGTAAAAATTTAATTAATTCATCAAGTTAAATTTAATTAAATAATAAATATTTAATTAAATAATAAAGCCATTTTTTAGTGTATGCAAGTTCCAATTTAAATAAGCAATGAAGTTGATATAAATTTCTATTGTTCATAATGCTTATGTTGAGAAATTCAGTGAAATATTATCTCTGATTTTTAATTGAAATTTTGCAAATAAGTTATAAATATTTTGGATCTCTGTTAAATTACAAATAAAATTGAGAAAAGAGTTAGTTTCCAATTGAGAGCCAGTTGGGTTCTTTACATTACCATTTCGGAGGTGAAAGATCATCCCTATTTGGTCTGTCGCAGTTTCGGTGAGATTCAACCCTCACCCTACTCTGCTTTGTTTTGCTTGTATCGGGTCTAGAAAATCCAAAGAACCATCAATAAATTCAATAAGATCTTTTTGACAAACATATTTGGCTTGCATATTGTTATGTGTCTACAAAGGTCATATTTAATCGGCAGTGAAGAAAGAAGGAACCAAACGAACATGGTGCATCCTCCCATCCATACGACCTTCTCCACCTTTCCGTATGGCCTTGTCATTGCCTCATCGTATGGGCCTCACACAGTCACTGTACGGACACAACACACCTCACCGTACGAGCACCATATAGTCACCGTACGACCATAACACAACCCACCGTATGTTCCTCACACAGCCACCGTATGACCATAACACAACAGTACGTCCTCCTTGTTACACCATATGACTTGAAACCTTACTGTACGCCCCCTGCTACCCGTACGCATCACCACTCTCACACAGTATGGTCCTCCAACATCCACCGTATGACCACTCTCAGCTACAGTACGACCACTTCCAACTACCGTACAGTCACTTTCAGCAATCGTATGACCTCTTGTAGCCATCATGAAAATAAGTAATTCATCACACCAGCATAACAGACCTCCGTACAATGAATTACATAGACTTTAGGCGAAGATAGTAGATTGGTACATTACACATTGAGTGACTCCGTGATAAACACCTTTAACCAGTGGGTGTGGCCATTGTGTGTGTCATGTTGAGGGACTTCATGACATGAGTATTTGAGAAGATGTCTCCCTAGCTAAGAGGGAGTGTTGTTGATTAGCAACAAAAAAATCACTTCCCTTGATTTACATAAATAATTATTTATAGTCATTACCCTTACAACAAGGTTAAATCTCCTTGAAACATCATTCCTCTTGTGAAGAGAAATGACTCTTAGTGAAGGGTCATCAGTTACATATTTATATAGATCAAAGATCTCTTTCTTGATATCAAATAACAAGTTAATCAACATTATTTAGAAGACAACATGAAGAAAACTCGAATGAAACAAAACAAAAAGTGGTTGAGCAAGTGTAACATCAAGCTACATGAGTGCCCTAAAACCAATGAGGAAATAAATAAGTTTGTGATAGAAAAGTTTCAGATTGCCATGTGGACTAATCACATTGGTTGAAAAAAGGATCATTACATCAAAGGGTTTAACCCAATTTGAGAACAAGGAGAGAAAACCTATTTAGGGGCAACTATTAAAGGGAAGGCAAGGCTGCTAGTGACACAATTGAAGACATGTTCACATCATCTTAAGTGCGAGATGGGTAGGTGGAAGAGGCCCAAAGAGCTATGGGAAGAGAGAACTCAAGCATGTTTTGTAAGACATGTGCAATTGAGACATAATGACACTTTCTCATATAGTGTGCGACATATGAAGTTTGATGAGGATAAGATCATCCAAATTGCTAGCTTTCTAGTCAAGATCCATAATAGGAGATTTGACATTAAAATTAATATGGAAAAAGCTTAAAGCTGTGATCCCTTGGTCCCATAAATTAATCAATCTTATAAATGTCATTAAATCATTTACTCATTCATTCATTTCATTACGTATCTTCTCCACCCTCTGAGCTTTGGCAATTTGTACCACTCTAGTTCTATCTCTTAAAAAATCACTTCCCAAATTAAGAGTTCTTTTGTTTTTATTATTGTCTCTTATATCTTTTATAATAACATTTGTAGTCTATATGATTGGGTTTATCTACAAATAGGTAAGATTGGTGCTACGTTGGGACACGGTAATTTGAATATTTTGATCGGAGTTAGGTTCTGCATCTATATTCTTTTTCACACTATTGGACAATTTCAGAGGTGTTTGCCAATTTGAAAACAATGACTCACTAGGTACATCTTGATTTCTTGTGCTTTAGGAGTTCTTAAGTACTGATTTTCTGGTTACACGTTTCTTTGTTAACGTTCAGTTTGCTTTATTTTCAGGCCGTTGGTTTGACTGAATTTTGTCATGGGCAGCTTAAATTTTTTAATGCTGCCGTTTTTTATTGCTTTTGTCATGGGGGATGCTCAGGCGGAGTCCGAGTCTGCTGAAATCGAGTCGTCAATTGCTGTTGTTAAAATTGATTTAGAGCGTTTGAGGTCAAGGGTCTCTCAACTTGGTATATTTCTCTGTCACTTATTTTTTCTCTTTTGGTTTGGTAAATCTCTGGCAAGGATATGCACCACTGTTAGGGCGGTCGAGGGTCGAGCTTGGTCCACATTCTCAAGATTTTTAAAAACCGGATGAAAAATAGATGGCAATTTACATAAATCTAAAAATGAAAGAACTAAGATGAGGGGCTCAGATCAAATAAATTTTTATATAGAATTATATAAATAATTAATGATGGAGGAGGAGATTTAAATGGATAGATTGGTGGTTTGAATTCCAAAAGTAGTACAGGGAATCTAATAACTGAGGTGTTTTGTCCTTTTTGGCTCATCCATATTTTAAATTTGTAACAGCTCCTCGCAACATATTGTAACCCATGCAAGTGTTGTCCTGTTAACATCACACTAAATCCCTTGGATCTGACATTTCTCAGCAATCATATTGGAAAGCGAAAAATTAGATTAAGTAGAATATTGTAATTTTGCTGAAATGAAACATAATGCCACACTAGAAGAGCTTTGGCATAGCTAGGTAGCGCTTTTTCTTTGATAATTATGTTATGACTCTGTTAAATTATTTCTATGTTCAACGCATGTTGGACTCCACCTACTAAAGTCTTGAACACATTGGAGTTGTTCAAACTATCAACAGGTTTGAGCTATCCTTATTTCCAATTATCCTGTCCTTGCAGGGTCTCAAAGGTGATTGACCTGTTAGGTGCCACTGTCGTCTACCATGATATGTTTGATGCTTTCATCTTTCAACCCCTAA
The DNA here is from genome assembly GCA_027943335.1 of Chamaecyparis obtusa. Lineage (NCBI taxonomy): Eukaryota > Viridiplantae > Streptophyta > Pinopsida > Cupressales > Cupressaceae > Chamaecyparis > Chamaecyparis obtusa. Next base: position 743,176 of record BSBK01001834.1, on the reverse strand, counting down.
GTATTGTCTTTACACGCAGGATCCTTGTAATTGTGCTTGTCTAGAAACTTGCAAATAAATGGAGTTTTGAATTCAGCATAAGTGCTGGTACGAAAATTATTGAAGCTGGTGAACAAATTTTTATTCATGAGCCGTTTGATAGAAAGTTTAATGAGGTTGAGAACTTATTATTCACGAGAAGCTTGGCAAACAGAGTGCATCTGTAATAATCCGAGTGAATTGAATTTTTTGATGGAGTTTTTACATCCACAAAGTCATTTTAAGCTATCTGATTCGGGAGCACAAGCCTAATGCTGCACCTCTTGGTTAAGAGCCGAGGACGGGGTATCTATTTTGCCAAATTCGCCTAGGGCATGATCCAGCCTCATCCCTTATTTCGATGTGGGACCCTTGCACTCAGCAAGACTTGATCTATGGTGGGTTCATTAAGAACCTTTCAACTTCACCACTAGAACAAGGGCCCATTGAATTTTGAATGTTCTTAAGAAGGAGAAAATAAAACAAAATTGAGAATGCAATGTTGAAATCGTTTTAGGTGCAATTTTTTACTTCTCAAGAGGTGTTCTCAAGAGGTGTGTCACTATTCTATGTTACTGTTATGTGTATTCCCAGGTTTGTTTTTGACCTTTCAATCATGTTAATTCTTTTGTGTTTGTTCGACGTTATGGTTGGTGTTTTACATTGGCATATCAAACTTCGCTTGTTCAGTAAGTGCATGTTTAGTTATCTGAATGAATTGAATATTGATTCTTCTTGGGAAGGAGAAAATATAACGAAGTTGAGATTGCAATGGAGTTAGCCCTGTTCAAAGAGAGTTGGTGTGATTTTACGTGTAATTTAATATTATCAAAAGAGGAATTGTTAGTATTCCATGTCACCATTATATGTATTTCCTGGTCCATTTTTGGCCCTTCCATCATGGTAATTGTTGAGTGTTTGTTTGATGTCCTGGTTGGTTTTTAACTTTTTTGCATTAATATATAAATCAAATGAATTTTCTTACTCTTGATTCATTTGTATGGCAGAACTGATCGTAAAGGATAAAGTTAATGATTTAACCGTCAAAAGAAATTTGATCACTCAAAGAGAGAAAGAAATTGAACAACAGTCACAAACTATTATATCAGTACACAATATGATAGAGGTTTTGCAGGTGAGATTGAAATTTAAATATTGCCAGTTACGAATTAGATTTAGGACGCATAAAACTTTTTATTAAGTTTTATGAACACTACATCATATCAGTGATTCTTGGTTTATATGCAGTTTCTTTGGTGCCTAATGTTCAATATTTTTATACCTGAAGTTTTGAGCTGTAATATTTTGCTATTTTTCTTGATCTACAGTGCATTTATATAGGAACAACACCATTTATTCTTGTCATTTGTGACAAAACTCTGACAACTGTTTGTAACGTTGTAATTTCATAGTATTGGGAATGGTTTCTTGTTTCACAATGCTTTTATAAATTTTTAGCTATAAACTTATTAATACCTTGGGAACATCCATACAACAAGATGCTTACTTCATGCATCTTACATACAATTAAGTATAACACCTACCACTATGTATTCAATATTTTTACTTATCAGTATGCTATAACAAGTCAGATTTTTGCTACTTGCAGTCTTTCATGTCACAACCCAATTGCTTGAATGATCACATTTTGAAAATTGACATCCCTTAGGATCTTTTTAATAATTTTGTAGAAGTGATCTTTTGTAACCTTCCAATCAGAAATATTAAGAAAAGAAAAGAAAATCATTTGCTTGATGCAAATCACAATATTCATCTTTATGAATGTCCAAATCCATGTTGAACTTGCATTCTAGAGCAATGCCTTGTAATTGGAAAGAGTCATATATTCTTTTACTCAGTTGTTCGGTTCTGTTTTCAACAATATCTTTTGTGTGTTAGTCCACATTGTGAGATAAGTAGTTTAATTTGATGGAGACAAAGTAACAAATTCAAATATTTAACTCACGAAAATTCAGATTCAGGGTTACCAATTTCTATGTATGACAGTTATTTTATGAATGGCAACATCTTGGTGATTTTAACTCCTATTGTTAATCTGAAGTATCTAAAGGATTTGGGAACTTAAATCGTCGATCCTTGCTTTTTACATTCATTAAGTAAAAAAATTGGGTTTATGTATGGCCTTGGGAAGGAAACAATTCTTCGTATTTAAATTCTTTAGAGTTTTAAGTTGGGTAAGCCATATAAGTATATTTGCATTTTTTTCTGATAGCGATAAAATGATTACCAAAATAAAAATCATATAGATCTCAAACTACACTTGCATGCCATATAAGTTGACTCATATTTCATTATTGTTTTTTTATGTTCTCTTTCTTTTTCCTCTTTGAGAAAGAAAAGTTTTTAACCTTTATTTGCGCTCCTTGTAGCAAACGGAATCAGGAAATGCAATTACACCACTAGCAAAGGCTTATGCTAGAATTAGAGAATTGGAGACACAGGTTAGATTATCTCTGTGTTATATATTTGAATTCTAAAGGCAAATTTTCGGCTACCATAAATTGATGTTGTACATGGTTTCTATATTGCAATTGACTAAGCTAGTCTAATTGTAGAAAAATATGTCAAAAGATATTTTGATCTCAGACAAAAGCAATATTTTCTTTTGAATTTAACAGGTGGAAGGACTTAAGGAATCTATAAGAAAGCAAAAGCAAGAACAATCTTACTTCAAGTCGCAAGTAAATAAAGCTGTAAAGAAAGCTAAAGACCAAGCATCCAAAAATGAAAAGGTTAAAATTTGATTCACAGTTTGATGCAAGAAAACAATGTTATTTGGATGCAACATGCAATTTCGTAGTTCAGACCATTTTCTTTTTGTGGTTTATAAATTGCATAATAGAACACCTTCCATTGAAGGCAAAGTATCTTTGCATAATTTCTAAATAGTCTTCAATCCTGCATACTTAATGCATGTGAATTCATTGCAACAAACAAATACTTAATGTTGAATTTGATCATGGATCTTCAAGTGGATTTGAAGCGCACAGAACAATAGATTGACATCTTTAGGTTGGACATCATATGCTATTTCATGCTAATTATATTTTTCTACCAGTCATTGGAGTATGCTTCCATTTTTATTTTAATAGAGTAAAAAATATATGAATTTTCATAGTGACGATAAGCAGTCATTGCCAAAAATGCATCACCTGCTAGTACCCTGTTAGAATATGTATTGTACCTTGGATAGTCTTATTCAGTAATAACAGTTCCAGCTAGCATGTAGCATCAGTTAACAAAGACTGAGTAACGGTTCTAGTTAGCATGCACCATCAATTAACTAACACCGAGTTTCAGTTCCTTTTAGGATGCAGCTTTAGATAGCTTTTAATAAGACTTAGTTAATCCATGTGCCAATTTTAGATGCCGACTAAATTTAGACTGCATCCAATCTCAAGCACCAGCTAAGTTTAAGGTAAGATTATTTTCTGTTTAGTAACATGGACATAACAGTGGATGTGCACAATTTGATCATTAAGATTATGTTCTAAACGGTCTTTTGACAAAAGAGACCAACCCAAAGACTAAATCAATTGCCTAGTTTTGACTCAGCATCGCTAGATAAATTAATGATGATCAAATTCCTTTTTAAAGAGTTGGTGAAGCAGATAGAGAAGAAAATTATGCAGGCTATATAAATTGTCAACACATATACTACCTATCACTTTCTTTTTGATTACATAGGGAGAGTTAAATGTGATTAATGAGACTTTGGAGGAATTTAGGCAAAATCAGTTTAAAATTTCGGAGAGAGGGAAAGAGGATAAGTGATAATTGAGAATGTCAATCAGGAAGAAAACTTTAGCAACAAATCAAAGAGCATGAGTGTATATGACAGTCATCTGCCATCAATTTTAACTTTTAAAGGCTACGAGTAACTTTTAAATATATGCTGCTTCTATAATGTTCAGACTTTATTATTTCAAAAGGGAACCTAGAGGTACACATATGGGTTGGAGAAAGGTTTAGTTTTTTTTTCTTGTTTTTCGGAATTGCTCAACAGTTACCAAAGAACAATGCATATGGATGATAATAGTGGATATTGAACTTGTAGAAGATTTTGGAGAAGTCAAAAAGCAAAAGACTTTGAGCTTTAGAGATTTTGGAGAAATAATGATTTCATATCAGTTTCTTATGTTTTGTGTGAAATTATCATTGTATCTTTTCTTATATTGAGTGCAACGGGAATAATTGTTTTTCTTATGTCAGATATTCATGCTATTCTCATGAAATCTCTTGTTAAATTCCCATATTTGTTGCGAGTCTATTCATTTTCTTATTTTAAAAGCATTTTCAGGCGTGTTGACTTATCAAATTCTGCTGTTCTACTTATTGAATCTGCCCAGCTCACTATTTTCAAAACGCTATTTCTGCCCATATTTGTTGAACTCTGCCTCCTGTTTGGCAAATTACTATGCTGGGCATCATTGTTATACTTTTATTTCCATGTTATTCCTAAAAAAAACCCAACAAATTTTTTTTGAAGTGTATAGTTGTTTCAACTATTCTATTTTTTCGTCTTCAACTAAGTTACCAGATTCGCTCCTAGACCTGGCAAAGTCTAGTTCGGTTCTGCACAAATTTGGGTCCTTGTCAAATTCCTAGGTAATTCTGCCGCAGAGACCAAAATTCATTGCTAATTCTGACAGAGGAACCTGGGCGGAATTTAGCAGACTTTTGAGCGAATTTGCTTTCCAGCGGACGAACCCAGGAGGAATTTGGAAGAATTTGGTCCAAAAACAATTTTTTTTGACTTTTAAAAAATGTTTTTTTTGCCTAATTTGGTCTATTTGACTCTCCAACCCTAAAAGTGATCACCAAAAAGGCCAAAAAGGTTGTTTTATATGTCATTTGCGCATTTGTGAATGAAAAAGAAAACTTCTTGCCTCCATTGTTAAACTTTCTTGTTTGGTTGCCATTGCTCAAGGAGTGTTGACAGATGATTGTTGCATGCTCGAAGCATTTTTGTGGGCTATTTTGCTATGTTGCTTTAATATTAGCATATTGGTGTATTAACTTATTTGCTGCTGCATATATACATATACATATACATACACACACACACACACACATATATATAAAGTAACATATTTATGTACAGACGAACCCGACCCAAAAAATTTTGAACGAATTTTGATCCTGAATCCGAACTGGCAACTTAGGTCTTCAATAAAGGCAGCCTTACCATATTGAGGAGGGATTGTTACCCCAATAACTGTTGGGATTTGACAGAGCGAATCTGTTTACCAACAATTAGCATGTACACTTATAGTGTTAGATGATTTTTTATTAATTTTGCTGAATTAGTAATAATTTTATGACATGAAGGACATGAAATTCCCAGTCCATAATGATAGTTTGCAGATTTTTGGATTAAATTGTGTGAAATTTTTTCTTCATTGACATTTTGGTTTGAACTAAATTATCCATCACTGAGATGATAAGCACGAGGAGAGAATAGATAGTAGTAGGAGAGCAGCTGGCTAAATAGATGAGGGAGGAGTGACTCAAGAGCCAAGATATTTAAATGGTAAGTTCAACTAGATTTTCAGATTCAAAAAGGATAATAAAGTGGAATTGAGAATAGGGGAGGACATCAATTCCAATCTTTCAAAAAAACTAAATTAATTGAGAATAAGGGAATGGGGGAATTGAGAATAGCTCCATCTCTTCCTAGTTGACCCCCCTATTCATAATTCCCCTTTCTCCTTTTTTAAATCTGAAAATCTAGTTGACTACAACATTTAATTACTTTGGTTCTTCAGTCACCCCTCCCCTCATTTTTTAGGTAGCTGGTCTGTAACACACCTATCTATTCTCTTCTCTTGCTTATCTTGTTGATGATGATCATGTAGTGTGATCTGAAACATTGATGAAGGAAAATTGCTTCTACAAGCAATAAATTTTATGACAGTTTATTAGTTTTAGTTTTTGAATGATTGAAATTCATTTCAATCTTATTAGCATATTCAAGAAATTCTGTTAGAGTATCTATGTGAATCATGATTGTTAAAAATCTAATGGACTACAAGTCATGCTCATGACGATTCTCGTGATGATTTTATATCCCCTCAAATACTCTTAACAAATTAATAAATTATTCATTCATTTGAATCCTGTTTATGGAGTTGGGCCTATCCTAACTTCTATATCATTTAAAAATACATTTTACTGAGCATTTAATTCTTGTATGCTGAACAACAAATTTGGCTGCTAACATCAGCAAACTTGTTGTCTTTTAACTTTGTACAGATTGAATACTTTGTTTCTGAACAGTGGGTTAGTATTCAACAAACAGAACAAGCTCTTCAGATAGCTGAGGTGTGTAAGGCTATGTTGGCAGTGAAATCTCAAAACATGCTACTTTTGCATGTTAACCAATCTCGAATAACTGTTTTTTCCTAATTTTACCACGTGTTGTTATTTGACCTGTAGGCAATCATGTTAAAGGCCCAAGCAGAAGTTGCACCTAAGGCAGATGATTTGAGCAAGGTATCTACAATTGCATTTCATCAATTGTTTACATGTTGCTCACCAATGTAATTTTAGACGTTCCGTCGATTATGAATGGCCGTAGAATGCCAATGTAGGTTCTGGATCTCACATTATGTATTTGGAGTCCGGATGCTCATAGATGAAGTTGAGGTAACACATCCGTAACAAGACTTGACACTGATTTTCTGTGAAAGATAAAAGCATATAAATTCATGTTGGTGTTTCTTTTTCTTCTACTCGTGTAAAATCCATAATGTTCTTGCCCACATTGCCTGCAACATAGATCTAAATCATGCACTTTTGTGAAGTCTTAAGATTTGGACTCCATTAAATTACACAAATTATAAAAGATTTATGAAACCTTCCTAACACCCAGCCAGATGATGCTGGGTAGAATGCCACCAGGTTAGAAAGGTTTCACAAACAACTTCTGAAAATAAATATTATCATTTAAATAAATTAAATTCTGTTCATAACTTCACAGTTTTGGTCAAAGTTGTTTTAGTATAGAAAAACACACTTTCATGAAACCCATAGACTAAGTGTAATTAAAACTTGCCATAGACTTGCAGATTGTGAGTACTCGCAAATTAGAAAGAAGGCCGAGAGACTCATTTACCAACTTACCTAGCAGTTTTGCCATGTTTTGGCCAGCATTGACAAGTTTTGCCAAGTCAATGAATATAAGTATTTTTTTAGTTTGCCAAATTTTTGCTGTGTTGCTGAGTCTGAGTCAAACTTGTGTCTATCAAGTTTTTGTACCGAAATGCTAAGCATTACAAAGTTTTATTAAAAACAAAAGCAAAAATAACTTCATAACCAACACACCACTTTTGGTGGCTTGACATACTTTCTGCAGTTGGATGCTTACTATCTGTTGGAATAATCCATAGCAGTATTGTGGAAATCAACCCTAATCTGTTATACTAATTACCATGGATGCAGTGATATGACTGGGTTATCTTGCTAGATCTAATACAATGCGTCACTTGTTACTCTCTCCATCAGAGATGTCATCACTTGGTTCAACACTATATGCCAACAACTCCTACAACACTGCTTATATGGGTTTGTGGCATAGAGTTGAGAAAGAGAATGATGACATTTCCATCTGCTCACCCACATTGATTTTAATGCCTTGCTATTAAATTCCCGGAAAATGATTATAACTTCAAAAGGCAATCCCTTAAGTAATGTCTTTGACATCCTCAAGGTTCTGAGTGGGTGTCTTGCCAAACATATTGACTTGATAATCTGCCATAGACATGATTATTATATAAGAATTTTTTTTAGTGCCCTGGCTGAAATATCAAACCTTGATTGGGACTGGTAAAATACTAAAATCTTTAGAAATTATGACAAACATTATAAATATGGCAATACCACTCTTCCCTTCTACACATGTATAACGTTTCTATGAATATAAAAAACCTCAGAAACACATTCCAGAAAAAAAATCTTCTTGTTCAGTTGCAAAGATGAATTATAATGGCTCTCAACATAGTGGAGGCAATATGGGCCAGGAGACTGTCATTTCTGATGAGGATGATAAACATGATGAGGTACCTATTTTTAAGAGCACACGATTATACTGAGGGGGTGTGGGGGTATGTGTGAATCAGTATGACTATTTTTACCAATATAAACTTTATTAACCACAATACTATTATTTACTAAATTTTAACAATCATGCACATAAGAACGCAATAACACAATGTGTGTGGAAACCCTAATGGGAGAAAACCCCAACAAATCAATTCATTTACATTATTCTTCTTTTACAAAGTCTGTAGGCACCAACTCCTTGATCACTTTGTGAGCACCAACCTCTTGATTGATTCGTGAGCATCAACTCACTAGAGGCACCGACCCCTTATACTAAGTTTCCACCTTGATAGTTGACAGTTTTGCTTCTACAATGGATGATGAATGATTTGATCTTTTTTTCAATGCAACTCTTCCTCTTGAATTTATCTTCCTTGAATAATCTCCAAATATATCTTCATATATCTTCTTCTTCAAATCTTCATACAAGCTGCTTTTATAAATGATTTTTTTGTAATGCTCTTTAGAAAATTGATTCAATCACTTCCATATGTATTCTTTTTGGATCTGCATATACTTCTTTCAAATCTTCATGTTCTCTGTCAAGTTTGGATATAGCCTTCATCAAATATGTATATCTCCTTTATCCAAACTGCCTATGTCCCTTATCAAATCTGCATCACGAAGTCTTCACAGATATGCTCATAGAGTCTACATAAGTCTGCTTATAAAGTCTTCATAAATCTGCATATTAATGGCTTTTCTAGATTGTATTCTTTTTCACCATTTACACTATTCACTTCTCCACTCATATATTACTCCAACATACCTCTTTATCGAGAGAGATAACCCTTCATTAGTGTGTAATATTCTTTATAACAGAATAATAGATATATATATTATTCTCTCACTCTCTTTTCCTTTTTACACATTCATTCACACCTACTTGCACTTAAAATCTTCTTTCTATTCCATATACTTACTCACACCTCTCTCAATCATTCCAGTCTCTATGAATATCTTTATCTCTTAGGGTCACATACCCTTTTGAATTTAAGAGACTCATCCTTTCCATTGTGGCTGTTTGGCTTTCATTTTGTAACTCTCCTTTTCAATTAGCTTTAATCGCACCTTTTGCAAACTAATGAATCACACCATAATATCCGTCTTTAGTTGTTTAAATACATCTTCCCTTCCTCTGTTTGTTGCTTAGTTTAGCTTGCTGTCTTGTCTAATTTCTGTTTATGATTATTAAAAACACAATTAGTCAAAGAGGTCACTGCTGCTATATTTTAATTATTGTCTTAAGCACTACGGGCACTTCCTTTATGAATTTTACTTGATAAAGATTGCTGCATTGTCAACTATAATTGCTTGCTCTTATGCTCTTCAGTAACCATCTTTTCTTTGTACTTTTCTTGCTGCTTGTTAATGCTTTTAGATATTATTGCTGGCTGCATACTGGATCACTGCCCTTGATTTCATGAAGTCGTTGTCATTTCCGATCATTACATAATTGCTGTGTATATCTTGTAATTGCTCGCCAAATTTTTTATGAAGTCGCACTTTCTCTTTAACACAATATAGAACTTTTAATGAATCAAATGTATCTCTTATATTAATTGCTCCTTTTATTAATCTTCATCAGTTGGTTTAATCCTTAGCAAGGATTTGTTTATTATTGCTGCTGATTGGAGAATTGATTAGTCCTGTTGATTGCTCCTTAATTCCATTCGCTCCTTGTTGCTGTCCTAAAGAAGCTGACCTGCACAATTTAGTTATTGTCTAAATGCTTGGTCACTTCCTTCTTAATAGTGATCGTAACATAATAACACTTTCTGACATTATAGATTGCTCTTGGAGAACAACTAATTCTTTGAATCAGCTGTTAAGAGAATTGACCATAGCTCTTTATGAAGTCGGCTGTATCATATTGTATGCACCACTGCTGTTTAACATTAACTTTCACATATATTTATCTCTGTATTTGTTAAACTTGTATCTCTGTCCTTATTTCTTAATTCTCTACTGAATTGAATGTCTGAGTCGCTGCCATAAAGGAAGTTGGTTATCGTTCTAAGAAAACAGATTGCCAATACTTGCATTAATTTATGTATTAATAAAGTCACTGTCTTCAACTCCTTAATAGATTCGCTACTCTCATAATAATTTCTCTTGCTTGATTGCTGCATGTGCTGACTTTTCTTTGTGTATTGTACCATGATTTAGTGACCTTCGGCATTAACAAGATATACAGCATTTTTCCTTTGACATTGATGATACTTGATCTAGCAATCTTGTCCGTAGACAAATGCAAATCCCTTTGACATCAAGGACAATATTCCCAACATGTATGTCAGATTGCTGGACATTAATTTGTCAGATACCAATAGTGTTTCTTGAATCAGCAAGGGAAAACCTAACGCAGCTATACATTTTGCCTTTACTCCTGTTTCTAACAGGATCAGTTCCTTAATTTCTTCCTTAAAGTTAATAATCCTGCAAATTGGGTTTTTAGAAATTGTCAATTCCATGGAACTCCTGGTATTCGCCATTCCATGATGGATTTGCACCAACCCTCTTACAGTTCATGATTCAGAGGAGTGATTCCATGATTGCTTCCAATGATAATCCTCATACCATCACCTTTTGACTCACTCCAAACAACTAGGCTCCTTTAGAAACCAAGACCAAAGTAACCCAGATACAACCTTGTGTATTACACTTGCAAATATAAATAACACTCTCATGTGCCTTCTAAAATTAGCATAATCTCAAAGCAAAAAGCATAATTTAAAACAAGAAAATTCTCTTCTTTTGATCGAGAATTTTGTAGGGTATCAAGGAAATTCAGCCTGCAATGATTAGCCATCTAAACTAGCAAGAGGAAAGTCTTTCTATGCTGAGGAATTTCTGCAAGTCTCTCTCCAACTGGATATAGAGGCAGTTGACAAATTCCTTTGTTTAGCTAAGATGGAAATATAACACTTCCTGGTACAACAGATGATTAGCAACTCCAAGCAACAGCCAAGCACTACTAATTTATCTTATAATGAGGCTATGGCTCACACATTTGCGGGAAACCTCAACAAGGGAAACCAAGGTCATGGTAATGGTGGTTGTTTTCGAATATTGATAATCATCCTCCTTCAAGACCTGCCTTTGGAAAGCACATTTGGCTACTTCAAAAGCAAACACTTAGGGGAATTATCCACTGTCCTGTTGTGGATAAATAAATTTCTTTGCTTTCTCAACATAGTAGTTTACTAGTTTGTTGCCTCATTTGGTTGTGTATTCCTCAGTATATTTTGTTGTGATGGTAATGGTGGTTGTTTTGGAATATTGATAACCATTCTCCTTCAAGACCTGCCTTTGGAAAGCACATTTGACTACTTCAAAAGCAAACACTTAGGGGAATTATCCACTGTCCTGTTGTGGATAAATAAATTTCTTTGCTTTCTCAACATAGTAGTTTACTAGTTTGTTGCCTCATTTGGTTGTGTATTCCTCAGTATATTTTGTAACCAATATTTCAAGGGGGCCTAGTGATGTCCCTGACATCCTACTACCATTATAATTTGTCATTTGTAAGACGACACAAAATAAAGCAATGTGTAAAGATAAAGATAAACCTCTTCAAATGTAGGGGAAGTGCTCTAAGATCTAAACTAAACCTAAAGACTAATCTAAATGACCTTAGACATCAAACTTAGGCAAGATGTATAGATATTAACTCAATACGCTAGGGGGTTTTGCATCAAAGTGACTACTTACCTATATTTTTGCCTTGGATACAAGCACTAAATTATAACAACATGTTTTGCAAGTAAGATTTTCATATATTACAAATGAAAGCAATATAATCTAAAAGTATAAACAACTTCCTATTGGCTAAAATAAACACCAACAATTATACGCAAACAAAATCGAAAGGAATAATTACTTCAACATGACAAAACACCTGATTTCAAAGATCAAATAGCTAGTCTGTGCACAAGATTACAACTTAGATGAAGAAGAAACACTAATACAAAGATTGACACTTTAATTCATTTCAATCTAATCAATCAAATTACAAACACAGTGAACTAGCTTGAATAACAACTTTGGCAGCATACGCATTGCATCCATCATCATTAATTGTCTCTTGTTCCCAAAGCACTTATTTATATGCTTACAAGGAATATCCTCTTTTTGAGATTTTAGAGTAATAGTTATTTTCCCAAAAACTAAAGTTTTAATGCAAAATGCTTAATGGCTGCAAAAAAGGAGAAAAATAAACTTTAAAGCAAAACCATTTAAGATGACTAATAAAATAAAGTGGTCTGAAAATATGCTCTCATCTCTTTGTCTAGAAATAGAACACTAGAAATAAAAACTGGTAAAATAGCTACTATTAAAAATAGCAATTTGGCGTCAAACACCCTTTATGGTTCTGAAAGAATTGTTTCGTTTGAAACCTGCGGGATTCTTTGATGAAATTCGAGACTTGATGGATCTTTGAAGGATTGAAACCCCAAAGCACCATGAGACCTTGCCAATCTAATCTTGATTACTTGGATACTTGAATTTGAAATTCTTCATAAAAGTATGGAAAATTTAGACTTCTAAATTGTAAGGTCCTTTGCCAATGAAAAAAATTGTCATTAGAAAAATCATCCACTTGATATTATGGAAGCACTAGCTATTTATTTACAAGTCCTAGGAGAAGTAGATTGGCTAGACATTCATAGAACCTTGCATAAAAAACAAAATCCTGGCTGTTGGACTACAGTTGAAACCCGCTCATTGAATGAAAAGTCATGTTCAAGCAAATGCATAGGGAAATAATTCCATTTCTGCTCTAGAGTACTGGTTAACGAGGTGAAATTAGCGATTTCAACATGCTGTTGCCCCAAACCTTCTATTTGTGCATTATAATACAATTATGTCATTCCTGCTCACTATTTATATCTAGGGTTGTGGATATAATCACATTTCCACTTGCCAAAAACACTTGTTGTTTGGACTTATTCATTCTACCAATGTCTTCATCCCCATCGCATGATTTTCTTGGCCAATGTTTGAACATAATAATTGCATGATTTCTTCACTCATCCTGGCAATAACCGGCTGATTGTGTGATTTGCTTCATTTATACCCTTCAATAGCATGATCTGTGGGTTTATATTGCCATAAAAAGCTTCTATTACATGGATTCTTGTTCTTTGCAAGCAATGTGCTCTTTTATTGTGTGATAGTGAGTTTATCTTCAGAACTGCTGCTAGTTGCGCTCTGTTCCTGTTCTTACCTTTGCTAACAGAGATTTTTTCAACAAATAAAACTTCTAGGGCTGTAACACATCCTAGAGACTTGTGGACTTGGGTGGGACTTCCCTCTTTCTTAGGATTGGATAACTTGTTCCATTTGATGCATATAAAAAAAAAGGTAACTTAAAAAATTTCTGAAAAATCCCAAAAAGGCTAAATAGGGGGAGGGTTGTCATTTCAAGTTCAGCACATTATATTTACTTTTTAAAATTTCAGCTGCTTTAAGTTTGTTAAGATTATATCGATAGCCATCCTCTCAGCATTCCCTTGTCATGCCCAGATTTTGGGATAAAATCTATTGTCCTTGAAACTGTGTCCTCATGCCCCTGTCATCTCTGTAACTGAGTAAGACACCATTTGTAACTCTCTGCTTGCTTCTTACTCTTCTCCCAAGTTGGGTTCTCGTAATTTCCCTGCATCTCTCTTATAGGGTATTTTTAATGACACTATTTGTAACTCTGTGCTTGCTTCTTACTCTTCTCCCAAGTTACTCTTCTCCCAAGTTGGGTTCTTGTAATCTCCCAGGTTCTCTCTTGTAGGATATTTTTAACTGTTTACTCGTGTCACTATAATTTGCGCTATATAAAAATTAAAAGAGGTTGTCATGTGTTTGGAGAATTAAAAGCTGCTGGTTGACCAAAATTTAAAAACTGCTGATTCTCCACAATGATGATTTCCATCAAATGCTCCACATGGACTGCTAATATTGTGCTGCTAAGGAAAGAGGATGACCAAATCAGGTTTTGCTTGAATTGCCAAAATTTCAATCAGATGTTGTTAAAGCAGACTGTTGATTGGTTCTAATGGCCCAGCTACTGTATACAGTTACTGCTTTTCAGATACTTACCATGCTTGATGGATTTGTTTGGGCTATAATTTGATAAGTATAGCCAAGGAGGATCCATATGTAACAACCTTCTTTGTTGAGAACTTTTCCCCATAGAAGGATGTCCTTTAAGTCAAACATAGGAGAAGCTAAGTAGCCGATCCTGATTCTGGTTCGGATTTGGGATCCGGGATTCGGCAAATTTTTTATGGGCCGGATTCCGGTACCACAGGTATATATAGACATTTTAAAAATAAAATAAAATGTATGCATGTATATTCATAGATTCATACATATAACCATAGTTACTGATGTGGGCTTCCTGGCCATGGATCCGGATCCGGATGCCTGTGGAAGTGGATCCGGAGGCGGGTGCCCTATGGGTGCCTGCCAGATGTGCATTCTAGGCACCCGGATGCACGGGGATGCCTTAGGAGGCATCAAGTGCATTTGGATGCCTGGTATGGCTTCCAACAAGCACCCACAAGGCATCCGAGCGCATCCGGATGCCTCCGCAGGCCCAGGCGCAAAGAAACAAAATTTTAATGACTTTTCTGTACTTGATTTTTATTTTAACATGTGCAAATAAGAACTTTTTATTCTATTTTTTTGCGAATCCATATGATTCTGATTCCAATTTATGAACATTGAATCATGAACTATGTTTTGATTTTGTAATTGTGATGATTTTCTGATTTGCATTGGAATCGCGAACATAGATGTATATGGTATGGTTTATAATCTTATTGAATATTCAGTTATTTGATATTAGTTATAACTTATTAGAATTTGAATTTGAATATGTATTGATGAAGTATCATACCATCAAATGTTTTAATTTTGTATATTTCTTTCATTTCTTTGTGTTTATATATATATATATATATAGTTTAAAATATCTATCTATCTATCTATCTATCTATCTATCTATATATATATATATATATAAACGCATTTGCATCCCCCCAAAACAATTTCGTGCATCTGCGCACCCGATTCTCGCATCCACATCCGGATCTGTACCCAGATCAGTAACTTAGCATATAACATGTCAATGTTCATTCATCATTGGTTCAAAACTTCAAAGCTCAAATATATAATAATAATAATAATAAGTTAGAAGCATGATTCTCATAAAATGATAAATCCATAACTGTCAATATATGATTATATCATATTCATAATTTGCAAGTCTCAAAATGTCATTACATGATGAAAATTTAAATTGCAAGCCATATTTCATAGTTAAAACTTAATATCCAAATTCATCTTCATCATCTTCATAGGAATCGAGGTCAACATTTGGTTCCTCTTCAACTTCATTTGAACCAACATCTGTGGCACTCGCTATGAGCATATCATGTGAAATAGTTGCCTCTTGTTCATCTACAGAGACTTGGGCAAGTTGTTCAATCGTGGCATCTAAATCAGAATACTCAGGGATTAGATCCCAATTCTTTGTTGCACTCTCATGGTAGTCCTTTTTCTTATGTGACAATAGGTGAAGGTTGCAATGTATGAAGACCAAATCCTATGCTTTTTTGGCACCCAAGCGATTGTGCTCAATCGAGTGGATGGTCTATGTACTCCAATTCTGCTTAGCTGAAGAAGTTGAAATCTATTGAGTTAGCAAACAACATTTACATTTAGTATTTAATTTCAATAAGATATCATCATGATTAAATGAAAATTTAAAATTGAAGAAAGATTAAAAAAATTAAAAAAAAGCACATACTTGGGACATAAGTTTAATTGCAAGAGGCTTCAAAGAAATGAAGCATTGACCATGTACATACCACCATTCATCAACATCCATCCTATATTGAGCATGAAGAGCGGAAGTGACATGATATTTGGTAGATGCAAATTGAGCAAACTCGGTGAGGACAATGTTTCGAGTTTCCTCATCATCATCATCATATATCTTTGAAAATGCAGCCTTGTAACCAACAACAACCTCTGCATCTCTATATGGTGCCACCCTGTTTGGTTGTGAAACCCTCTCTTGGCTATAAAACCTTGGCGACAAAGCATTTGCCAAGAGATGTAAGGGGTTGGTCATCTTGTTCCAATGGTCAACAATAATTTTTTCCACAACTTTGAAAAAAGCATCTGTATGTTCCTTGCCCACTATTATTGTTTTTATGTGCTCCACCATGGTGTTCATGCCATCATAAATTTCACCCAAACATGGGTGATTAGTATAAGCAAATGTAATCGTGCTCATGATGGGCTTGGTGAATTCTAAACCATATTCCGCATGTTCCCACTTTTTGGGTTTTCTGTGTTTGATTCCCTCCATACACTCCACAAAGTGTTGATAACCATAGCACTCAAGGCCTTGCGCGCCTTCACAAATTGTCTTAAGACGATTGTGCGAGATGGAAATTGTGTTTCAACAACCTATGATGGCATAAAACATACATGTAATATATCAAGTTCATCTATAAATTTAAAACTAAAAAATAAAATATAAAAACAAACTTAAATTACCTTCAACCAACTCCAATAAAGAGAAGGTCTTGAATATGGCTTGTATCATGTGATGATTAGTCACAAACATTTGTATCTCCTCGGTCTCCGTGTAAATTTTATTGACCCATTCAATTTGAGTGCCAATCTTTTGCATGGTTAAATTGAATGAGTGGATTGTACATGGTGTCCACATAATGTGATTATATGTGGTCTCCACTATAGCCTCAACTTCCCTACAATTTTTAGCATTGTCCGTTATGACTTGGACAACATTTGCAACCCCCACCATCTCAATTGATTCCATGAGGATAATGAAACTTGCATCTTTCACTTGCCCCTCACAATCCACTACCTTCAAGAACATCGCTCCTTTAGGTGACATTGCTATAACATTGATCAAAGGCCTATTCTTGCAATCTTTCCATCCATCATAAATGATGGACACACCTGTTTCCACCCATGTATCTTTGACCACTTTCAATTGCATCTCTACCAAGGCTTTCTCCTTCGACAATAAGGTGGTTTGCACCTTTTCATACCTTGGACTAACATAATCAGCAGGTGCCTTGCAAAGGGTACTCACCATTTCCCGCCAATAAGGTGATCTAACAAGGTTGAATGGAAGCCCATTTGCATATAAGTAGTGAGCAATACTTTGATTAACAACATCTCTCATTTCATTTTTGAAGGCCACATCCAATGGGCCCCTTTTCCATGGAACATTTTCTGGTTTAGAAGGTGGTGGCGTTGGCAAGAAAAGATGTGGGCTTGTAGATTCTACCAAGCCACTAGGAGGTGTCCTTGAGCTTTGTATGGGCATGGGATGGAGCAGTCGCTATCTTTCCTCTGTTGGCCCTCTTATCAACTTTGTCTTGTTATCTAGCATATTGCAAGATTAAATGAGTTGTCATCCTGTTCCCATCTTTCCCCTTATAAGGTTTCATTCCTTTTCTAGTGCGGAGTTGCTATTATATTGTGGTGGCTACAACTCGGCCTTGAGCATGACGAAGTTTATCTATGAACAAATCATTACACGGAATGGCATTCCTATTCAACTGACAAGTGATCGGGGAGGACACTTCGTCAATCATGTTATCAAGTTGTTAATGACAGAGTTTAAAATTTTTCACTCCCTATTGAGCCCCTATTATCCGACAGCCAACGGGCAGGTCGAGGCTACCAATAAGATTTTGGTGTCTGTGATTTATAAGTCGTGTGAGGTTGAACAGGAAGATTCTTTAGAGAAGTTGCCTTCGGTGCTATGGGCCTACTGCACGACCTACAAGGTGATGACTGGTTAGACACCATTCTAGTTGATGTATGACCGGTAAGCTATTGTACCGACGGAGTTTATGGTACCAAGTCTTAAGATAGCCATTGAAAAAAAACTTAGCCACATGGAGAGTTTGAGGGAGCGACTATACGCCCTCAACAAGTTGGACGAATGGCAGATGATAGCATAGTGGGTGACGGAGGCAGCCCAACAACGAAGGAAGTTGTGGCATGATAAGCACCTGAGGTGTATGTGATTCACTCCTAGCAACTGGTTTTGAAGTATAACAGGCGGAATGAGATAAAGCTAGGAAAATCTAAAGTAAGATGGCTAGGTCCCGACAAGGTTCGTGAAGTGGCGGAGAATGATGCAATCAAATTGTGGACATTGGATGGTCACGAGGTCCCTGAGTCCATGCATGGGTCAAAGTTAAAATTGTATCACAAAAGGAGGCATGGAAATAACCCTTGGAGCAGAAAGCTTGACGGGACTCACAAGGATAAGGTTAGTAAATAAAACTTAAAAAATAATTCAAAAAAAAAAATCCAAAAAATCGGAGGAATCACTTTACGGTGGGGATGTGATTGTTGTACGACGTCACTGTATGAACCCCCACACAAGAAAAGAAAAAGTCAGTACGATCCATGAGAACAAAACCTGAGGGTCCCACAAGTTCGCTGTACGACTCCACCTGCTACGTACGGATATTGACAGTACGACCTCGCAGAAAGTTAGAAGGCGGCAATAATTTTATAAAGGCCGTACGACCTAGGCAATGGAAAAGTAAGATGTGCGAGGGGTGTATGGTGAGTAAAGATGTTTTACGTCGTATGACAATGTGGAAAGAAGACCGTGTTTTGAAGGGAGTAATATGATTATGGCCGTACAAAGATCTTCTGTGCGAAGGACAGACAAATTGCTCTTCGAAGGAAGTAAGGTAGAAATAAAAAGTTTGCAAGGACAAACCGCAAGTGGTTTTGAAGGGAAAAGAGTACGGGCAACTATTTTTCAAAACACAACTTGTGCGCCAAAAGTATTCACAAGGGAAGGGGTTGTACAGACCGGTGAAAGAGGAATATAGAAGGCTGTATGACATACACATTCACGCAACCAGATTTTGGGTTGACGGTGATGGAAGGAAGAAAGGCAGTGTGCGCTGAGAACAATGCCTCGGTATGAAGCTTACCATACAGAGCCGAAAAATAAAAGGCAATAAGAGCGGGCAGCGGATAGTAGGCAAATTCCTTTGCTTGAAACGACCACAGGAAAGACGGTTTGAGACCAAACATGTTGGCTCACAAAGAAATTTAATATGAGGAGTTGCAAAGTGACAAGTGAGCAACCACGAAAGGAGAAGGGAAGGGCTAAGCGCAAATGGGCCAATGCAGGTACAATCTTGACATCAGAGAGGACCGTACGAAGTAATCATAGAAGGGCAGACAAAATATACCATACGATAGTTAGGGATCCAATAGTATTTGTCATACTTAATTGCCTTCACAAAACAACAACGAAGTTAGTTGATGGATTCAGAAGGAAAGAAGCCAAATTGGAGAAAACCATTACAGGTGTTAGAATCACCACCAGGGAGTAGCAGTTCTAGCATGAATAAAGACAAAAGAGTGTTGCCATCAGGAGTCAGAGTTGCCGAAACCATGGATAGTAGCAAAAAGAAAGTCAGGCCAAAGATGCAAATATAGGATCAGAAGGAAGAAGTCATAGTACAAAATATTGCATTTGAGAGATTGAATGGCATGGAGTGTAGAAAGTGGTGGCAGGAGACTGTAGATAATCATCCTATCAAGGAAAGCCTTAGACGTGCATAGGTGCACTGGGCGATACAAAAGCTAGTGTTTTGCATCTGAGACTTTGAAGGAGCATTGCAGACAATGATAGACTTACGATAGACACCGTCGCAGGTCCACATTTGAGTACCGCGGACACGACATTACCATTACTTTTATCGCAACCGAATTCACTAGGGTTTTTGGCATTCCAGGGACTATAGGAAAAAAGATTGACAAAGCGGTGAAAAAGATGACCAAGGAAGAGAAAGAGAGACTAATAAAGTTGGTTTCCAAAAAATTGATACCAGTAGAACTCGATGCGCTAGCTAATGCTAGCAAGAGCCGAGGGTTGTAGAAGACTTTGATTGTTGCTGGCTAGTGGAGATGTTTGATGGACGTCATCATGAACTGACTCATAGGCTCTAGCCGCGCCTCCAATATAGCATTACCTCAGATTGCTTTGATGAATGGTATAAAAAATGGCATTGTTTATGACTGGGCATCCATAGTTGCTGACAGAATGGACAAGTTCATGACGTTGTAGCACAAGATATTTTACATGCCGCATTACGCCATCGGGTTCTTTCTTGAGGCCACCCGCACACAGATACCTCTTGACAAATTGGAGGTAAAGCCACAGGGTTGTGTGGAGCCTACGCATCCGCCTATTCTGTATTGGCGACATTTGGACACGAGTGGTGTATAGTCGGGACAAAAGAGGAAGCGTCAGGTTGTGATGTTAGAGTTTGAGTTTGACGAGGATGACAATGACAATGGTTGGGAGGAGTCAGATGACTCATCAGGAGCAAGCCGAGATAGCCATCATGCAGAGGGAGAGACAGTGGAGTTAGAGGTAGGAGAGGGAATCGGGGACACGTCTATGCCATCGGATAGTGGCACACAATGAGTCCTTTTGGCTTCATCACTTCTGTCCAGTTAACTCCGCCTGCGTCGGTTGGGGTGATCGTAGGAGCAATTTCAGTGCCAAGCTTTGGGCAACCGAGGACTCCGATTCCCATGAAACTGTCGAGTGTGGCTACAACAGTGGTTGCCCCTACACCAGCCAAGATAGAGCCAGAGCCAACATTAGTCGCAAAGCCAGTAGTGACCGAGTCTGCCGTAGGAGTTGAGCAACCCATAGCGGATGAGATAGATGAGATAGCTAGGTGAGGGAGTCAAGGTGACCATTGAGGTGGTAGGGACAAAGGCCGTGGCGACGGTGGGAGTAGAGTTGGTAGGGGAGCAGTCGATGGAGGTACAAATGTTGACAAGTAGTTCTCCATCAGAGGAGGCCATGAGTTCCTAGCTTAGCCACTTCCGGCTTGCACCCATGGCACCACTTGGGATCACCATCCTCTCACCGTGGCGAAAGACACCCTCTCATCAGGAGATAGTAGATCTAGAGGGAGGGAGTTCGCCTATTACCATCAGGGAGTTGGGGAGCGAAAATTCATTGGAGAGACAGTTGGCAAGGACTCCTCAGCATGATGTGGGCATACTAGAGCCTCAAAGGGAGCTTGGTGATGGTGATTTGGAGCAGTATATTGCAGATATGGCTGTAGGAGCAAGGACAGTAGTGGCCTCAGCTTAGTTACAGGCCTAGGATGGGGTAGTACAGGAGATTGAGTGGCTGTTGGCATTTGTTCGAGTAGGTTTTGCTAAGGCATTCATTGCATGTTTTGAGTCCCGAGGGTGGCCAACCATAGAGACTCTTGCTATGCTAGAGGATTGGGCCCTTCGAGAGACAGTGGGGGAGAGTCGGGTTGGTGCTCTACTCTGTGAGGTTGAGTAGGCATTCCATGAGGGATATTATACCCTCAGGTGGATGAAGCGCATATCTTCTAGACATGAGGCCCAACGGGTGATGGCAGTGTCAGCTCGAGAGGAGTTGGCCACTTGGCTACAAGCAGTAGAAGGGGAATTAGCCCACATAGGGATGAGTTGGCTCATGAGAGGGCAGCGTGGGTAGCTGAATGGGCAGGGAAGGCAGCTATGGTAGCATAGTTGGAGGAGGAATGCACAGAGAGGGCAATAATAGAGACTTGCCTAGCCAGTGCTATGGAGACGACAAACAAGAAAGATAAGGATGTTTTAGAGGCAGTTCTCATGGTGAATACTGTTATGGAGTGATGGATGGTGGCAGAGAGAGACTTGCGGCTGATGATTGGGCGGGTGTATGAGTTGAGAGCTTGATAGGCATTGTCCACACCACCACCTTCTTTATCAGGGATGCTCCCTCATCCTCCACCTTAGTCTTGATTTCCTTTTTTATAGTTGTGTAGTCATGTTCATCCCTATTTCGTTGTGTGTTGTCCGAAGACGACTTTCTTTTTTGGGGGGATGATGTTGTCGTGCAAATTAGGTGTTGTTAGTACTTGTTAGTTAGTCGAAGGGTAGGTAGTTGGGGATGGTCGCGACGGTTCGTGCTCGCGCCCCTTCGACATTCATAAATGTTATGTTCTTTCATTCAATAGAAGCATTATGAGGGTTGGCATTGTGGTAACTATTGTCGTAATATTTTGGTGTCATTGTCGTGAGCCTATGATACATTGTAAACATTGAAGATATTAATGAAGTATTTGTGAGTTTTCTGGCATTGCTATGTTCTGTTATATTTCCTGTATAATCTCGTATGCATTAAACAGTCACTTTAGTGAGAAAACTAATTGAACACTTGTGTAAAGTGAAAACCACATCAACCTGAGGAGAATGCTACATAATTTGGCTCACTGAGAGAAGATTGAGTTTCATACGAGGATTCCTCCCACTAGATTGTATTTGGATGTTGCCCTTGTCAACAACTGTATACTCTTCTCCACCAAAAATGACTGAATTGGTGAAAGGTGAGAAGTTTGTGAACTAATCATGTCGATGGGTGAAGTGTCAAGAAGCCCAGAGTCTATGCACCAAGCATAAGACTTCACATGATCTGCAGGTCGTTTTGCCATGAAAGCATAAAATGTAGATTCTTTCTGCTTAGAATGCTTTGCAACATTGGTCTTAGGTTGAGACCCTCCCGACTTCCGCTGTTTAGAATTATATCAAGTGACTAAATTTGTGGTAGTAGTTACATTGGACTTTCTTCTACTTCAAGCTATCCTGAGGTTGACTCAAACCTTTATGCTAAGAGGATTGAGCTTTTCCTTTATCCTTGTGAAAGAATTTGGTTGCAAAGGCTTGTTCTGAGGAGGATCAAGTTGCACTGCTATCAAACTGTTGTTTCCAACGATCCTGCTGTAGAAGTTTGGTGCATAAGCTCAAAAACTTTAAGTCAACATTAGTTGCAGTAATGTTGAGCGTTTCTATGAAGTGCTCATAGGATTTAGGTAGAATTTTTTGAGTTATGACTACCATATCCTCTTCCTCCATTTTTTGACCAATGGCCTCAAGCTAATTGTGAATGTCCTTAATCGTTGTTGGATGCTCTTGTAAGGACATACACTCATCCACCATGATAGAAAATAGCTGATTTTTTAGGAAGAACACATGACATCTTATCTGTTGTCTCATGGAGATCCTTCAAAATAGTCCAGATCTCTGTAGTTGTCTTGATAGATGACACTTGTGGCAGCTGATCAATGACTGAAAGCTTGATAAGCATGACTGCTTCTTGGTTGCGCTCATCAAACTTATCCTGATCCTGTCCAGCCAGATTACTTGCGGAAAGCGAGCTCATCAAGGCGACAATACTTGAAGATAGCCATCATCCTCTACTTCCATGTGTTGTAATTTTTGTCGTCGAATTGTTCATTGCCTTCCAACATTATGTTGGTCAAAGTCGCCATCTGCACACTTTTTTGAGGCACATAAAATGAGAACTTTTGAAAAGGGGAAAAATTGTTTGTAGAACATGAGGCTTAATTCCCAATGCAAGGACAAAGGCAGATTTAGGTAAATCAAAAAAGATGAAGTACAATTGGCACATTTCTTGAGGTGCAAGCCCATAATAAAGTGACAGATCTAAAAATCTTCTTGAAAAACCCAGAAAGAATATGTTATCAAAAGTGAATTTGACTAAAAAACAAAGGATTTCGTAGAAACCCTAGTCAACTATTTGCAATCACTCCAAATATGGCAAAAAATGGAGAATCACAGATCGCAGGTGATGAAAAACCATAGCTGTGTAAAAAACAAACATAGATAAGATCGTTCAAGCCAAGAACGGATGATGGCTGTTGTCATGAAAAAAAATGGCCTTTCATCAACAGATAAAACTAAAAAAAAATCCTGTTAGGATTTATAGAGCCGTCGCGGGCATTAAAGGAGCCAAAGTAAAAATGGCTTGTAGGCTATCAAAGGATGAGTTCCAAACAAAAAAACATTTGTAGGAAACCCGTGTGTAGGCTAGGGAACCCAGATGCGTTTATTTGAGACAAGACGACCACAAAAATGGTCTTGGGTAAGCAAAGAATAACCACAAAATGGTCGTTCGAGCTTGGGCCTCCAAAAACTACTTGAGGGGAACTTCAAACACGGGCCGTAACGGAGAGACTAGGTGCTGAAAATGGTGTTGATTGCAGAAAAAATCCCGTTTCAATTGAGTAAGCATGCATGACTAGGAAAATGCATAAGTGAAACCCTACACAAGTTTTTGAGAGATGTCAAAATTGTTTTTTCACAAAAAAAGATTTTGAACAAACCAAGGAAAAAAGAAAAGTAATTTTCAAAAATTTTTAGGGATTAATTTCAAAAAGGAAACTATAAAATTTTAGATTATTTTTAGATTTGCTTTGATACCATATTATGGAAGTAATTGGTAAAATATTGAATATATTGACTGAATGATCAAGCGATCATTTATAGATTACAAAGAGACGATGTTTCTATTATGAAACAATTGTAGAATTATAAACTATCTAAGATTTACATAATCTACAATATTGACCATTAAATAAAGAATAATAAAGATATTATTCTAATATTCATCCAAATTAACCAATTTCAATTTATTTTCCTTAACAACTTTCCTTTACCATGCCAATGGACTCCTTCAAACCTAGAAACCTTGAAATAGTGTAATATGGTCACATTAAACAGCCTCATTCCCTTTGATTTTAGAAATGGAATCCAAGTCTTGATGAACTAAGATTTTATCCTTTCAACACTCCATAAGATGCTCTTGAACAACCAACCTACACTAATAATAGAAAAATAGAAAATGAAATAAAATATTGTTTTTTGGTGATGTAGGATTGCTTGTGAGCTTGGACGCTCCTGCATCAAACACATTGGGTAAGAAGTTTCTAAGCACAGGCTCACAAAATGGAGTTGGATAGCAGAACTATTTTTTCAAGTTGTGAACAACTTGCAACAAACTCCATCATTGCATTAGACTCATAAAAATACTTTTTCCTTTGCTCTTCCAACATCTATCGGCAACATTCCACATCCTTCTCCACCAAATCTTCTTTTCACTCCTCGTCTCCAACATAATCTAACCTCCTCTACCAATTGAAATTCTCACTCTTCTCTCACAGGATACAACCCACCATTTTCTAGGCACCTCCACCAACATGTATTTGCATTATTCCTTGTAATAACATACATTTGCTTCTTTGCATATAAATCAACATTTATAAAATCAATCTTTGTATTCACTTTCTTTTCTATTTCTACAGCCCCCATGTCACACTTCTCAATATACAAATCACCTCTTATAAATTCATTAAAGCATGGTTTTGCCTCTTACTTTGTTGTCATTGTAACATTCTTTTCACTATCTACTACAATATTTTCATCTTTATCCAATCCATTCTCTTCTTCAGCATAAAAATGAAAGATGTTGTGCATTACCTTTTTCTCTATCACAGTTGCCACATCATCTTTAATTTCAGATGTACTTTTGAATACCTTCATGTCCTCTAAAGTATTGCACTCTCCTCTTAATCATCCTCAACCTCTACAACTTGATCTTTGTTTTCTTTCTTCTGTCTTCTTCACCTGCATATACAAATTCATTTACAAATGCATCTTTGTCAGGAAAATAATGGGAGTCCCTTATTGAAATGACCCTAACTGGCCATTTACTAATTTTTGCCAATAAAACTCATGCACATTCGAAAACCAATAGAACATGCAAATATCCAACAGATATATTCGAATAACCAGCAGATATAACTTTATTAAATTTCTCAGAAGATGGCATGTATTATACAACAACAATACAAAACCATAGATTACAATATTCCAATCTGAAATACAGCAAAGAACAGTAAGATTGGATGATAAGAACCTGGTAAAACAATGGCGAATTCTGATGTGAATCCTCACCAAAGATGAATCGGGTTTCCGTCCAATCCACCAAGAAATGCTGAAGGTTTCCGTCCTCAGATTTCTGATTCGATAGCTGAAGCTTCTCGAATTCTCAAGGAGAGATAAAAATCCATAAACTGAAGCATGCTGAAATGAGACTCTTATGGCTGCAACTGACTCTTCATATTCCCAATTCGTCTCTTTATAATTTCACTTTAAGTCACTTTTTAAATAAATTGACCATTGAGTTATAAAGTGAAATAATAATTAAAGTGAGGAATCTTCCGGCATTAAAATGGAGGCCCAAACGAGCTCGCATGCCGACATGTGATAGCTCGCTGGAAAGCTCTCGGTGAGATGCTCCAAGTCCACTACTGAAAAGTCGAGAACTCTAAACCTTGTTGATTTACTATAAATAGTAAGTACCTTGGAAACCTGCAAAAACTGCTCCGATTGGCCTGGAACTGAAACCATCTAGGCCAATTATCTCTTGGAGCATTGCAACGCCATGGTTAGCCCTCTGGACCAAAGTAAAAAGGCTAACGACAGGACACAATATAATGTAGCCCAAAAAGGGGACATTACACTTATACCCATATTTTCCTCTTCTCTTCTCTTTTCCATTTTAACTTTGGTCTCCCTCAAGCCTCTCATCATACCCCTATTTCATTCATTCTAACTATGTACATTCTTTCTCTCTTGACAAGGATTGAAATTCCCAAGGGATTGCCCATAACCAACGCTAGACTCTTCCTCTTTTTCATCTTCACATGCAACTTCCAACCTGCCATAATAATCACATTCTATCCTATACCCAACAAAGATTTCTGGAAGACACACCTCCCACCCCCTCTACCTACTCTCTCCTACTAGAGGAACTATGTGTGTAATAACCCCTCAGATATCCAATTCAACAACTTGCAAATGTTTGTGTTTTTGCTTGGCTTTGTGATGCTTTGCAATTTTAATAAATAAAATGAAGTTGCCAGAAAAGAATAATATATAGAATTTGCAATTTTAATACAATGGCTGACAAAACAATGGCTATAATATTATTAAATGTTCAGTACATGATCAAATATACCTTTTAACATCAATGTTCATACCCGGAATTAATATAGAAGACTTCGGCAAAATTTGAAAATGATTATCAATACAGGAAATTTTGAGACAGCAGCAAATGATCCAACAAATTCCAACGCCTAGACTATTGGGTGAACATGTGGTACTGCTGGAGTAAATTCAGACTAATATTAAATGCCGAATAAGCTCCTGCATGTAGCCGCCTAGCAAAGAAAGCCCTTCCTTAGAAATCTAGGTGAGACGCTGGATTGTAGCTGCAATTTGATGCTTGAAATTTGGTATAAATGGCAGCCAATGATGAATATTTGGGTCTGCAATTAATGAACCTTCAAAAGCCTTCAAACCCTTGATGTATTTCTCCAACTAAAGCACAATAAAAATCCTGTATGAAGTCCTCCACATCAATAATTCGGATGATCTCTCACAACCTCAAAACTGCAAAAACAATGAAGATTGAACAATCTCCAATGTCCTGGTACAGCTGAAACCCGTGTTTCAATTGCACAAACTCCAAAGACACCAAATTTGCAAAGATAAATGATCATTAGTAACAAGGTTGATTTGCTTTTTGATGTGCTTTTATAACCCCAATCTCCTTAATAGCATTTAAGTCCACTTTCAAATCCACATTTAGGTTTTTAGTAAAACTATATAATAAGTCTTCAAACTTGGGCACTCATATTCATGGATTATAAATGCACTTTAATATCATTTAAAATAATATAACTTGTGTGCACATTGACTTTATAAAATACTTCAATATTTTGGCCTCCAAAATATAATCCATTATTTGCACTTTAAGTCACTTAAATGAAGGGTCATGGGCCCATTAAATATAAAGTGACTTTTTAACTTTATATATAATTATTAATAAATTAATCACTTTATTAATAATTAAAATAACATAACTCCACAAATAATCATTATTTCTCAATTCTATCTGAACTTGGAAGTCAACCATTGTGTCCACTGTGTACCCAATCGCCTTACTAAAAATAGTAAGGGTCCCTCTCTATCAACCACTGACTTACTATAAATATTGAATCCTTCATTATCTGATCAAACCAATTGCGCTTTGCAATCATAGCGTTCTCAAGTGCTCTGCTATAAAGAGTAACCTAGACTTTCTTGAAATAGTGACATACTATAAATAGTAATTTAGCCAAACTGAGTCCAATGGAGGCCAACCCTGAACATATATTGAGCTTTGATGGAGAATACACACTGATCTTGACCAATAGGGGACCCTCTATCCAACTGCCTCAGCTTATGAGGGCCAATGATAGGCTAATCCAACAAACTTTGATGCTCGCAAAAATTGGGACATTACAGTTTGCCCTCCTTGAAATTGCTTGTCCCCAAGCGATCATGACTGCAAAGAAACTCCACTACACTAGAAGTCCAAGGAAGACTGTGAAATGTCCCACACTAAAACACAACTATTGCAGCACCAACCTAACCAAAACTATGCAAAGATGAACAACAAACCTACTGTCCAAACTTTGTGCACTGAAACTACGCATTTGAAACGAATCATGTACACGAGGATCCAAATTGAAATTGCAAGTAATCCACGCAATGTACACTTTGCAATACTCCCCTGTGAATCCAGACTAGAACACCCTTACACATGAAAGATCCCACAACACACTAAAAAGTGTCCTACCAAATATACTTGGGTCCCAAATCCTAAATAAAAGCTTGCTATGAAGAACATCCTAAGAATTTTTCTGCTCAACACCGATCCCAACTTCACCATACTAGAAGTGGTGAAGCCAACCAACGAAACCCACCCAAACTACAATGCTAACCCTGTCACCACCTGGGTCCCAATATAATTGAGACTCACATCCATCCGTCTTGTGGAGATGAGAACTCCTCAACGTCTCTATATCACAACCACTATCTAAATCCTCTGCTAAAATGCCATGAATGTGCTGACTCTGCAAGTAGTCATCCACCAACTTACAATTGCTGATTACATTTACCGAAGAGGGTGAATATCCATCCCACCAAGGATGGTATTGTTAATATATTCAGATTTATGTAGGAAAAATATAATTTGTATATAGCTTTTAAGTCTGAAATAGGAATGACATAAATTAACAAAGAAAAGGAGAAGATAATACCTGATTTGTAGCAAGTAATTCCTCTTCACCTTGAGCCTAATGTTCTTCCATCTTTAGTTGTATATCTCCTTCTAATGTGTATGAGAAACGAATAATTATTATTCAGTTTATGACTGCTGCAATGATCAAATTCGGATCTGCTGAAGGAGCGAATTTCCTTGACATGTTATGTCTTCGATATCTTGGATAATTCGCACAAGTCACATATATATATATTTGAGAAGACATCCTTAACATCAATGGTAAAGGCCGACCAGAATCGGCTTAGAATATTTCATATAATATTAACACAAGTCGTCCCTTGTGGACAATATGAAGTCGTCCCTCTAGGATAGTATGAAGTCGTCCCTCTAGGACAATACAAAAAAAATGTTTCTTTTCTTTCATTCAGAGTTTAATACTATAATTAATGAGATGTGTGTTGACATAAATATTCATCTCAGCATACATGTCATTGATTTGATCTTTCCAAAAAGGCCACAAATATCAACACTCCCTCTTGGTCTTGAGGGAAGATAAAAAATAAATCTCATAATTAACATAATGTAGTTAGATGATGTAATCAATCATATCATATCCCAAGAATATCTCATGATGTAAAGTATAATCAGAGAGTCTCAATAATCTAATACTTAAATGTCCAAGAGCCTCAATGCTCAAATATGTAGGAGACTCAATGCTCAAATATGTAGGAGCCTCAACGCTCACATATACAAGAGCCTCAACGCTCAAATATGCAAGATCCTGCAAGAATATGTTAGTACAACAAAAAAATCCTCATATTTTCACCATGCCAAGTTTATTTCTAAAATGCTCAATTTTGTTCTTAGCAAGGGGTTTGGTTAGAATATCTGCAATTTGTTCCTCAGTACCAACATATTTTAATTTAATAGATTTCCTTTCTACAATGTCTCTAATATAGTGGTATGGAATTTCAATGTGTTCGGATCTGTTGTGGAACACAGGGTTAATAGCAAGTTTAATACAACTTTGATTATCATAGTGAATAATTGTAGGTTCCAAGGATTGACCAAATAATCCTACAAGGAGTTTTCTTAACCAAATAACTTCTCGGGCTCCTAATGAGGCAGCAATATACTCAGCTTCAGTAGAGCTTTGGGCAACAAAATTTTGTTTCTTTGTGAACCATGAGATCATAGCCGACTCTAAGCTAAAACAACATCTTGAAGTACTCTTATGATCTGATGAGCATTTGGCCCAATCTGAATCTGAGAAGCCATGAAGTTCTAATTTCTCATTTTTATATGATAAGCCATACTCTATGGTTCCTCGAAGATATCTTAAAATGTGTTGGACTGCACTCATATGAAGTTGTTTTGGTTCTATCATAAATTGACTTAGAATATTTACAGCATAACATATGTCAGGTCTAGAGTTGATTAAGTACATTAAGGATCCAATAATTTGTCTATAAAGGGTAGGATCTGCCAATTTTGAACTAGACATAGCTTTTCTCAATTTGAGAAGATTTGTTTCCATGGGGGTTGACATAGGTTTGCAGTCCATCATGCCAAATCTTTTTAATATATCAATTGTGTATTTATCTTGATTTAAGATGATTCCATTAGATTGTTGCCACACTTCTAAACCAAGGAAGTAGTGAAGGATTCCTAGGTCCTTCATTTCAAATTCCTTTGCAAGATCTAGTGTGCACTTTTCTATGAAGTATTCTTCACCTGTAATTAGAAGATCATCCACATATAATACTAAAATTAACATATCACCATTTGTAATCTTAAGGTATAAATTAAGGTTTGCATCGTTCTTAGATAATCCTAATCCAAGAAGATAATGATCTATCCTTTCATACCAAGCTCGAGGAGCTTGTTTGAGCCCATATAGTGCTTTCTTGAGTTTACATGCGTGAGATAGTTGACCATGAATAATGAATCCTCCAGGTGGTTCTAAATAAACTTCTTCTATTTCTCCATTTAGAAAAACAGTTTTTACATCCATTTGATGAATCTTCCATCCTTTGGATGTTGCAATGGCAATTATGGTTCTAACAGATGTATAACGTGCAACAAGTGCAAAGGTTTCTTCATAGTCAATGCCTTCCTTTTGGGAGAAACTTCTAGCTACAAATCTTGCTTTATGTTTTTCTATACTTCCATCTGCAACATGTTTTATTTTGAATATCCATTTAGAAGATACTTCAGATTTGTCTTTAGGCCTAGGGAAGATGTCCCAAACATCATTCTTAATAATGGCTCTATATTCTTCTATCATAGCATCTTTCCATGCTTGGTGGGAGAGAGCCTCTTCAGAAGAGGAAGGTTCTGAATCTATAATCTCACTCATAAATGCAGTATAGTTAGTATATCTCTTTGGTCTTTTTCTTTCCCTAACTGTTCTTGGAGGAGCTGGATAGTTGTTTGCATCTTCCAACATTTTTGTGGCCCAAAGTGACCTCTTCTTGTTGATAGTGGAAGAGCTAGGAATGCAAGGGATATCTATAGGTTCAGGAACCTCTTCAGTGATCTCATTTCTCTCCCTCTGAATCTCGGAAGCTTCAATTTTATCAATGAATTGAGATGAATTATTATACTCGTATGAATTATCCTTAGATTTTGAGAAGGCAAGGTCTTCTTCAAATACTACATCTCTACTCAATTTGATTTGATTTTGACCCGGAACGTAGATTCTATATGCTTTGGTAGAATCATTGTATCCTACAAATATACCTTTCTTTCCTAATGGTTCTAATTTAGATCTCTTCTGTTTAGGAATATGGAAGTATACAGGAGATCCAAAGATTCTTAGGTGATTAATGTTAGATTTGTTCCCAGTGAATGCTTCTTCAAGGGTCTTGTTTTCTAAAGATGAATGAGGACATTTGTTTTGAATGTAGACTGCAGTGTTGGATGCCTCAGCCCAAAATGGAGTGAGAAGATCCTGGTTGTGAAGCATAGCTCATGTAGCTTCTACAATGGTTCTATTTTTCCTTTCTGCAACACCATTTTGTTGGGGATTATAAGGGACTGTAAATTCCCTCTTAATTCCTGCTTCTTTATAGTAGGTGCTGAAGACCTCAGAAGTGTACTCGCCTCCATTATTTGATCTAAGAACTTTTATCCTTTTGTTGGTGAGATTTTCTATTAGAGATGTAAACTCTTTAAATTTCTTGAGAACTTCAATTGATTCTTTACTTTTGAGAAAGTATATCCATGTTTTCTTAGAGAAATCATCCACAAATATAATATAATATAGACATCCTCCAATGAATGGTACAAACATGGGCCCACATAGGTCAGTGTGAATGATTTCTAGAATTTCTTTAGTTTTAAATTCACTGTTGTTAAAGGTAGTCTTAATATTCTTTCCTAGAGCGCAACCTTTATAGACACCTTCATGTTTTAAGGGTAGGTTAGGAAGACCTACAACTAGATTGAACATAGATGATAATGTCTGAAAATTTAGGTGACCTAATCTCCTATGCCATAGTTCACAAGGATCAGAGGATGCAACTGAGAGAGCTTGAAGAGAGGTTGTATCAAGCTTGTATAAGCATTCATGACGAATTCCTATAGTATAGGCTTGTTTTAGATTTGAATTTTTAGGCCATGCCAATGCTTTCCCTTCCATAAAGGTGATTCTACAACCTTTATCCCCAAGGGCTGATATGGAGACAAGATTTTGTTTTATGCCTGGGACATGTAAGACTTCAGATAGTTGAAGGGTTATCTCGGATTTTAATTGGATAAGACAATTCCCAATTCCCATGATAGGATAAGAGGTATCATCTCCTTTTGTGACTTCTTCTCTATAGGTTTCTATAAATGAGCCTAAATTCTCTTTGAATCTAGTTATATGCCTAGAAGCCCCGCTATCAATAACCCAAGAATATTGATTTGATGTTTGAGTTGATAGGGTAGAATAGAGGGCTAGATTACGCGCTTTCATGGTGTCTTGACGCTTTCGTCTTGATCCTCCACCGGAGCACCAGTAGCCTAATCAAGCACCGGTACTCTTTAGTATGCACCGGTAGACCAAACAGAGTGTTTTCAACCGGTCTTATGAGACATACAGGGAAAGTATGACCAACCAGGTATAAGTTTAATACCGATTGAGTGCATGATAATCCGAACCGGATTATGCGGAGCTATCTCAGTTAAAATCGGATTATATGGAGCATTCACAGTTGAAACTGAAGTTATCTTTTTAACTGGAGTTGGCTTTATTTCATCTACGGATGTTTCAAGGTAAACTCAAGATCATTTTGCAAAGCTTTTTGCATGCATGATTTATGGGTGAGTTTACAGCTTGGTGGAACTATGAGAAGTATTTTTTAATAAGAATAATATCTTATAAATACAGGTCGTAGTATACACAAGAAGTGTTGTTGAATATTCAGATCAGGAGAGAGATATCTTCTGATAGGAGCTACAATCACGAGAAGTGAAAGACAAAGAAGGGTTCAATAGCCAAGTAGAGCAAAAGGGGAACATGTATGATCCGATCAGACAAAAGGTGTTATAAAAGATCATTGCTTTGAATTGTAAGAGCAGATTCAAATCCCTCAATCACGGTGAACCTTAACAGGTTCTTTTTATAAATCCCTTCACTGGGTAGCATCTTTATTGGTGTTGAAAGTCCTTTAACAAGACGACTCCTAACAGGGTCAAGCTTCTAATAGGTCTTCTACCAAATCTCTTTACTGGGTAGCACTCTTACAAGTGCTTTGTTAGCCTTTAACAAGGCATCTTTATTACTGTAGTAGTAAAGTTGTGGGTTCTATCCCACCGTGGTTTTGTCCTTCTAACTGAGGGTTTCCACGTATATATGTTGTGTTGACCTGTGTATTTCTATTTCTATTTATGAGTGGTTGATTATATTCTTTTAATTTTGCAAGAATAAATTTATAAGGATAAACTGGAATACAAATTGTATTTACTGATTCACCCCCCCCTTTCAGTAACCGGTTAGGATTAACATAATCTTCCTAAACTGTGACTTGTGTGGAGGAAAATTGTTGGAGTCCACAACAGCAAATAGAGACATAGAGTATGGTTGGCGCTAGCATTGAATTCTGATGCAGATTTATCAACAACAGCTGAACCATATCAAAAGGAGAGTAATTAATTATTATATTAGCAGTAGTCATTGCTTAGCAATTTGTTACTCAATTTCCAATTCTATAAGCAATTCAATAAATTTCTCAAATTCTGTTGTTTGTTATCAAGAGGTGGGAAATATAAATAAAATATCTATATTCAAAAAAATTCAAAAAACAAGAAATTCCAAAAAATTCTTCAAAGAAATTTGTATTGCAATAGTTTGAGCCAGCAAGGTTCTTTACAGTGGTATTAGAGCACTGATCTTTCCAGCCTGAAGACTTGGGTCCAGCTATGGCAGATAGA
The DNA here is from genome assembly GCA_027943335.1 of Chamaecyparis obtusa. Taxonomy (NCBI): domain Eukaryota; kingdom Viridiplantae; phylum Streptophyta; class Pinopsida; order Cupressales; family Cupressaceae; genus Chamaecyparis; species Chamaecyparis obtusa. Next base: position 708,579 of record BSBK01001834.1, on the reverse strand, counting down.
TTTATACCAAGTATTCATTATACCCGCAGGGATAGAGCTTCACCACCTCCAGTGGGTAGTGAATAGGGTCCATAGGTTGATCATACAGGGGACAGGAATAGAGACGACACTGAGAATGATATTGACAGGGAGGCCAGAGATGCCTTCAGGAATATTGTAGATGGTCAACATCATGTTGCAAATGTATTGCAACAGCTTTCAGACACTCTTCAACGTTTCACATTGCCGGGTGATCATACTAGAGACAGAGGTGCGCAGAGTGTTTCAGTTAGCTCACACAGGTCACGAGCAGATGACATACATGATTATAGAGTTGGCCATACTGGTATTTATGACAGGCCTCTTCGTCCTACTTTCTCGAGGCCAGAGTTGGATGCGGTTGGTGTTGAGACGGAGCCAGCTCTGTTTGTTGATGACATGGTGGCCCACTTTGCGGAGTGGGATGCTTTGCTTGAAGCCATCAAGAGAAATCTGAACTTTGATAGGTTTCTGACAACAGAAAATGGAACATTCCAGAGGTAGGCCTGGACCAGACACGAGACAAAGACCTAGACAGAACGATCTTAAACAGGCAACTAGCAAACTCACTATGACTCACTTTGATGGGAGTGGGAAAATGACAGCCAGAGCTTGGGTTCACAAGTTGGATACATATCTATCATTACGTCTTATGTCTGAAGAGGATGCTATTCGGTTTGCTGTTTTACATCTTGATGGTATTGCTCATGATTGGTGGTACCATGGTCTTGTTTCGTTAGATCATGATTAGATAGGGACTTATCAGGAGTTTGTGGACAGCTTGCTGGAGAGGTTTGACAGGAAGGACCCTGAGTCCTATTTTCATGAGTTGGCACAGCTCAATCAGTTTGGTAGTTTGGAGGCCTTCATCAGCGAGTTTTAGAAGGTTTCAGTTATGGTATATGATATTTCTGAGAGGAGACGTGTTATGCTGTTTATAAAGGGACTAGTTGAACCTCTCAAGGGTTGGGTTAAGTCTTTTGACCCTCTTACCTTGCAGGTAGCCATGAAAAAAGAAAGAGACTTGGAGTTTTCAGCTCCACGCACTCGGTTTCCTCCAAAACCATTGCGTTCTTCATTTGACAATAGTGCTGCTCCTAAAAAGATGGAAGAATCAGATTCTAAAAGACCCTTTTCAAGGCCTCTAGATTAGGAAACTCTTAATGATTTGAGGAGGAAAAGACTTTGTTTTTATTGCAGGGGTTCTTATGATGTAAAGCATGAATGTCCCTTGAAGCCTAAGGGAAGCAATAAACTTATGCAATGGTTTTATGAAGATGATGATAGTTCTGATTTTGCAGGGCAGCAAGGTGAGTGTGATGAGGAGAACTATGGTGATGTGACTAAAGGAAAAAAAGTTGATGAAGATTCCAAACTTAAGGTGGTTTATCTTTCTAGCATGCAGAAAGAGGGATCCTTTAGATTACGTGGACTTCTAGCGGGACAATGAGTATTGCCTTATTGGATACAGGTGCTACGCATAATTTTATAGACTCACAGTTGGTATCCAGAAGAGGTTTACAAACTGAGGAATTTGAAGGTATTAGTGTTAAGGTGGCTGATGGTTACATGCTTAAGTGTGATAGGACGATTTCCGATTTGCCTTTGAGGTTAAATAACTATGACTTCAAATTTGATTTTTATGTGGTTGACATGGGAGGGAGAGAATTGGTCCTAGGCTAAGTCAGAGGGTTCGCCGAATTTACAGCTTCAAGTTCGAAATTTGGCCAACTAAAAAAAAAAATAAAAATTTGTTGAAATTTGGCCATAAATTTGTACGGTAGGGAAATGCTGTCATTTTGCAAATTTTTTTTTTAATTTCCGCATTTTTTAGGGTTTTCGGCAATTTTTTATTATAAATAAATGTGTCCTGTTTTTTAGAATACATCAACTAACATTTATGAGAGACGGCTTGGGCTAAGGAGAGATGGCTAAGGCAAAGATGACACTCAGGCTTAGTCACCTCGGTCCTCAGTTACTCGCGGCTCAGGGAAAGCTCCAACATAGTCACTCTCAGCTCAGCGAAAGCTCCAACTCAGTAAAAGTCTGCGACTCCAGGTATGTTTCGTTTATCTATTTAATAAGTTTTTTGGTTTCATTTTTTTTAGGTTTGAATATAGTTTATTAAATATTTTAATTATAGTTTATGTTATATTAAAACATTAGATACGTTTTTAAACTGTAAATAACTATTGAACATTATATTTTTATTTTAAATTAAAACATTATATATGTTTTTAAACTGTAATTATTTATATTAAAATATTATATTTATTTTTGTAAACTGTAAATATTATATTTTTAATTATGTATTTTTTAATTTGTAAACTGCAAAACAATAATATTTTATATGTTTATTTAGTATTATTAATTTATATATTATATATTATTTTGTTTATTATTTTTAATTCGTATATTTTCTTAGTAAAATAATAGAAAAATTATTATATTTTTATTTGAATTTATTTTATTAGTAAAGAAAAAATAAAAAATTATTATACTTTTATTTTATGTTTTAAAACATATAGTTTAGTGGTTTTATTTTGTTAAGTTTTAAAACATATAATTTAATGGTTTTATTTTCTTTTTAAAGTTCAATGTTCTATAAAATAGGAATATTATTTTATTTTTTTAAGAGTCTAAAAAAAGGTCATTTTTGCATCTGGTTTATTAAAATAGAATTTGTTATTTAAAATAATTATTTCCTATATTTTGTTTTAATGTTTTTAAAATAGACATTGAATGATTTAAGATAAAAATATTAATTTTCTTTTGCATCATGCAGGTTGTAACTGAATGGCTCTGAAAAGATCAAATTTTGAAGTATGGAAATATGTGACAAAACAAGGTGCTAGTCTCTATTGTACCAAATGTAAGAAAGATTTTACAGGAAGTTTAACAAGGGCAAGAGACCACTTGTTTGGTATTGTTGGGGGTGTAGGAGGAGGTGTTAGAGCATGTCCAAAAGTGACTGAAGAAATGAGAGGTGATATAGAGAGAGAACTAGCCCTTTTGGATGTAGGAAAGCAGAAAAAGACAAAAAAAAAGAAAGAATTGAAGAGGATGTGTCCAGGTTCACATCTATGATGTCTTTATCTAGTTTATCCAAGCCTATAGGTGAAACAAAACAAAGTCGAACATTAAATAGCTTTTGGAAACCGCTAGAGAGACAACAAGTGGATAATGCATTGGCTGATTATTTTTATACAAGTGCTGTTCCATTCAATACAGCAAGAAATCCTCATTTCCGTAATGTAATTCAGAAAGTTATAGAGTTTGGCAAAGGGTACACACCTCCATCTTTAGAGGCTTTCAGGACAACTCTTTTAGAGAGGTCCAAAGATAGAGTGATAAGAAAATTAGCTGAGATCAAAGCACCTTGGAAGGTAATAGGTTGCACTATATTGAGTGATGGATGGTCAGATATATGTTAGAGGCCATTGATTAATGTTTTAGTGGCTTCCCCTGAAGGTGTTGTGTTCTTGAAAGTGATTGACATGATGAACCAAAAAAAAACTTCAGAGTATATTTTTTCAGATATTAGAGAAAGCTATTCTTGAGGTAGGGGTGGAAAATGTGGTTCAGGTGGTTACTGATAGTGCAACAAATTGTGTGGGAGTTGGGAAGCTGATTGTAGAGAAGTACCCACAGATTTATGGGAGCCCATGTGCAACACATTGTTTAGATTTATTGCTTCATGACTTGGCAAAGTTCTCATGGATACATGAAGCAATTCATAGAGTGAGCAGTTGCAAATTTCATTAGAAATCATCGTCTCACATTGAGTCTTTACAGGCAACATGCATCCAGGGAGTTGTTGAGGCCATGGGAGACAAGGTTTGCCTCATTTTATATCATTTTGAAAAGAGTGATTGAAGAGAAAGCAGATTTGAGATCTGTGATTTGTTCTAATGAGTGGGAAAATTCAACACTTTCTAAAAGTTCTAAGGGGAAAAACATAGAGCAAATCATTTTGAACAACAATTTTTGGGAAAGTGGAGGAAAGGTTTTGAACATATGTGGGCCAATTGTTGATGTTCTTTGTATAGTGGATGGTGACGCTCCTTGCCTTGGCATGCTTTATGAAAGCATGGACTGTTGTAAACAGTCTATTCAGAGAGCACTGAAAAATGTAGTAGAGTACATGGAGATATGGGAGGCAGTTGATTCCAGATGGAAAATGATGCCCACACCTTTACTTGCAATAGCTTGCTATTTGGAGCCAAAGTTATTCCGCATTGATCGACAAGCTGATTGTGAAATTAAGGTAGGGCTTTATGATGCCATTAGCAAGTATGAGCGAGATCGAGACACTGTAGCTCTAATCAGAGACCAATGTTGGAGATACAAGAAAGCAGAAGGGATGTTTGGAATAGAAGCAACACAATATGATTTGACAAGAGCTGAGGTAATTGTCTATAGATGGTGGATGAGCTATGGAGCACAAACTCCTAAACTACAAGGCTTTGCCATTCAACTATTGAGTCAAGGAGAAAGTTCATCAGCTTGTGAGAGGAACTCGAGTTGCTTTGACCACATCCATTCGAAAAAGAGGAACAAGTTGCTGTTCGGAAAGTTGGGAGATCTTGTCTATGTTCACAGCAATTTGAAATTGCTCATGAATAAATCAGCAAATGACTCCACATCTTCTTGATAACAAAGAATTTCAGAAGACATAGCAACTGGAGTTATAGAGGAGCCCGACTTCTTGGATGATGAACTGAGTAGTGATACTGATGATGATTCTACAACAGATCAGCCAAGTGCTCTTGATGACTTGGAGCTTTTTTGAAGTTTTATAGTCTTGACTTTTGATTGTAACTTTTTGACAAAAAACCATCTTTGTACTCTTGGTGATTTGGAGCTGTTTTGAAGTTCTAAAGTCTAAAACGCTGATCGTATCTTTTTGACAAAAAAACATCTTTGTAATCATGATTTCACATGTTTCTTATGGTTTAATCTTATAAATGTGATATCTTTTTGAAATGATTTCAAATCTATTTTGTAATGTCAAACTATTTTGATAATTTATTGGATATACAGTTGGAACTTGGAGAGATGTTTTGTTTTGTAGGTTTGGATTGAAAAGTTTTTTTGCTTGAAACTCATAAACATATAAAATTATATGAAAATAATATGAAAATCATCTCCACAAACCTTCCTATAGCTAAGATCATATACTTATATTTTTTTGAAAATTATATAAGGCGAATTTAATTTCAATTTTTTTTTAAATTTTTTTGGACCTTGTCGAACTTCATCCGAACTTCATAGTTGTCGAACTCGAACTCGAACTCGAACCTTGTGACTTAGGTCCTAGGTATGAGCTGGTTACATTCTATTGAGGCTTTTTATCTCAGCCTTAAGGACATGGAGATGAGGTTTGAAGTGGACGGGAAGAAACATATTCTTAAGGCAATCAAAGAGGAGAATTTGAAAACAATTACACTTAGACGTATGCAACGCCGTATTAATCATGATGCAATTGAGTGGGCAGCTGAGTGCTAATTGTTACCCACACTTGAGGAGGCAGGAAAACCAGCTTACCATCCTGATATTCAGAAGCTTAGGACTAAATACTCCAAAGTGTTTAGTGATTTACCACATGGCAGGCCACCTGACAAGGGCATAGACCACATCATTGAGTTAGAGGAGTGTACTAAGTCCATTATGATTACCCCTTACTGACATCCCAAGTGACTGAAATTTGAGATTGAGAAGACTATTCAGGAGCTTCTTTCTATGGGACATATTAGGCCGAGTAAGTCTCCTTTTGCTTCATCAGTTGTGTTGGTGAAGAAAAAAGATGGTACACTTAGGATGTGTATTGATTATAGGAGGCTGAATCGTAAAACAATTAAGAACAGGTATCCTATTCCACGCATTGATAAGTTGCATGGGGTCGCCTTCTTCTCTAAGATAGATTTGAGATCCGGGTATCATCAGATTCGAGTTCGGGAGGACATAGAGAAGACAACTTTCAGATGCCATTGTGAACATTTTGAGTTTTTAGTCATGCCATTTGGGTTGACTAATGCTCCGGCTACTTTTCAGTCCACCATGAACAGGGTCTTCCACAGTCAGTTGAGGAAGTTTGTGTTAGTTTTCTTTGATGATATTTTGGTTTATAGCAGGTCTTGAGAGGATCATCTGATTCATTTGGATATCGTGCTTGATATTTTGGATGGGGCTTCTTTGTATGCCAAGGAGTCCAAGTGTGCTTTAGGTATGACTGAGTTATTGTATTTGGGGCACATCATTAGTGCAGAGGGAGCTCGCATGGACCCTGACAAGGTTCGTGCTATTCTTGATTGGCCTGTTCCAGAGAGTTTGACTCAACTCAGATGATTTTTTGGTTTGTGTGCTTTCTACCACAGATTTGTTGTAGGTTTCTCATGGCATGTAGCCCCCCTTACTGATTTGACTTGTAAGGGTGCTTTTGAGTGGACTCCTCAAGCACAAGAGTATTTTGAGAAGTTCAAGTTGATTATGACCTCATGTCCAATTCTAGCAATGCCAGATTTCTCTAGACCGTTTGATTTGCATTGTGATGCTTTTGGAGAGGGCATTGGAGCTGTACTTTCCCAGGATTGCCATCCTATTGTTTTTGAGAGTAGGAAGCTCAGACGTCCTGAGAGAGCTTTCAGTGTGTATGACAAGGAAATGTTAGCCATAATGCACGCTTTGGCTAAATTCAAGTAGTATCTGGTGGGTAGTAAGTTTTGTATTAAAACTGATCATAATAACCTGAAGTATTTCCTTGGACAGCGAGACCTCAATGAGAGACAACAGAAGTGGGTCAACAAGCTTCAGTCCTATGATTTTGATATTTCATATATCAAAGGGACACATAATGTAGTTGGTGATGCACTTTCTTGGAGGCCACATTTGTGTGCTGTGACAGAGATCACTGAGGATTGGAAACATTTGATTATTGCTGATTATGCTAGGAATTAGTGGGCCTTTGATTTTATTGATGGGACCATAGCTCAAAATATTGTTATCGGCAACTTATCGCCGAGGGCAAAAAAAATAAAATTGGGAGATATTGGAGATAAGTCGGGAACTTATCGGTGAACTTCTCAGGAACTTAAAAAATGGCTTAAATTTAATTAGAAGTGCATTTTTTTTTGCAAAATTCAATAAGGAGATTCATCTAATGAGTTAGTAAATGAGTAAACAAACCAAACAAGCTGATCTAGATATATATATAAATGCAAATATGTATCAAAATTGCATCCTCATGTAGAATGCTGATGGCTAGTAGCCATAGTCTGATAGTCTGAACTCTGAAGAAAACTAAAAACAGCAAATTGTCTTTGTAAAACTATAAGCAAATACATATGCCAAGTACAATATCAAACTAGTCTACATCTTCCTCTTCCCCTTCCCAGTAGCTCTAGTAAAAACTATGGGAGTAGGAGGGGGCTAGCCCTAGTAGTCCGCTGTGGCTGTGCCACCTCCCTCTGTACAACTGGTTGTGACTGGACCTCCACCCTAGATGTAGATGGTGCTGACACTGGCAATGACTCCTCATCATCTGTATCCTCCTCACTCTCACTGCTCTCATGATCATCCTCCTAAATGTCATCCAATCCTGCTGTGAGTCCATCCTCCTCCATAGCCTGCCTCTCCAATCATAGATGTCATCGTCTGTGAACAATGGAGGCTGCTCCTATGATGTCCAATCACAGTATGGATCTATGTCATCCAAATCAAGTGGCCCTGCTGGTGGTAACTCTACCTTTCTTATGCGCAACTTAAGGTTATATTGCACATAAACAAGGTCATTGAGATGTTTCTGTGCTAACTTGTTCCTCTTCTTCGTGTGAATGGCCTCAAATAAGCTCCAATTACTCTCACAACTAGATGAGCTACATGGTTGACATAAGATGCGCAAGGCAAGTTTTTGCAGATTTGGGACATTCCCACCCCAATTTCGCCACCAAGCATCTGCAAGATAAATATTAAAGAGTTAGAAAGTAAGATGAAAACATATTTTAGTAACTTAGTTTTTATCTACTTATCATGCATGTGAAAGACACCAAAAATCCAAATATTGTACCTGGGGTTTGAGTCTTTCTTCCTCTTCTTGCCACGTCTGAGGAGAATAGCTTGCCCGTTGCATTCTGATACACTTCCATCTCGGCCACAATGAGGTCTCTCACCTCAACCTTAGGTACCATCCTCTGCATGCATTCAGTGAAGCCCTTCATGACCTCTCCATTGGGATCCCTGTAGGATGGAGAGAAGCGAAAAGAAGGGTTGAGGAAGTACCCCCGCTGCATGAATGGGTTGGTGGAGCTGATTGTTCCACCTCCTATCAATAATTGCCCATATGGGGTCAAATTTTAGGTTGTTCCCTGTGTAGTGATTTTTAACAGCCTCTTTGGCCCTATCCATGGCCTCATAAAGACACCCCATTGGGGTTTGATCCTCATCTACCAAGCGGAGAACTCTAACCAATGGCTTTGTCAGCTACAATTGAAAAGTAGAAAAAGATTATCATTAATTATAGATTAGAGTTCCAAATTAATAATGAAAGACTTGATTCTTGAATACAAAAAAATTAAATATTCAACTTTTGAAGTTTCAAAGATACCTTCACAATTTCTGTAGCATCATCAAAAAAGTGGTTGTCAAAGACAATGTATGCAACACTTTGACCATCAACCTTATTTGAATAACTTGAGTCTAACCATGGTTGACTCACAAACATTTGCTTCAAAGGATTCAAAGAACTAAGAACACTTTGCAACGTTAAGAAAATCGTTGCAAACCTTGTGGCTGCAAGTCTAACCAACTCCTTCCCATGGGTGAATTTTCTCATCAAGTGGAGAACCCAAGGGTGATTGTAGATATATTTTGTTATCTTTCTTGCATCCTCTACAATCGATTTCACCCAATCCAATTTTCCTATGTCCTCCAAAAGAAGGTCAAGGATGCGTGCTGCACAAGGAGACCAAAAAAGTGTGCTATACTTATCTTCGAGGATCCTGTCTGCTGCCACATATGCCACTGCATTGTCAGTTATTATTTGCACCACATTAGTAACCCCCACCTCCATCACAACTTGCTCTAACATTAGAGCTAAAGTTTCAGCTGTCTTTATCTTGTCCGAGGCATCTGAGGATTTCAGAAAGACCACTTGATCCTTGCAAGAAACTAAAAAATTGATGATGGTACAGTTTCATCCATCCATCCATCCATTTGAAAGTATAGAGCAACCAAATTGTTTCCATTGCAATTTTTGGTCTTCTACCACATCATTGGCCCTAGTAACAACATCTTTGAGCAAACTACAAGCACAAAATAAAAATAACATTAAGTACACAACTTTGTTTAAAAAAATTGCATTAAACAAAAATAAGTAAATTGTAAAACCGTAAAAGTGAACTAACCTCCCACTCAAGTCTGCAGGAGTAGGTGCCTTGTAGCCCTTTCCTGCTACAGTGATTCCTGTCACAAAATTTAGCCAATAGGGACTTGCTGCAACATTGAAGGGGATATTGTTAAAATACCAAAAATCAGCACATTGAATGTCAACTTGCCGATGCACATCGCTGTTCCACCCACTACCCTCTAGTGATGGTTGTGCTCCAGGTGTGTTTCTGGGCACAAAAAAATTATCTATAGAAGATGTGCGTGGTGCTGGTCTACTAGAACCAGCGAAAGTGGAAGGCGAGGAGAAGGTAGATTTGCAGATCTGTGGGCCACGATGAGAGCCCAATATGCCTTCAAGTGTTGCTTCATCTTCTTCAAGGGTGGATGGGATACCTAGTCACAAATCACAACCCACTTTATTTCATTATGATCATTGTTATAAACTTATAGGCTTTGGCAAAATCTAAATTGTTGAGGTGATTATAAAATAATAAATGATTCTTAAAAATGAGACAATGTGAGATACCTTGCGAATTAGAAATGGCTGCCCTCATGGCCAATTTTGCCCCTTCCCTTTGCAACTTTTTCTCTTCTCTAGCAGCGAGCAAGGCATTCATCTCTTTCATTATTTTTGGGGTGGTGTTGTCACAAACCCTTGTGTCACACTTTGTGATCCCTGCAAGGTGGTATTTCAAACGAGATATGCCTCCACTAACTAGTTTTTCACATTTTATGCATATCACAGTATTATATTCGAGTCCTTCAAAAGCATATGCCCATGCCTTGTCTCTAGCCCCTTTAGGGCGCGTTCCTACATATCCTGATGGACATGCGTCTACTGGGGCACTAGCAGACCCTGTAGCTGACCCAGTTGTAGAGGAATCCCTATTTGCCATTTTGATGAAGAATCAAATTGCACGTCACATACAAAATGAGGGCACAAATTTAGAAATTTAATAAAGAAATTTAGAAACAAACTAAGTTAGTTTAAAACTTTAAATAAGTTTAAATATAGCTGAAACTTGAAGGAAAAAAACCAAAAAACTTGTAAGGTTATGAAATTTTTGAGAAAATATGAAGTTTTTGAGAAAACTATGAAAAATTTGGAAAAATTGCTAAAAAATGGTGTTAGATCTTATTCATTATGTTCTAAAACAAGTTAGAGTAGATTGGAAATGATATTATATAGTTTGTATAAACTTGAATGCATTTAATACAAGACAAAATGATTTTAAAACAAAAGGGAAAGAATTTTGAAAACTTGTGAATTTGAATTTTCTTGAAAAATCCCTGCAAATCCGCTTCGAATCCACTTCGAATCGATCTAAAATACCTCAAATTTCTATCTTTCTCCTCCAAAACCCTTCTAAGTTTCTAACCTCTCCAAAAAAATGACTGACATTCAAATAAAAACCAAATTGGCCCTTTGCTAGGCCGTCTGCGTATTAACCGGGCGCGGGCGCGATAAGTTGATTACTTATCGCCGATAAGTCGCCGATATATCGGCGATAAGTTGAAACTTATAGGCCCGTGATAACTATAAAAGTTTTGTCGCCAACCAGAACTTATCGCGATAAGTTTACTTATCGCTGATAAGTCTGCGATAATTTGATCTATGGATGGGACCATTCAGGACAGCAGGTATACTCTTGTGAATGAGTTGATCATTTACAAGGAGAGAGTGTTTCTGGTTCTGGGATTGAGTGTTAGACAGTTGGTGTTGGGAGCTTTCCATGATTCTCCTTTAGTTGGTCTCTCAGGTTTCTTTAAATCCTACAGACAGGTGCGTGAACATTTTACATGGAAGGGTCTCAAGCATGATGTGCAGAGATATGTTAGAGAGTGTTCTGTTTGCCAATAGAACAAGTAGGAGCATACATATCCTGTGGGCTTACTGCAGCCACTTCCAATTCCTAAATGGAAGTGAGAGTGTATTTCTATGGACTTCATTGTGGGCCTGCCTAAGGCCCAAGGTAGAGACTGTATTTATGTGGTAGTGGATTGGCTCACAAAATTTGCTCATTTCTTTCCAATCACTACTACTTTTTCAACAGTTCAGGTGGCAGAGTTATTTTTTTGGGAGATTTTCAGATTGCATGGTTTACCTCGGAATATTGTGAGTGACCAAGATAGTCGTTTTATGAGTCACTTCTGGCAGAAATTGTTCAGGCTATGTGGGACGGAGCTGACTCCTAGTACTAGTTATCACCCGCAGACCGATGGTCAGACAGAGATTGTTAATAAATGGGTAGAAGGCTATCTTTGGAATTATGTATCCGTTTAGCAGAAGGCATGGGTGAAGTGGATCTATTTGTGTGAGTATTGCTATAATTCCACTCATCATATGTCTATTCGCATGACACCTTTTAGAGCCCTGTATGGTTATGATCCACCCAGTTTCTTGGATCTGATGTACAGTGATAGCAGAGTTCCCAGTGCAGGTGATTTGTTATAGCCAAGATGTTATGGGTACTTTGCGTGATAATATACAGAGAGCTCAGAATTAGCAGAAGCAATATGTTGATAAGAGGTGGCTTGTTCTTTTGAGGTTGGAGATATGGTGTATCTGATGTTGTAGTCTTACAGGAAGTCATCTATTCGGAGGAGTGGGGCTAAAGAGCTCAAATCTCGGTATTCAGGTCCCTTCTATGTGGTCAGACGGGTTGGCGAGGTTGCATATGAGTTAGATTTGCCTAAGGATAGTAAGGTGCACAATGTATTTCATGAAGAGCACACGATTATACTGATAGGGGGGGTGAATCAGTATAATAATGATTTTTCAATTTAAAGACTTTTATTCAAAAATAACTTCAAATACTCAAATAAACAATTATGCACATGAACACAATATTTACGTGGAAACCCAATACGGGAGAAAACCACAAAATAATTTGCTTTTATATAATATTTTTCTTTTACAATGTTTTGTAGGCACCAACCTACTAGAGGCTCTAACCCCTATGTTTATGAGCACCGACTCACTGGAAGCACCAACTCCCACACTTCACAAGCACCGACCTACTGGAAGCACCAACTCCCCCTGTCCGAACTTTGAGCACCAACTCACTGTTTTCAAAACTTTCTTCCACCTTGATATTGTTGCTTTCTTCAACTGATGATGGACACAATCTGATCTCTCTAAGTCAGCCAATAGCTTTCCTCTTATCTTCAAAAATATGTCTTTATGACTGTATATTCATAATATATATATCAGATAAAAATCTGAATGTATAAACATTTAATTTTTCTATCTCTTTATTCTCTCACTGCTCTTCTTTTTCTTCTATCACATGCTGACTTGTTTCTTATTTTCAAAATAAAACTGAATATATATATTCATAATATTAAATGAAACATTATGTCCTTTTTAAAAGTTATGACTTTTCAAATTGAAAAGGTGTCTCTTTTTTAATAAAATATTATTAACTTTTAAATAAGCTAATATTTCCTTTTCTTAATCATACTAGTATACCTTTTCACTATCGACAAATCACATGAAACTTTTATAAAACCTTTTATCGCATCTATAATATGATGTTTGCCTTTCGATAATCTTCCATATATGTTGACGGCATCCTTCGTATAAAACACGGCATATATACTTTTTAATCTTTGATATTCATTTGAAAAACGTATATGTATATATGTTGCCGTAAGTACTCATTATAGTAGTCACGCCTGAAGATTATTATATTCAAATCTTCGACGCTGCATTATCTCATAATGTTTGCCGTATTATATTCAAACCTTCGATAATCGTTTGATTGAAGAACGCTGCATATTGACTGTTGCCGTAAGTATATTCATTAAACATCTTCGATAACTGTATGCTGTTCATAGGTATAATATTGCTGAATACCGTTCTCTGTTCTCTGGTAACTGTGTGTATGAATGCATACGTTACTATGATGTATACTCGGATGTCTGTTCACTGCTAACGGCTGATGTCTGTTCACTGATGTATACGCTGATGTCTGTTCACTGATGTATACACTGATGTCTGATACATATATGTCTGTACATATACTCTATTCATATCTATCTGTACGTCTGCACTTGTTCTGTTCTGTTCATATCTATTCATACATATGCCTGAATTGCAATCTGTCCATATTAATATATATATCCCTGAATACGTTTGTATATACTGCCTTTCTGCTGCTTTTGATAAAAGTTTGTTTTCAAACACTTCAATCTGAATGAATATAATGAATAGAATGACTTCAAATATGTCGAATATAATGACTTAGAATATAATGAATATAACAAATATATACTGTTCTGTACTGCTGCATAATCTTCATTATCATACGTTCTGTACTGTTCACATATATATATCATTAACTTTTGCTATATACATACGTTGCTACATCAGTTGAGTTGGCATCTTCGTGAATAAACTGATTTGTCTTCATTGCTATACATTGGTCTGAATATGCAATATGGTATTCTCTGTATGTATATGCTTCATGTATATACTTCATGGTATAATATTCTTTTTAATAGCAATCTTCAATCTCTGTATATGTATATATATCTGTGCTAGCTCAACGGTGTAAGAATATTGTTTATATATATTCTGTGTATCACATATCATATATTCTGTATATTCTGTGTATCACATATTTGTCTTATCATATGCTGTTCTATATGCCACTGTGTATATTCTGCTGTCTATTAAAACATTGCCTATATATACTGTTATTTTCTGTATGTGCTGAATATTGTTATTGCTGCTGTGTATGTACATATCATCCATTTACATTCTGTCTGTTATAAAAACATCTTTTATATATGCTTCAATATGAAATGCTATATGCTGTATCACTTATGGTATCACAAATGCTCAATGCTGTTCTTCTAAAACATGTATGCTGTATCGCACATTCTGATAACTACATAATGATTCACATGAGGCTTAATGTTTCATACAATGCTCTCACCGTCTTTGTTAATACATATGACATATATCTTCTGACTTGTCTGATATTATGTCTCTCAACCTTATAGTATTCATTGCATTAACTTCTTTATTAATGTCATCGGTCTCTGATTTGACATCAATGACATTTGACATCAATGACAATATGTTCATCATTTCATGTATCTCGTCTTAAGAAGGCACTAGGTAGACATGTTGTTCCTTCTTCTGTTTTACCTCCGTTAGATGATGAGCGAAGTTGGAGTTGATTCCTGAGGCCATTTTGGATACTAGAGATAGACATTTGCGCAGACGAGTTATCAGGGAGTTTTTGGTTAAGTGGCATGGTTTACCAGCTGAGGATGCCACTTGGGAATCAGAGGATATTTTACAGCATTCTACTTTGCGATTGCTTGAGGACAAGCAATCTTGGGGAGGGAAGACTGTGATGTCCCCGATTTAGGAGGTATCTGCAAGGTGTTGTTGTCAGTTCATCAATGCAATCCTCGTGAGCGGACGGTGAGTTTAGGGGATCTCTCTGATTAGTTTGGTCCAGTTTCTATTTCTGGCAAGGCAGTTGGGTTCTGGATATTGATTATTAGTGTTTGTTTGAGTTCATCACTTTGCACATTAGATTATTGAATTAAGCTTGGCTTAATTTAAATGTTATGCTTTAATTTGTTATAATTTGAAAGTGTGTAGTTGAAGACACTTTAATGAAAAGTGTAACATTGAAGCTTCAACAAAGTGTGAAGGAGAAGGCTTTTAAGTGTGTTTCTTTTAAAGCCTTAAGGATTTTCGAAAATGACCATTCAATTGCCAATTGTCATGTTTATGTTTTTGGAGATGAAAGATTGAGTTTGAGAGCAAGGGTTTGGACGAGCTCCTTGAAGAAACGTCAACTTCTCAAGGATTGTGCACTTTGAATTGGATGAATGTGCCAATGAATTGTGCCATTTGGTATTAGTGATTGGAGGGACTGCTGTAATGTCCCTTCCAGGATCCTTTAGGATCCGGAACTAATTTCTACAACTTTACTTGCAATAGACTTCTTCCTACTTGAATTTGTGCTAAATTTCTTAATTTGCCATGTGTATGGTGTCAATACTCTTAGTTTTTGCTAAATTGTACAAGTGGAGAAATTGATCAATGTAGATAACTATTGGCTTGCTATTAATGAAAATTGATCCGTGCTTGTGCTCTTTCGTTTAGTATTGTAGATACTTCGACTTTCTTAATCTGCAGACGTCCTTTGTATATAGATGTTGTAATGTCCTTTGGAAACTAGTGGCTGTACAACCAATGATTTATCTCTGACCTATTCTGCCATTTATTAATTTATATATATAAATAACTATCTGTTTATCATCTCTTCACATTACCTCATATTGTATTATGAAATCTTTATATTTCTTCTTTTCGATCCTTATTGAAGTAGGATTGAATTACTTCTTATATCCTACCATTGGGAAAGATATGATGCATCTGAAAAACACGTCTAGTAACCAGTCCCAACCGCCTCCTTACCTCTCAACATAATAGTCAATATTGACTTAGTATATGGACGCTCCTTGAGGTAGTCGGTTGATACTAAGGCCCGATAAACATATGAACTTGCCAATTGCTGTGAAATGCCTTTGATGTTGAGTTGCTAACTTGTCTCTCTCCCCCATCAATTATCACGTCCCTGTTGTAATATAACCGCTCCAGCATGTTGATTTTGATTGCTGAGGGCCGCATCTTTATATGTGATGGTATTAGGAATAAGTTGTTTTAATTTATCTTGCTTTTGTTCTATTAAGACTTTATCGTGAGTCTTACCTCACGTTGATTTGTTTCCATATGCCTAATGATAAAGTTTGAGATGAAACGAATTTGTTTAATGATATTAACAATACCATTATTTTCGGTGTTGATTATTTTTCACTGCTAATATTTAATATTAATATTTAATATTTAAGATTGTATATTTAATAATATTCAATGTTCATATTAATATTTAATATTTTAATATCTTATTCGTCCCGTGAATTTAGTATCACAATATATTGCTTCTACACTTTGTCAAATTTATTCATGATTATTTGGTATGTATTAATAATAGTTATATATAATTTGTTTATTTATTAATTATTATTTATTTAATAATATACATATTATTATATATATTAAGATGTATATAAAGTTAGTTTACCAAATTAATCATAATTATAATGATGTATATTATTATTATAATTATATTCTATTATTATATCATTTATCTGTATGAGTAATATATATTGTTATATTAATAATATATTATTATATTAATAATATATTATTATATTAATAATATATTATTATATTATTAATATAAAATAATATATTACTCATACATAGCTTATTATATAGCTTATTATTTTATTCATTCATTAATTTATTTATTTATTATTATATAAATATATTATTGTCAATAATATATTATTTATTTAATATATTTTTATCGATTTTCAGTGTGTATTTATCGAATTTGATCTCTGAGATAAGGGACATCACAACTGCAGATCGCAATTTAGCTTGAGTCGTATGGATTTCTGCAGAGGCCGTACGAATTCCTGCAAGGACCGTACGTAGCTTGTTTGCTTGTGATTTATTTGGGTGATTGAATGCATACAAGGAAGGTTCTACGCTGGATGTTTAATCTTCCTAAACCGTGACTTGTGTGGAGGAAAATTGTTGGAGTCCACAACAACAAATAGAGACGTAGAGTATGGCTGGCGCTAGCATTGAATTCTGATGCAGATTTATCAACAGCAGCCGGACCATATCAACAGGTGCTTAATTAATTATTATACTAACAATAGTCATTGCTTAGCGATTTGTTACTCAATTTCCAATTCTATAAGCAATTCAATAAATTTCTCAAATTCTGTTGTTTGTTATCAAGAGGTGGAAAATATAAAAAAAACATATATATTCAAAAAAATTCAAAAAACAAGAAATTCCAAAAAAATCTTCAAAGAAATTCGTATTGCAATACTTTGAGCCAGCAAGGTTCTTTACATATATGGAATTGCAATTTAAATACAATAACTAGCAAAAAAATGGCTGCAATATTATTAAATGTTCAATACATGATCAAATATGCTTTCCAACATCAATGTTCATACCTGGAAGTAATATAGAGGACTTTGGCAAAATCTTGAAATGATTATCAACACTTAGGAATGTCTGAGACAGCAACAAATGATCCAACAAATTCCAACGCCCAGACTACTGGGTGAACACATGGTACTGCTGGGGTAAATTCAGATTAATATTAAATGCCAAATAAGCTCATGTATGTAGCCGCCTAGCAAAGAAAGCCCTTCCTTAGAAATCTTTGTGAGACATTGGACTATAGCTGCAATTTGATGCTTGAAATTTGGTATAAATGGAAGCCAATGATGAATATTTGGGTCTACAATTAATGAACCTTCAGAAACCTTCAAACTCTTGATGTATTTCTCCAACTGAAGCACAAAGAGAACCTTTTATGAAGTCCTCCACAACAATAATTTAGTTGATCTCTCACAACCTCAAAATTGCAAAAAACAATGAAGATTGAACAATCTCCAGTGCCTTGGTACAGCTGAGACCCTTGCTTCAATTGTACAAATTCCAAAGACACCAAATTTGCAAGGATAAATGATCATAAAAAATAAGATTGATTTTCTTTATGATGGGCTTTTCTAACCCCAATCTCCTTAATAGCATTTAAATCCACTTTCAAATCCACTTTTAGGTTTTTAATAAAACTTTATAATAAGTCTTCAAACTTGGGCGCTCATATTCATGGATTATAAATGCACTTTAATATAATTTAAAATAATTTAACCTCTGTGCACATTGACTTTATAAAATACTTTAATATTTTGGCCTCCAAAATATAATTCATTAGGTAATTGCACTTTAAGTCACTTAAATGAAGGGTCATGGCACCACTGAATATAAAGTGACTTTTAACTTTATAAATTAATCACTTTATTAATAATTAAAATAACATAACTCAACAAATAGTCATTATTTCTCAAATCCTTTTGAACCTAGAAGTCAACCATTGTGTCCACTGTGTACCTAACTATCTTACTGAAAATAGTAAGGGTCCCTCTCTATCAACCATTGACTTACTATAAATAGTAAATCCTTCATTATTTGATGAAACCTACTGTGCATTGCAATCATAGCCTGCTTATGTGCCCTGCTATAATTAGTAACCCTGACTTTTCTAAAATAGTCACTAACTATAAATAGTATGTGAGCAAACTAAGTCCAACGAAGGCCAACCTTGAACATATACTGAGCATTGATAGAGAATACACACTGATCTCTACCAAAAGGTGACTGTTTATCCAACTGCCTTAGCCTACGTGGGTCAGTGATAGGCTAATCCAACAAACTCTGATGCTCGCAAAAATGGGGACATTACAATGTGCACCTTCTATCCAACTTCAATCCCTATTGGAGGACAACTAACATGCTCTCATACGCATTTCATCCAACCCAAGGTCCTGGTGTAGATTGCTTCATATTCAGTGATTTATCTACACACTTAGGAACACTGGCTCTAATACCATTTGAAACACATCACCAAATACTTGTGCAAAATACCTGCGAACAAACTTCACACATGACCGTGTAACTTCCACCCTCCATGTAATTGTGCCTTCATATGTGATTGTAGGATGTCCTCAACATGACTAGGTGCTTTGGGAGTTTTATTCATGCTGCAAATGCCTTTGTTCTGGTTTCATACAACAGCACATTTGGCATTTCCTGTTGTTTTTTGAGTCCTCCTTCACATGGCCTTCAAAATTCACTTTCCCTTCACATGGCAATTCCTTCAGCATTTCCTGACTTTTTGAACACTCTCTTCCCTACATTTTCCAAAGATACATCACAAGTGATGTACCTTTTCTGAGCTTCCCCAACATTGTCAACTTGCTGTGATACCAATGTTAGTGTTGATAGACAATGAAGAAAAGAGAATGAGAGAAGAATGAGGCACTGCATGTTGGTATGGGTCCTTTTGATGACTTCAACTAGGTGCAATGTATGCGAGCTTCGTTATTTATTAATTATGATATCAAAAGGGATTGCATATCAGCTATAACTAAATGTTATAATAGGATGCCTTGTGAACATGTTTATGTAAATAGAAGTTAACATCTTTATATAAGCAGAAATTATGTTTTAAAAAATCTGCATAGTTATTAATTTCATCATATATTTAATAGGCATTAATTTTTCAGCTGTACAATTTTTAGCTGTTTCTAAGAGAGATGTCAGCTTAACATAAAACAGATGAATTTTAATCCTCAGAATCAATTTCAATATCTATATTAATGATTATCTACTAGAGTCTTACTATTTCTGTTTTAATGTTGCTCTGACAACAATTGCATATCACAATAATGAAATGGTGAATTATAGTTCAAATTTTCTTTGGACTGATTATTATATCTTTATATCTGATTGAGCAGGCATTTGGAGGCTGGCTACCTCCTTGGGTTAGTGTTAATTTACTGGAATTACAGGTAAGTCTGACTGAATTATTTGAGAATTTCCTTAGGAAGTTGATGTGACGTTCCCATCCTAAAATAGGATTTTAATGGTAAATAGTAAAAATAAATTAATGAATAGAATAATTTATTATCAAATTTACTATATTATTAATATGGATAATAATTTATTATTAAATTAACTGTATTATTTATATAGATACGAAAGAATAGAATTTAGAGTATAATATTATAATATATATTAATGAATAAGCATAGTAATATAACAATACCATAATATTGATATTAATAATATATCCTAATATAATATTATATGGATAAAGATATAGTTGTTGATAATTAATAAGATATCATTTCAAAATAATAATAATAATAACAACAATAGTATAAGAATATAATATTAGTATATAATAAATATTAAATAGACGAACAATTAAGAAATGATAAATACAATCATCATAAGGAAAGATCTTTATAAAAATAGAGACTATCGAAGTTAATTCCAAAGCACCCCCCAAATACGTGAATGGTCAGCGATCGGCTAAGGCGTCAAAGAGTATGTTTGGGATGGCAATGCAATAACGTTGACAGGGTGGGAGAAGATTTGAGAAGTGATGACAAGAATGCTGCGTAGATTCACCATAAACCAGAGATCCTGGATTACCATACAACACAGAGGCTTCACTAATCAATTGTGCATAACCAATATTATTAGATTGGCAGTGATTCATTTCCCGTCAACGATAACTCAGTGAAACGTCATGGAATAAGAGTTGTAAGGAAATCATTAGTAAGATTAGTAACAAACTAAGCTATCAATGATAGTTATGAAGCGGCACCAATTCTAAAGTGCGTGTACAGACATGTGTCTTAAAAATGCACCTTTTCAATGAGAGCAGATATATGAGGAAGATTTAAATCATTCCTGAAGGGCATGGAATTGGGAATATCATAAAAGATTATATCTCTTTGTGGATCATTCTATGCAGTGTCTATCGGCCAAATCAGAGATGGCATTATACCTGAGGCATATTTATATAAAGATATATTAGAGACTCTTCCATTGTTTAAAGCATATTGATATCGACGTACCAGATACAGTCTGTGCAATAAATAACATTGTTATTGTGCCTAGACAACCTAAATATTCGCATGTGATCCATTGTATATCAGAGACAACATTATCGGGTTATTGAGCATATATTTTTCCTATATTGTGATATACCGTTATGCAATTATCATCATTATAGAGCAGCATATGCATTTGGGAATTAAGCTTCATACCATTATTGGTCATTATCAATTATAAATAGCATACGCATCCGGAATTAAACATTATATAATAGAGTTTGGTCATTATGAAATAAGGGACATTACAATTGAAGAGAACTACACATGCAATCAGTTGAATCAGATACTTTATCCTGCACATGTAACTTCTGCAAAGCAGACACTTGGAATGTCATATTGGGTGGAACATGCAGACACTGTCATGCACATTTTAAGAGAAAAGGTAGCAGCCATCCTTAGCATCCATTTCTTATTCCTTTGTTAATCATTTTGTAATTATGCTTAACAACTTGGTAATTCTCATAAAGCTATGTACATGTTATCTTGGTCTGTTACTTATGTGGAAATGACATGTTGATTATTTTTTGAAAAAATGCTTTTCATATGTTAGTTGTTTATACTGGGAGAAATTTGGCACATCTACAGTAAGTTTAGCCTTTAGGTATAAAATAAATTATTGCCACAAAAGTGTGAAAAACCACACGTGGAGTTTGTAAACACTTATTTTTAGAATTTCCAACTTAGATGCTCTTCATTTCATCTTTAAATAAAAGTCAATGTTAATAATTTTAATAACTACATGTTATAATTTGTTTTTATGCCAGTATCAACTAAACATTAAATTCTGAGCAAAAATAATAAATTAACAATTTATACCACAACAAAAGTGACACTTTATACTTGAAGTGGGCAAAGAGTTTGACGGAAGAAAACCCATACTGCACTAAGAACTTTGAATTTTACAATGGTTACATTCTCTCCACTTTATAAATCATGAGAGTTTTCATGATAACACGATAACTATATGTTGGACTACAAGAATCACCGAGGGGGGCTGAATTAGTGATTCAAAGCAATTTAAAAAAAAAATCAATTTAACTTTTGCAGAGGTAATTGATTTTTAACCTTTTAACTTCAATTAAGAATTGTTGATGTTTCGTAGCTTCAGTCGAATAAACACACTGAGTCACTACTTGTGAAGATATGTATATATATATTTAGTATATATGAGATATATATATATACTTAAAAATATATATATATATATATATATATTATGTAAATATTACAGAAATTAATATAATACTCGAGATATTATATATATATATATGTATGTATATATAATAATAATTGTCATTATATTAATTACATATTAATGAATAGACATGTCTCATGAAGGGACATGTCTCTTCTTGGCTCATTCTCAATATAAATATAAGAGATTGTTGCATTTGGAAAACACATACAATGAGATAGTGCTATTACATTTGCAATGATCCTAAAACCTTAACATGGTATCAGAGCCAAGTTGCAAATGTAAGAGAGTAGTTTGTTGATGGTGAATGTGTGACTGTCTCAGAAAATACAGTCTCATTACGAAGATCATATCTCCCAAATGCACCGTTGGATTTTCCTAAATTTCGGATATGTTGGTGATAAACTAATTTAAAAGAATCTCACCGGAGCGATTGAAGAGAAAATTTCAGGTTCAAAAGTTATGACCAACTTTTTACGGGTCTATAAAAAACAAAAAACAAATCTGAAAAAGAGCGAGGTTCCTTCTTTAAAAGCCTAACCACTTGAAGGGAGATCTAATAAAATTAAAGGTAGTGATAGTGTATAGAACCTTTGGATATTAGATATAGTTTATGTGAAGAGTTATAGTAATGTTTGAGAACGATGACATCATTCTGTGAATTTGCATGATATTTTCTATATGGGCTCACCTTACAGAATGAAATACTTGAAATTTATAAAAGATAAGTATATCATGTTTTATTAATGCACATAATTTTTGAGTTTTTTAATTCATCCTATACTATTGACCTTATTAAAATCTTGTATGCTTCTATCATTGGTATTTCTGGTCGAGATAGTTTAGTGAGCTATTTGTAACCTCTCTCTGACATACCTTTAGGACAGAAGTACAAGATAATTGCATTCAAGGGAGAAAGAACTTGATGCTTGCAAACGAATTGATGATTGAGACTAGATGCAAAGGGAGTTTGACATTTCAGAAGAAGACAAGAGGTTGATACAAGAACTTGAGCTTCAGAGGGAGCAGATGGTTCTGTCAACTTGTGACAATCTTGATCATATTGATTGTGAGGGAGTTCACTATTGAAGGTGAAACACTTCTGAGGTAAACTTGATATAATTGATTATTATACTAATGAATCATGAATGTTTTTAATGGGCCTGCCCCCTGTGTAAATCATGAGGAAGTGACGACTTCTAAATGATTATCACTTGTATTTACAGAAGTTATTGGAAGGTGACGATCTTACAATAACTTAAATTATGATATACATTATTTATAATGTTGAAACAGATCATGATGAATTAATGCAACAACTAAGTGTTAGATGTCATTAAGTTGATGGTCTATGAGTTGTTTGCATAAATATATCTTGTAAATCAACAACTAAGTGTTAGATGTCATTAAATTGACGGTCTATAAGTTGTTTGTATAGATACATCTTGTAAAGCAACAACTAAGTGTTAGATGTCATTAAATTGACGGTCTATAAGTTGTTTGCATAGATATATCTTGTAAATCAAAAACTAAGTGTCAGATGTCATTGACAGTCGATGAGTTGCTTGTATAGATATATGATAGGTATTTGGTGAATATCATGTGTTGATATTTTGCAGGCCAGTACCTTATTGAGTACTTGGTGAATATCATATGTTGATGTTTTGATAGGCCAATACTCAGAGTATTTGGTGAATGTCATGTGTTGACATTCTGATAGGCCAATACTCAAGAGCTTGTGGATAGAATCGTTGTGGATAGAATCACCGATGGAGGCAATCCACATATTGAGACTTTGTTTCTATTGATTACATCTTGAGGATTATGCCTTTATTTCTTACATCATATGATTGATGTTGTCAAGTGTCTTAAGTGTTGACATTGGATTGATTTATCCTCCCCAGCTAAGAGGGAGTGTTGATGTTGTTGAAATTGATAGCATCGTTTAGATAATTATATTTGTATATATTAATATATATATATATTGGGAAAATTATATACATATTAATATACACATATATTATTGAATTAAGTCTATCAATATATATCTGAAATATTAAATATTAACAATACTCGATAGTGATCGGATTGCATAAAAGTATTAGGATACCCGATAGCTATCGGGTTTATTTACTAATCGATAACTATCGGTATTCCTAACTGCAACACGACAAATATACTCAGCGCATTATATGCAGCGTGGCAATGTTAAATTATACTCAGCACATAACACAACGCTTACAATGTTAATTAACAGTCTTAACGATAATGATATAACAGTCTTAACGGTAGTTTGATGAGTTGTGACTCATTCATGAGTCACGCCTCATCAAATTAGACTGAACACATTCATATATATTTGCAATGTGCTGTTTAACATTAGACACCGAATATAGAAAAGCAATACAACTCTCTCTCTTCTCCAATCTGCAAAATATTAATATGATATAATTAGATATATCTGCAGAATATTATTACAATATAATTAGATATAGATATTAATATATCTGATCCAAATTTATCCATACATTCTTGATCCAAATTTAACATGGTATCAGAGCAAGGTTCCTTTGTTGAAGCCTAACTGCTTGAAGGAAGTTCCGATTAGATTGAAGGAAGATCAAGATCAGATTTTTGGAAATCTCCGAATGGCAAATGGAATGAGACTAGAGGACAGACTTGAAGGTACCTCTGATTTTGAATCATGGAAACTTCAAATGATGTTGGTATTAAGGAAGAATGACTTGAAGACAATAATAGAGAATCCTTGTAAACCTAATGAAAATGATGACAAGAATAAATGGGAAAAAGATAATACTAGAGCAATGGAATTATTAGTGGATGGAGTGAAAAATCATCTACTACTTGTCATCATAAAGTTAGACTCTACTTATGACATGTTCAAAGCCATGGAAAACATGTTTGAGATCAACAACACCAACAGAATTCTTACTCTTAAAAATCAACTCTCTAATATTAAAATGAGTACAGGAGAGACTATCACCTCATATTTTATGAGGATAACAGAATTAAGGAATCAACTCTCTTCTATTGGTCACATTTATGATAATAAGGAGTTATCTATGATAACTCTAAATGGTCTCCCTATCTCATGGGAAAACTTTAGACGAGGAGTAAGTGCTCGCACCAAACTCCCCAAATTTGATCGACTAAAAGCTGACTGCATTCAAGAAGAGTACAACCTAAAATCCAGAGGAGTCTTGGAATCCACTAAAGAAGATGTTCAGGCTCTCGTCACTGGTTCAAAAAGGAAAAAGGGCAAGAAGTATGATCAACAGCCGTTCAAGAAACCAAGAGACTACTCTTCAATGCAATGTTTTAGATGTGACAAATATGGTCACAGCGCAAGAAAGTGTCCTGATAGACTTAGAATGCAAGCTTCCCTTGCTGAAGTAAATAATTCAAATGTATGTTCAGAGAAATGTTTATTCTAAATGGAATTCAAGTTACCTTATGATTGAGAGGGAGTTCACTGATAAAGATAAGAACACTTCTAAGGTAAACTTGTAATGATTATTGATTATTATGTTAATGTTATTTTATATTTATATGGGCCCTGTGTAAATCATAAGGAAGTGACGACTTCCAAATGATTATCACTTGTATTTGTTAAAGTTATTGGAAGGTGACGATCTTGCAATAACTTTTCTATTGTGATAGATATCTTTTTGTGATAATTAAACATATCTTACTTGTGGATAGAATCGCCGATGGAGGCAATCCACACAGGAGCTTGTGGATCGAATCACTGATGGAGGCAATCCA
The DNA here is from genome assembly GCA_027943335.1 of Chamaecyparis obtusa. Taxonomy (NCBI): domain Eukaryota; kingdom Viridiplantae; phylum Streptophyta; class Pinopsida; order Cupressales; family Cupressaceae; genus Chamaecyparis; species Chamaecyparis obtusa. Next base: position 682,604 of record BSBK01001834.1, on the reverse strand, counting down.
CACCTTAGCTCATGAGTTTGTTGATAGAATCGCCGATGGAGGCAATCCACACAAGAGCTTGTGGATAGAATTGCCGATGGAGGCAATCCACACCTTAGCTCATGAGTTTGTGGATAGAATCACCGATGGAGGCAATCCACACAGGAGCTTGTGGATAGAATCGCCAATGGAGGCAATCCACACCTTAGCTCATGAGTTTGTGGATAGAATCGCCGATGGAGGCAATCCACACAGGAGCTTGTGGATCGAATCGCTGATGGAGGCAATCCACTTGGGAACTGTGGATAGAATCGCCGATGAAGGCAATCCACCTGGGAACTGTGGATAGAATCGCCGATAGAGGCAATCCACCTGGGAACTAACCTTCACAATTTATGAACTTATTGTGATTTACATTATTATCTTCCCTAGCTAAGAGGGAGTGTTGAAATTGATAGCATCGTTCAGATAATTATATTTGTATATATTAATATATATATATATATATATTGGGAAAATTATATACATATTAATATACACATATATTATTGAATTAAGTCTATCAATATATATCTGAAATATTAAATATTAACAATATCCGATAGTGATCGGATTGCATAAAAGTATTAGGATACCCGATAGCTATCGGGTTTATTTACTAACCAATAACTATCGGTATTCCTAACTACAACACGACAAATATACTCAGTGCATTATATGTAGCGCGACAATGTTAAATTATACTCAGCACATTACACAACGCTTACAATGTTAATTAACAGTCTTAACGATAATGATATAACAGTCTTAACGGTAGTTTGATGAGTTGTGACTCATTCATGAGTCACGCCTCATCAAATTAGACTGAACACATTCGTATATATTTGCAATGTGCTGTTTAACATTAGACACCGAATATAGAAAAACAATACAAGTCTCTCTCTTCTCCAATCTGCAGAATATTAATATAATATAATTAGATATATCTGCAGAATATTATTACAATATAATTAGATATAGATATTAATATATTTGATCCAAATTTATCCATACATTCTTGATCCAAATTTAACAGATGTTTCGTAGCTTCAGTCGAATAAACACTATGAGTCAATACTTTTGAAGATATGTATATATATATTTAGTATATATGAGATGTATATATATATATATATATATTATTATGTAAATATTAGAGAAATTAATATAATACTCAAGAGATATTATATATATATATATGTATGTATATATATAATAATAATTGTCATTATATTAATTACATATTAATGAACAGACATGTCTCATGAAGGGACATGTCTCTTCTTGGCTCATTCTCAATATAAATACAAGAGATTGTTGCATTTGGAAAACACATATAATGAGATAGTGCTATTACATTTGCAATGATCCTAAAACCTTAACAAGAATAATAAAAGCAAATAGCATATCAAATGCAAATCACAAAGCTCACAATAGAGTAATAACACATGAATTTTCATAAGTGGAAAGCCCTCATAGGGATGAAAAGCCACTCGCAAAGTGTAATGTCTCCAACACAAAGCAAGACAATTAACAACAGTTGGCTGTCCTTTCCTTGGATTACCCAAGAGGAAGTGGACATAGAGCTTCATTGCTTAAGAAATGAAGTCCTTGGCTTGTTCTAAATTCAAATTTTAAGTTGAGTGCACGTCTTTTGATGCAACTTAAGTGAACTTAAGCTATTTCTAAGTGAACTAAAGTTATTCTAGGTTAGGCATGTCTTTTTAGGTAATTTAAGTGATGCCTACCAAGGGACTTAAGTTATTCCCTCTTTTATGTACTTAAGTGACTTAATAAATCCATAGCGAGTGAACTCTTGAGAAGTGTATTCATCTCCTTTGTCTGATCTCAGACACTTTAGGCTTTTACCGGTGTCCTTTTCCACTCGAGCCTTGTAGATTTTAAACATGTGAAATGCCTCTGATTTTTCTCTGAGAAAGAGTGTCCACATCATTCTTGAGAAATCATCTACAAAAATCATTAAGTACCGGTTTCCTTAGTAGCTCTTTGTTCTCATAGGTCCACACAAATCTGTGTGCACAAGATCTAAAACATTTTCAGCAGAGAAAGATTTACTGCTGAAACTTGTTCTTGTCAGTTTTCCTAACTGACAATCTTTACAAACACCTTTGATGGGTTTTGTAATCTTAGGGAGTCCTTTAACTGATTTCTTCTTTCTTACTTTGACAATACTGTCAAAGTTTATGTGGCAGAGCCTCTTGTGCCACAACCAACTATTGTCTTCTTTGGATACAAGACAGATTTTGCTTGATTCTTCTTTGACTGATGCAATAAGACAGACTCCTTCCATTGAGTCCAGGTAGACCAGGTTTCCTTTTCTCTTTCTACTAGTTGCAACATGAGCTCCAGATTGGTTCTTGACAACACAAGAAGCTTGCCTGAATTCCAACAGGAATCCCTTGTTGTTTAGTTGTGCAACACTTATTAGGTTGTACTGAAGTCCTTCTACCCAATACACATCCTCACAAACGGCATTGTTGCTGAGTGCAATAGAGCATTTACCTTTGATAGCATAAGGAGCATTATTTCCAAGGGTAACCGATCCACCATCATTGAGCTTTAAGTTGATGAACTTATTCTTATCACCGGTCATGTGATGAGTGCATTTGCTGTCAATGATCCAATCATCATGCTGATGAGATCTTGAGATAAGTGTCATTTCACTTACCACTGGGCTCTCTTCTATTATTGCAACAAATGCAATTTTTGGATCTTCAGAGTCTTTAGATTCATTGTCTGTGACTCCTTCTGCAAGATAGCACTCCTTTTCTTTATTCTCGAACCGGTTGCTCTTGTCTTTGTTGTCATTGTCTGGACATTTTGCAGCAATATGTCCTATCTTATTGCAAGAGAAACATTTCAGAGGAAGCTTTCTTTTATACTTCCCTTTTCCTCTGGGAAATCTGCTAGCGATGAGTGCTTCAAACTCATCTTGCTCCATCTCTTCTGAGAGCAGATTCTCAACAAGATTACCAATCTTACCGGTAGAGAAGTTACCGGTTTCTCTTCCCTTTTTAGTGGAAGAGGTATTGACAGAAGACTTAAAAGCTGCTTCCTGAATGGGTAAGCTATTATCAAAATTACTCAATTCAAATGCAGTCAACTTACTGATTAGGGAGTTTAGAGTGACTTGATCTGTGGTCACCGATCTGAGCTCTTGAATGGTAGAGATCTTGATGGCATATTGAGGTTTGAGCATTCTCAGTATTTTGCTAACCACCTCCTCTTCACTGAGCTTTCTTCCAGCGCTTTTGATGGAGTTGATCACTTCTTTGATTCGGTTGCTGTATTGCTCAATGTCTTCTCTTTCATTCATCCTCATGTCATCATACTTTCCTTTGAGGCTCTCAATCTTAGCTCTTTGTACGTTTGGGTCGCCTCCATAAACTAGTTGCAGCTTGGCCCATATCTTGTGACCAGTTTCCAGGTTTTCAATTTCAGCATAGACATGGTCTGGCAGCGTGCTGGCTATCATATCCATGACAGTTGTGTGCTCTGTCTTGATCTTTAATTCATCAGGAGTTAGGGTACCAGTGGGTTCACTGTAATCAGTGGTTACATGAGTCCAATATTGATCTCCGGTGGTCTTCATGTATAGCTTCATTCTGCTGCACCACTGAGTAAAGTTTTCCTTTGAAAACTTTGGTCCTTCCTTTCTCATCATCTTAACTTTTTCTTTATGCGGTTAAGTAGTAAAGAAAAGAAACCCGAGGCTCTGATACCAATTGACAGTCCCAACCGGTGCTGAGAGGGGAGGGGTGAATCGACACCTATAAAATCTTATAAATAAATCTGATGAAGTGTACTTATAACTGCCAGCAACATAGATTCAAACATAAGAATAGCATCAAGCAATCACCCACAAAGTAACACCAGATTTATCATGTGGAAACCCAAATCGGGTGAAAACCACGGTGTGAGGAAACCTCACAAATTTTGCACTCTTCTGAAGTGCGCCCTGTTAGGAGCCTTCCCTGTTAAAGGATTATAACACACTATTAGATGCGACCCGGTTAAAGGATTTGATACAATGAGGCCGGTTAGTGTCTGTCTGGTTAGAGGACTTAGAACACCTAAAAAGATGTCACCTGGTTAAGGGATTTAGTACAAGGAACTTGTTAATGTCCACCCAAAATACTGAGATTTAGCTATTGTAATTGTAAGAAAACAATAGAAGGATTGACCTTTTACAAATGGCTTTGCATAGCTTGATAAGATCTCTGTTCTACTCAACTGAGAAACATCATCGGTCGCTGCAGGTATGTTCTCCTTTCCTATTGTGCTTCTCTGTACACTCTTCTCTCTTCTCTTTTCTATTCACCTTAGCTTTTCAGCGTACAAGTTCACTTTTTGCTTTGGCAAAATGAGGGCAAACTATATTCTTGATAGGCAGAAGAATATATAGAGTCCTTGCCCCAGTTGCGCTTCTCATGCATGACCTAATTACAAATATCCTTCAGATTCATCACCTAGTGGAGTATTAGTTCATTGAGGAAACATCTGATGCATGCCCTTGCCTTCCCGGCTTTATGAAGAAAACAATAGATGTGTGTCAAGCACCTTTCTTTCGCATGAGATAACTCCATGTTTTAAAGCCACAAACTCCGGCTTTAAAACCTTCAAACGCACCTTGCACCGATCATTTTAATTCAAAGTCTTCCGGATTTAGTGCAGTAAATCCCGGTCAAAGAGTTGGTTAAACAGATAGTTGACTATGACTTCCCCGGTTCATCTTATCATACCGAAGTCTTCACTTGATCGGTTGAGATCCTTATGTTGTGAACAGGTAAGAGTGTTGACCTGTCACCTTTCCTTCCTTTGTTTACCGGTTGCATCCTTTCCTTGGTCTTTGTAATTGTTTATCGGTTGCCTCTACCTTGGTGATTGGTGGCTTCTGATGAACATGAATGATCTCTTGTTCATTGCAAGGTGTCACCGGTTGTTAAACCAGTCTCGTGTCACCACACACAGAATTCACAAATCCAACACCAGTGTCCTCCTTAGATCTTTAGACCTTAGATTGAGATGTCAAAACACCTCTTTCCTCTTTTGCTAATCAATGACAATACTTAATTGCCATGTACTGGTAGCAAACTTACCGGTTACCATTTCTTAATGCCAACATGTGCAGGTAGTGACAGGTTCGACACTATGGGATGTGTGGGTCACTATGGTTGGGATGGTGACAGTGTGTTCGGGTTTGCTCAGTGGATGATGATTTCTGCACAGGAGTTTGCAGGTGATTACAGGGACATTACTCCATTCTATCCTTGGGATCTAGGTGTACTTCTGTGTTTTATTTTTTGAGATTGCTCAGGGACAAGTAATTTCAGGGAGGGAGGATTGTAATATCCCCATTTGAGCGAGCATTGGAGTTAGTGGATTTGGCCTATCATTGGATCCTTGTAGGCTAATTCTGGTGATTAGAGGACCCTGTTGTGGGTTTTGGCCCTGTTTTGAGAGACTTACTATTTATAGTAAGTTAATATATGGTTCTATTGAACTTAGATGATTTAGAGGAGTTACATGATGCTCTCAGATTTTATTTCTGGCTTCCGGTATGGACTCCAAGATTCTTGGAGGGAGCGTATATTTTTAGTAAGTCACCCCGTCAAGTTCATTCATCATCTTTCATCATCAGGATCACTCTTGTGCTGTTAGGTTTTGATTTTGATGCTTCCTTTGTCGTTTTCGCAAGATGGGTGAATTATGATTATTATTTAATTGAATTGGCTAAGGTTGCTATTTTTATTGGAATTGTCTATTGGGCACCTTGGTGTTATAGCTCGTTGGAACCGGGTTGAGTAGTTTTAAATCTTGAGCTCATAAAACAAGGACCCTATGTGTCAGAATAGTATTATTTTAATGAAAGGGTCATTTTCAGCATTAAAGTGAAGAGAAATATAATAGTTTATTATATTTCAAATGTGCACATAAAGTAGTCTTTTGTAAGTGAAAAGTGTGTGAGAGAAGATATTTCTTATTATAAAAACAATGCTTTGGGCAAAAACAATTCATTCAATGATATTCTATTATGCAAATCATCTTCGGTGAAAATCAAATTTGCAGAAGAGCTTAGGGTTTGGTCTTTTTTTCTTGAAGAAACGTCAATTTCTTCTGAAGAATTTGTGCACTTTGAATTGGTCTCAATACCAATGAATTGTGTTGCTGGTTGTATTTGGTTAGTGTATTAATGGATGTTGTACGGTTATGAAGGAGTTCGTATTTAATTAAGAGGGCAGCGTATCATTGTTTGAGCTGCGTGAGGTTTAATGGAATGTTGCCATTACAATTTACCTTCACCAATTTGTAACGCAAGGAGTCTAAAAGCTTGGAAGCCATTACATGCTGCTAGCGTAAACTTCCAGCAAGTTTCAAATTATTCCTTGAGGCTGCGTCACTTTATCAGACTTGCTGCAAATTGTTTCAAGTTAAGAGCCAGCTAGGCTCTTTACACTGTTTGACAACTTGACACTGTGTGAGGCTTAAATTCAATGGCAAGCAGTGCAGGTCTTTGCAAAAATAAATATAATGTAAAATCTGAAAAGCAACCTCTTCTCACAATAATTTAATGATACATTCAATGGTGATCAGCTACGGGACTTACAGAAAGAACATGAAGTGGGCAATTAGCTGTATATGATTGGCTTACAATTGGAGTCCATAAAATCCCTAGAAGATGTTCTCTTCAAGTTGGAAGAATTAGCAACATATTTGTCCAAAGTAAACCAAGTAGATTGGAGACTTCTTGATTGGGCCTTGCAGCCCTCAATGCTCGGCCCTCAATGCTCGTTTTGGTTCAGCAGAAGTTTATGGAACATCTACATAAAGATGTTGGGCTTGCAGTTGCTTCACGTTTTGGTGAGGTCACACAAATAACAGCTCCTATAGCACCCTATAATGATGATGTGATGAGGAAAGTTGTGCAGCTGATTGTGAAAAGCTTTTAGGGGTTACATGATGACAAAGGCCCTGCCTTTGTTAAGATGGTTAAGATCTTAGAAATTATGACAAAGGTCAGAACATTTACCATTATGATTAACCTTGAATGTAATGTTTTTATTCTTCAAATGTTTCAATGCTTCTTGGCTTAAATCAAGAAGCATCATCCAGACAATGCAAGGGCTTGCATGCACACCGTGATGTCCTTAATCCTTGATGAAAATGATGAAATATGCAAGCAAATGCAATCACATTTGTTATCCATTTGGAGGAAGGAACAAGCTGTACCCCCTATTGCTTATGAGTTCTCAAGAAGATTGGTTGAACATAAAATTGAAAGGTTCAAGGAGCACACGACTGAAAATGAATTGAGATCAATGGGCTTACAACTTATAAAATCTCCGAAAATGAGCAAGAATCGAATGAGAAGAGAGCAGATTTGTTTCACATGTCAGCGAACCTGGACACCTAATCATGTTCGTGGGGATTGTAATGAGGATAAGGCAGTGAAAGAAATTAAGACCAACAATGAAGAAGATGAATTTCACAGATTTGCCCCCACAAAATAACACAAATATTGGTGGCGAAGTGGATTCAAATATTGTTCGAAGTATGGGTTATACAAATCTCTAAATTGGCGACTTTGAGGTTGTAATTGATAGACATTTAGTCGAGGACAGTCTTACACAATGTGAGAGCATGTTGGTATCTCAAGATGTTTCCAAAGTAGTTTATGAAACTTCACATCATGAGAAATTGTTTGAAAATGATGATATAGCAGCAACCTTAACTTTGCATGCAAATCATTCAAACAAGGATATGGAGGCCTATGATGACATGGATAACACCTTGTATGTGACAAAAACCTACCTGTTAGGAGCAAACTCAAACATTCAAACGTTAGGAATAAACAAGATATTCGATATTAATCTAACATTTTATGAACTTGCAAAACCAAAACAAAGGCCTCCACGACAACCTCCGATGAGCATGAAGCAAGTGCACCCAAGACTTGCTTGATTTAAGCTCTTAGAGATGGTTGTGGGTGTGCTCTCCCAACACAATAAACTAAATCCCACTTTGATTGAAAATAAATGATGAATGCGAGAAACTAAATGCAAACTAGGTGAAGATGGTATTGAATGAACTCAAGAACTAGTCGCAAGCATTCAATATGAACGAAAGAAGTAGAGATTAGCTAAATGCAACTATCTACCATGAATGCAAACAACTACCAAACATGTTAGATAGAATCACTAAATGCAAATGAATCAACAAACTATCATAATAACTCTAAATGCAAAAGATGGATGATTTACTTTTGGCAAGACTCCTATTTATAGGATTTTGGAGGGCTGGGGTGAGGTGGATCACATGTGGTGTCCACATAGGTGCCACATGAGGGACACATAAGCCATGCAAGAGTCCAAGTTTCCTCACACATGTGTGAGGAACTTGAGATGTGATGGGTCAATGTGTACTTTAAGTACAAATGTAAGAGGAAAAAGTCCATTTTCATGTTTTTGGAAGGTGTAAGAGGTGTCATAAAAAATTGTAAGAAGTCTTGTTTAGACAATTTTTAGCAATTTTTGAAAAGACAAGTTTTGGAAATTTGCTCACATGTGTGAGCAAATAATTAAGACTAATGGGTGTAGGAATCTAAAAACGAGCCTTAATAACCTTAGTTAATTAGCAAGCAGGTCTATTTGTTGAGAGTGATGGGAGTAGGGTAGGATCTAGGTCTAGATTTAGAATTAAACTAATAAAAAATTAGATTAATCATGGTTTAGAAGAATAATAGAATGTGAGGGGAATTATTAAATTGAGGAAAGGTATTGAATAAAATTTAATACACTTAAAGAGGGTATTTAAATTAAATTTAAATGCTATAGAATAATGAACCAAATTTAATTAAATAAGTAGAAGAATATAACAAAAATAATGTTAAGGGATGATTCTGTGAAGGGGTTGATGAATCATGTGTCCTTTTTAGCAGCAACTCACTTATGCATGATGGTGATTTGGATGACCAATCAGAAAATGCATTGAAGAATCAACTGAGAGTTACTGAAGATATGGTTGTTGCAGCTTTAGTATGTTATGATGACACTCATAGGATCATTGAGGATCTCTTTAGGAAGGCTCAAATGGAAAAGAGGCAAAGGGGAATGGAAGGTGATTCTTTTGTTGCGAATTTGCAAGTGGTCAAAGCAGCCTTGGAATCTTTGACATCAAATTATTTATGTCTACTTTTAGACAGGGATTACATTTTAAAGGTTGCCGAATATATGTTGATCATTTGAGGAATAAAGAGGATGAGGTCTATTGAGCTTAATGTTGCTCAAGAGACATTGGATAATACTCAAGTTGCCCTTCAAAAAGTGCAAAACCAGATTTTGGTCACTAATCAGTTTAGGGAACATGAGAATAGGAAAATGACAGTTTTCAGGGAGGTGATCAAGGAACTTCATAGCATTTAGCAGTCTTATGATTTGGATAGTTGTCCCCAGAGATCAAGTAACAAATTTTTGGAACCGCAAAAACTTCAATATGAGTTGGATAACATTTAGTTGGTTGACAATTTGTTGTTTGAGGTGGATGCTGATGGGCATTTGATAATCCACTTTTTGAGCTGGATGAGGAAGATCTTTTTGATTTCTGTGGTGAGGATGGGATTGATTGCAGGATGTGGGACCCCGATGTAGTTTCTAGTGATGAATTCTGGTCATAGGATTGGAGTGGTGGATCGATTCCAAGAGTTAGTACCGCTTCTCATTCTTTGATCAGCTTATACTTGGGTTCAGATTCTAACTTACATATGAGTTGGAGGGATTTTATGGTTCAACAGCTGAATAGATTTTGGTTGAGGATTGATGGGAGTTATATTTTGATCATAGGGGATGGGTTTTGAGCCCCTTCCTTACTCATGACACCTATGTACTCAGGGGCATTTCAGATTGATGATTGTAGTATTAGCCTTCCTGCACATTTGGTATTCATTTCAGCTCTTGAGCAGTTTGATTCCTACATCAACAGTTTAGGATGGGCAATTATGATCTATTGTAGGATGGGTAGTATGCATTTCCATGGGAGATCACTCACAGATGGAGAGTTGTCTAGTGTAGATAGCTCCTTGAGACATTTCTATCTCCTTATATCTGATGTTCGTGATAGCATGATAGTTTGGGATCCTAGTAGTAGTATGTTTGATGCATTTTTGTTGTGGGGTATTGATGAGTGGCTTCACAATTCTGGACATGTTTGTATCAGAGTAGCACAATGACTTGGTGGCGCAACCCTTGAGGTTGGTATGGGATCCAGGCATTTTGGTCACAACATGCGGATACAAATTGCTTGAGGGCAAGCAATCTCTGGGAAGGGAGGATTATAATGTCCCCTTTTCTAGTTCATTATTTCCTGATGCATCATTAGCCCTTTTCACCATGGTCCTGTGGGATAACCAGGACTTTGTAGGGATCAATGTGAGTTTTGGCCTAGGTACTTTCAGTTTCAGACCAATTAGATTGATTTAAAAGGGTTTTTAGGATAATTACTATTTATAGTAAGTCAATGGGGTTCCATATTTTTGACATTTCAGTATTAGACTTGGAGCAGCTCGTTGAGACCTTTCCAACAAGCTATCACACATATTGTTCCAAGTTCGATTGGTTATTTATTTTAATGCCAAAAGATTCAATAGTTATTTAATAAAGTGACTATTAAATTAAGGCACATATTAATATGTCACTTTATTATTAAAAGGGCTATTTATTCTCCTAAGTCAAAAAAGGGAATTTATTAATAAAAGAATAAAAGGATGAAGAGATAGGCAGGGGAAACTGAAGAGTCACTGCACTGGGCATTAAAAGAAGAAAGCTTGATTCATTTCAATAGACTTGGATATGTTTTGATTTCTGATTTCTCTTGGAGAGATGTGGGAAGCTATCAACTTTCTATTCAGAAACTTGAGGACAGAAACCTTCCAGCTTTCTCGGTGGATTGGACGAAAACCCAGTTCATCACTTGAAGTGGATTCATGACGGAATTCACATTGCATTTCAGGTTCATTTCTTGTTATCCAATTCGGCTATAGTTTCTATATTTAAGATTGGATTATGTTGTTGTACTCCTGAATATTAAATGCAATAACATTTCTGAGTATATATTATCTGAGAATTTTTTGGTATTCTGAAACCTTTTGCATGAGTTTATCTGTTTATATTTCTGAAAATTACTTTAGAGATTTTGGGGGGAAAATATCCGGTTGGGGATATTACAAGATCTAACTATCAGGTAACACAAATAGAACACAATGTATACGTGGAAACCCTCATTGGACAAGTCCAAAACAAATTAATGCTTTTATATAAAATCTTCTTTTACAAAGGGCGTAAGTTCTGGTGGTACCCTAAATTTTGAGAATTTAGGAGTCCCAATCCGTTATCAAGAAGCAAGTTTCTCCATACTAAAAAAATCAAAGGAAGATTTATGACACAAATAAATAGAACTAACTAATCAAAGCCTTCAGAAAATGTTGGAATTTTAACCTACTTCAAAGATGATGCCGATAGAGGCTGAAGATGGGCGCATTTTAAAAATCTAAAAATGACCCAGTTCGGGAAATCAAATGTCCAAGCTCCAGTAAACATCTTAGCTTTTCACGAGGTGTTTTGGGTTTTTCAACCATGTCCAAATCCGAAAGATAGGTAGTTATTAGTTAATTTTCTGATTAGTTTTTTCAAAAGAAGTTTTTATATTTTAGCATAGGGTGGTGTCTCTCCACCCTAAAGGGATGTGAAAACCATTCATCCACATATATATGTGGTGTAAAATGTAAAGGTAAAAAAGAATCATCAACAATGTAAAAAATTATTATTTTCTACTACACTTTCTGCAAGTGATCTATTGTACATAAGACTTTACGGAGTATTAATATAAATTAATTATTTTCTCTAATTTTGAGTTATGGATTTGATCGTTCCTAATTGATCAGTCCTTTGTGATTTTGTCTCCAGAAGATAAAGCTTCTTTAAAACTTTATGTTTGGAAATTATTGCCATTATTTTTCAATTTGATAATTAGAATTATTAGGCTCTATTAATTCTATCTTATTGGGCTGATTAAGCTTGGGTTAAATTCAATAAGACTGATTGTAGCATAATAAAATAATCAAAGACATTAAAGAGGAGCAGTTGATAGGAGCATTTAGGTGGTGTTCTCTGTCTCACTTAGTTGTACATAGGATTAAAAAGGAACTGTCTCTATTGCCCAATAGAAGAAAAACACTGATCTATTATCATTAAGTTGAAGTCTCTGTTCAAAAATATTACAAGCAGAAACTAGTCATCAGTATTTATTTCAAACCAAATAATACATTATTTTAAAACATTCTTTCAAAAGCATTTCTATTATAGCATTTAAACAACATTCAATAATTGTGATACTCACAATTTGATTCCTCTCAAGTTCATTTTCTACTTTGAGAGAATCCAAAAGTTTTATATTCAGTTATCTGCTATCAAAAGCCTTTGAACAAATAGATTTGGTTAAGGTATAGGCCCACCAGCCTTGGTCTTGTAGAACCAGAATTGCAGAAGTTCAAACCCCTATTGTGGTTGAACTTGTTCGTTGGCAAAAACAATTGGATTTCCTAACATTGGATTGGTAAGTCTATAGGAAATCTAATCCTTCATTTTTTGGGCACCAACAGATTGGCGACTCTGCTGGGGACTTGTCTATGAAAGACAACATTGAAGATTACCTAGAAGCTCTGGTGATGTAATTAAAACTCTACTAGAGATAAGATCTCAAAAGTAGTAAAGAAATATTTTCCTTGAAGAGAGGTGGCGACTCTATTCAATAAAGCATTTCAATCAGTTACTCTACTGAGGAAGAAGACCCAGGAGGAGATAAGTAAGGTTTTCCTCTTTGAAAGAGGTGGCGACTCTATTGTTAAGAACCTAATGTATAAAGAAACAAGTTACTATCAATTCAGATATTCAGAATGTATCAGAATAAACAATCATTTCAGAGAAAACCATTTATTCCAGATGGTATCAGACCATTGGATCTCAGGGGATTCCATTGTATTCTTTTTAAGTTGCTCCCTAAGTTTTTACAACTTGTACCAAAGTTCCTCGGAGAATGGGATGAATCAGCAGTTGAACATTTGGATGCATTTATAGAGAACTATGAGATTTGTGCAGAAGATCAGGCAATGAAACTAGTTGTCAGTACATTAAAAGATAATGCAAGAGAGGCATATGAATCACTACCTACATAGAGGATCTCATCATGGAAGGAGTTTGAGAAATGGTTCTTAAATGAATTTCATGATGCAAGTGAAGGAGATAATGCTTATTGTGAACAAGATGAAAATAAGAACTGCATTATGGAAGAAGAACCTTATATGTCTCCCTTAGATGAATTTTTCAATTTGGAAAGGTATGAAGGTGAGTCTACAACCCATTTGTTCATAAGGATGGTAAGTATTTATTAGGAGATACCATCAGACATCATGCCTTCACACAAGAAATTTTTGAAAAAACTTTGAGTTGGGAACCTGACTAGTGGTACCCTATATTTTGAGAATTTAGGAGTCCCAATCCATTATCAAGAAGCAAGTTTCTCCATACTAAAAAAATCAAAGGAAGGAAGATTTATTTCACAAATAAATAGAACTAACTAATCAAAGCCTTCAGAAAATGCTGGAATTTTAACCTGCTTCAAAGATGATGTCGATAGAGACTGAAGATGGTCGCATTTAAAAACTCTAAAAATGACCCAGTTCGGGAAATCAAATTTCCAAACTCCAGTATACATCTTAGCTTTTCACGTGGTGTTTTGGGTTTTCGAACAAGTCCAAATCCGAAAGATAGGTAGTTATTAGTTAATTTTCTGATTAGATTTTTCAAAAGAATTTTTTAAATTTTAGCATAGGGTGGTGTCTCTCCACTCTAAAGGGATGTGAAAACCATTCATCCACATATATATGTGGTGTAAAATGTAAAGGTAAAAAAGAATCATCAACAATGTAAAAAACTTATTATTTTCTACTGCACTTTCTGCAAGTGATCTATTGTACATAAGACTTTACGGAGTATTAATATAAATTAGTTATTTTCTCTAATTTTGAGTTATGGATTTGATTGTTCTTGATTGATCAGTCCTTTGTGATTTTATCTTCAGAAGATAAAGCTGCTTTAAAACTTTATGTTTGGAAATTATTCCCATTATTATTCAATTTGATAATTAGAATTATTAGGCTCTATTAATTCTATCTTATTGGGTTGATTAAGTTTGGGTTAAATTCAATAAGACTGATTGTAGCATAATAAAATAATCAAAGACATTAAAGAGGAGCAGTTGATAGGAGCATTTAGGTGGTGTTCTCTGTCTCACTTAGTTGTACATAGGATTAAAAAGGAACTGTCTCTATTGCCCAATAGAAGAAAGGCACTGATCAATTATCCTTAAGTTGAAGTCTCTGTTCAAAAATATTACAAGCAGAAAGTAGTCAACAGTATTTATTTCAAACCAAATAATACATTATTTTAAAACATTCTTTCAAAAGCATTTCTATTAGAGCATTTAAACAACATTCAATAATTGTGATACTCACAATTTGATTCCTCTCAAGTTCATTTTCTACTTTGAGAGAATCCAAAAGTTTTATATTCAGTTATTTGCTATGAAAAGCATTTGAACAAACAGATTTGGTTAAGGTATAGGCCCACCAGCCTTGGTCTTGTAGAGCCAGAATTGCAGAACTTCAAACACCTATTGTGGTTGAACTTGTTCGTTGGCAAAAACAATTGGATTTCCTAGCATTGGATTGGCAAGTCCATAGGAAATCTAATCCTTCATTTTTGGGCCCCAACAGGTTCAACCTACTAGAGGCACCAATCCCTCATTCAATTTGTGAGCACTTACTAGAGGCACCAACCCCTCATTCTATTTGTGAGCACTTGCCCACTAGAGGCACAACTCATTCTTTTAGAGGAACGACCCCTCACTCATTTAGAGGTACCAACCCTATATTCAACTTTCCACCTTATCAATGTCGCTTCTACAACAGCTGATGGGTAACCTTTTTTCTCCACAAACTCTCTTCTTCAAACTTCTATTATGATGATAATAAATCTGCCACAAAACTGATGACAATGTCCTCATAAAACTCTTATAAATTTGCCGTACTATTTCCCACAAAACTTTTTCAATATCCTTCATGATGTTGCTGAAAAGTCTTCTTTATTTGTGCATTAAATCCTCCTCACAAGTCTTCTCTTCTAGAATATGATCAATCACATATATCTCCTATATCTTCTCAAAAACTCTGCATAAATCTGTCCATACAAGCCTTCATGAATTTGCATTAGCCTTCAATACAGTCATACTCATAAATTTGTCCATAGAAGCCTTCATAAATCTGCAATAATCTTCTATGTACTCCTCTTCATTGGATTTGTAATCTTACTTTTCATCAATGTTCTAGGTGCATATACTTGGTTGTCTTTAAATAATTAAACATTAGTTAGTTATGAGGAATTAGATGGATGCCATTAGTCCTAATTAAATAATAGAATTATTTAATTAGTTTAGACGAAAAGTTAGTGAAAAGCATTGCTGCAGGTATATGATAATTTTCAGTGTCTACAATTTCCCCCTGATTGAGACAATGCAATTTTGAGCATTCTTTCAAAGAAAATTTGAAAAACTCAGCTGAGGTCATGCACCAACATTACCTAGCAGAATGCAAGATAGAGGTAGGATGCCTCTTCGAGAGATTCTTTATGCATTAAAGGAATGAATGATCTCTTGAAAGAAGAAGAGTGCTAGATGAAAGATGAAATAGGGAGAAAAAGAAGAGTAGTTAGTACATTGTGAAGAATGTTAGTGGATGGTAGATAAGGATTGATCGATGTCACATTTAGATATGCTCAATTGATTAGATAGAGTAGATAGCATGAGATGATTTGCAAATTGATTGATTGATTGAAATTGACTGTTTGATTAATTGATTAATTGACAGATTGATTGATTGATTGATTGAAGAAACGTTGTCAGTAGAATTGTATCTCTTGGTATTAAGTTACATGTGTTAGGAAGTTGTTAGTAACCGAAGGGCAATCTGTTATGTCGCGACGGTTCAGCCATAACCCTTCGGGTAGTTTATGTATCCTCTCGAAGGACAGAGAGGGGACATAACTGATGATGTTATGTTTACACTAGATGTACCTTGTTATTATTAATGAAGCATGTGGCAGTTCTCTGAAATCTTATTGTATTTGTTATCTATTATCATTGCCTTTAGTATCATGTGTTAAACCCAATTTTCCATAGGCGGTAAATATTTGGCGCCGTTGTCCTTAAAGGATTCTGGGAAATAGTAATGAAGTCTGAATGGCGGAAGGAAAAGAATGGGTTAGACAATAGAAAGCAACCAAGTAGAGGAGGACCAGAACGGGGAACTCTTCGAAGGGGAACGTGCATTAACTATTGACTTCACCGAACTGTTACAGGCATCCATTGAGACATATGTCTGAAGGGAAGCCGAACGAGAAGATGTACCGGAGGGTGCGGTGTGGGATACCCTTCTCGTGATTCGCGCAATAGACTGATTGTTGTCTCATTTTCTTGGGTTATTGGCGCAAACCTTCCTGGCCCTTCTTAGTCGGCGTGAGGAGGTGCACCATGAAACCAAACGGCAACAAATTCTGAGTGATTATTACCGTCGGAGGGAGGAGGAAGAACGAGCTGAATCGCGTCGGAAGGGGAACATGAAATAAACTTTGGGAGGGGAGACTGAATAAAGAGAACATGTTATAACTATGTCCTAAGTGACATTAAGTATGAGAAAAAGAAATTAAATGAATAAAAAGTGTTTTTTAATTTCTATCATGTGTTGTTACTTCCTTGTGGATAAATAAGTAAAATATTTATGCCAAATCAATTGAATAAGAATAGGAATATGAAAAAAGAAGTAGAGGAGTGGGACACTATTAGGAGAGCCGTGTTGTTGCAGCAATAGGCAGAAAGAAGGCAAATATACCGGAGGATTGTTGAAGGACGATCAAAAGAGGCTGAGGGTGAGGTCGTCGAAGAAGGGAATTAGGAGGATTCCATCAAAGAAATTAGAAGTTTACTTGGAAACCTAACCGTAACTCCACGTACGGAGGTGAGGCCCGAAGGAGGGAGAGAGAAGAAGTCGAGGGTAGAGAAGCAGAGGATACTAGTGCTGCCACGAGTATTGAAGTGACCGAGGGGCACAGGGACCAAGGTAGCCTACCAGGTTTAGACACTCCTAGTGGTTCGGAGATTCCAATTGAAGAAGTACAAAACACTTCGAGTAATGGGACACCGTTGATAGTATCAACACAGCCTGCAGTGTCAACACACTCTGCAGTACCAAAACAACTGACCGTACCAACACAGCCAACACCTACACTAGCCATCATGGTGGGGCAAAAGCAAAAACTACCCAAGTTCACGGGTGAGGGGAAAGAAGATCCCGTGCGACACTGCAAAACCTGCGAGACGATCTAGACAGCCAACAGGGTGATAGATCAAGATGACTGGGTAAGGCAGTTCCCAGCAACCCTGAGGGGAGTAGCCATTGACTAGTATTCTGATGTTGATAAAACAAAGGTGGCCACATGGGTGGACCTAAAGGAGTTTCAAGTAGAGTTCTGACTACTCAGAGATGACAATGAAATAGTGGCAGAGATCTACAATACCAAACAACAAAAAGATGAAACAATCCGTGAATACACATGACTCAAAGAATTGGTGGGAAAAATGGAGCGTCCACCAGCGGATGAACTGAAGAAAAGATGGCTCATCGAGGGCCTGAAGCCTGCTCTTCGGAGAAAAATGAAGATAGTACCTCTAGCATCATATAGCGATGCTTACAATCAAGCAATGGATCTGGAGAGTGAAAGCAAAATGACAAAGAAAAAGAAGAGTAAATCATCAGATGACGTCAATGACGATGATTCTGACAGAGAGAGTAGCAACGAAGAATTGAGCAAGAAAATACAAGCTCTCCGAAAAGATATGCTTCGTATGATGAAGGAATTCAAACCCATGAAGAGCAACCCCTCTCGAAATGACGAAGGGGACTTGTGTACAGACTGCAAGGAAGGTCACACGAAGGGCTCTTGTCTGAAGAAGCAATTTTGCGACATCTGTCAAATTGCCAGGCATTCCACTGAGGAATGTCCATACAACATGAAAACAAGAGAGCCTCAACAGATCCTAATGACGTTGGAAGCTTCTACCTCAACTGCGGGGAGGACAAACACAAACACCAATATGGCATCGTTTGGCGGTTTCAGGAATAACCGGCATGGGGGAAGAGGTGGAAATAATGGAAACAACAATAACAATAACGGGGGTCGTAGCCATATCCAATATGATGCAAGTGGATGACCAATGATACACTGCCATAATTGTAACTAGTGGGGGCACTTTGCAAGAGATTGCATGAGGGGAGAAGTGCCACAATTTCTATGCAGGTGGTGTGGTCCGGGAGACCACGATGATGTGAAGTGTCCAAAGCAGGGAGTAAATCTTTTGAACATGGAAGGCAATTGGGAGGAGATCCTCGTCGTCACTCAATCGCAGGCAAAGAAGGCTACTGGTTCAGGAGAATCAAGGTCAGGAACAAGACCTCAGGAGTACACTAGGGTCACTGGAAAGCCTTGGATGGATTTGAGAGGTGATTTGATATTGTAATAGACCAATAATGGTCATTTGGTGATGTTTTGTAATGATTGATAATCCTTTGTAAAGGATCATGCTATGTAAGCCTCAATGGCATTAATAAGACTAAAATGTACCTAGGGGTCACTATGTTGATCCTAGGTTATTGGAATTAGAATAACGACCTATAAAGGTCCAAATGAATGTGAAATGGCCAATAGAGCCTTTAAATGATGCAAATGCACTAAAAAGTGCCAAAATTGTAATTTGCCTAAAGCTGGCAAAAGAGGCCTTTAGAGGCTAGTGTGTGAGGGTTTCAAAGTAGTTTGGAGGTTTAAGGATAGGATGAAGTTATAATGAACCTTTAAAAAGTTAATAGAAATGATATAAATTCCTAGAGGTTAAGTGTTGTCAAAGTTGGCAACTTTATTGACAACTTTGACAACCCAAACTAAGCATAACAGTTAGTAACTAATTGTTACCGGTTATGTGGAGGTTATAAACCTCTTTGAAAAGCTTATAGAGAGGGAGAGGTGTGAGTTCTTGAGGATAGAAGAGTCTAGGGAATAAGGTAGGCGTGGAAGAGTGAAGAAAGACAGTGTAACATACACTTTGTGCAATAAAGATGTAAATTCTTCATGACTGTCCCTGTCTCTGCCTGTGAAGGCTACAGTCCACATTTTGGATGCTTAAAACTTCTTTTTCATTGCTAATATGGTTAGAAATGGATGGATTCAATATGTTTATTCATTTAGATGTTGATTTGAATGGTTATTGTGAGATTTAAAGGTGATTAAACCCTGCTAAACGTGACTGTTCCTGAACAATGATCTAGAGTAACAGTCAATTGTTTTTGAGACAATGGTGTCTTGTTTAGATTCTTCACTTCCATGGTGGATATGGGATGTAGAGAGGAGTTGTTTTATGTATTCAATACTTTCCATGAAGTTTTTTTGCACGGATGAACCAAGAAGAGATGAAAAGATCTCTGATTGACACAGAAGTGCTGATTGGGGGTCACTAGTTTTGGGACCAGTCATGGTCTGGGAGATTCGTCCATTGGAGGGCCATATTTTATGACTTGGATGGTCATGATATGATTAGGGGATGGTGTTGGATCCACTGAATGGATCGAGAAGTGTGTGGAGGTGCTTGGTTGTGCTTGGTTGTGGAAGCCCTAAGGTTCTAGGCCTACAATTGAGGGTTTGTTGTTGGGTGATTAAAACTTGTTGTCTACTCTTGAAAAGTGTAAAATCCTTTGTTTGGGAAGGTAACTAAACTCTGTTTTTGGGTTAGGAAGTTTGGGAGTGAGTTTTGATAGTACTCGCTTTGTATTTGGAGGCCTAAGAAGAAGGCTAATTATAGTACACCATCAATTGTTTGAATAGATGGACCAAAGGAACAGTATGTGGTTTTGGGATATTTTGTAAAACTATGAAAAGGGTATCCTAATATGGTTTTATTTTCCTAAGTGTTTTGGAAAAGATTTGCAAAAAGCTTGAAAACCGTGTTTGGCAGGGCTACTAGGGGATTAAGCCTAGTTTAGCACCCGGTTTGGAATTCTTGGCTTGCTAAAGTGATTTGGTTGGATCCAATAGATGGATTGAGGGACATGAAGATGTTTTACATGGTGTAGAGTGGGTGGTGGCACCATAAACCATTTGTGCACTCTGATTTGGTGGAGGTTGTGATGGATCAAAGGAGATGATCCTTGTGGAGAACTAGTTGATGTTTTGTGAAGAACATTCATGAAGTCCCTATTGATTGCAGAATAAGTCTACCATTCCCTCCTTTGCATCAAGTGGTATCAGAGCGAGTAAGTTCTGGGATTTAGAAGTTTGAAGGTCCATTGAAGAGGCCTTGGAGTTGAATTATCCTCCTTGTGTTTGCCAAAGTGGTGACTGGAAACCAGAAGACTCCTAGGATGGGGAAGATGTTCCTAACAAGGTCAGAGAAGAAGATGTACTATGCTTTCAAAGAGTACATGGAAGATGAGAGGAAAAGAGATCAAGAAAAGAAGAAAAGAGAACAAGCCAAGAAGAGAGAAGAAGAAGAAAGGTTGAAGAACCTTGAAGAAGCTCTGGATAAGTGTATTGAGAAGTGGGACAAAATAGCAATACTCTTGGAGCAAGAAGCAGATGAAGATGAAGAAGTTTAGCAGCAGATTGTCCATGAAGGGATAGAGGAACCTAGGGGCAAAGAGGTTCTAGAGGCTGAATTAGAGATTGAAGATGAAGTTACTAATCAAAGCAGCATTGACTCAAGTCTTGAAGGGCTTGAAACTGAAATTTTTTTGCAGGTAGGGGCAATGATGTCTCCTTTGGTGACGAGTGATGATGAGCAGTGTGACAGCATGGTTGTAGAGGGAGCCAAGATGACTAAGGAGTTGTTGGTATGCCGAGGAGAAAGGCATGAGGTGGAAGACCAACAAGAGGTGGTAGTAGGGGTGAATGAACTTGCCTATGAGGTCATGAGTGTGGCTATAGACGCAGCCATAAATGCTGAAGACAGTTTGGAGTACCTAGAGGAGAGACATGATGTGCAAGATGCATTGGTATCTATGAGGAGAGACTTAAAACTTGAAGATGAGGAAGAGTTAAAGGTTGCAGCAGTAGTCTCTTGGTTTGAGGATAAGGATGAAAAGAACAATGAGAAACAGAATATGGTTTACCTTTTGCCCATGGCAGGCAATCAGATTTTGCGGATGTTTGAGCACTTGTTGGAGCAGCATCATGCTAAGATGTCATGGATCACTAGTGTGGATCTCTATAAGCCAAAGGTGAAGATTAAAGGTTTCATTTGCTGACGTGTTTGTATTTGCAGGTTTCCAAGAGGACTTGGAAAGTTTTCAAAGTTGAGTACGCTGCAAGAGCACCAAGGTCAGGAACAAGACCTCAGGAGTACACCAGGGTCATTGGAAAGCCTTGGATGGATTTGAGAGGTCATTTGATATTGTAATAGACCAATAATGTTCATTTGATGATGTTTTGTAATGATTGATAATCCTTTGTAAAGGATCATGCTATGTATGCCATAATGGCATTAATGAGACTAAAATGTACCTAGGGGTTACTAGGGGTCATGTTGATCCTAGGTTAGTGGATTTTGAATAATGACCTATAAAGTTCCAAATGAATATGAAATGGCCAATAGAGCCTTTAAATGATGCAAATGCACTAAAAATGCCAAAATTGTAATTTTCCTAAAAATGGCAAAATAGGTCTTTAGAGGCTAGTGTGTGAGGGTTTCAAAGTAGTTTGGAGGTTTAAGGATAGGATGAAGTTATAATAAACCTTTAAAAAGGTAATAGAAATGATATAAATTCCTAGAGGTTTAGTGTTGTCAAAGTTGGCAACTTTGTTGACAACTTTGACAACCCAAACTAAGCGTAACAGTTAGTAACTAACTGTTACTGGTTATGTGGAGGTTATAAACCGGTTTGAAGACCTTATAGAGAGGGAGAGGCGTGAGTTTTTGAGGAGAGAAGAGTTTAGGGAAGAAGGTAGGCATGGAAGAGTGAAGAAAGACAATGTAACATACACTTTGTGCAATAAAAATGTAAATTCTTCATGACTGTCCTTGTCTCATCCTGTGAGGGTACAGTCCCCATTTTGGATGCTTAAAACTTCTTTTTCATTGCTAATATAGTTAGAAATGGATGGATTTAATATGTTTATTCTTTTAGATGTTGATTTTAATGGTTATTGTGAGATTTAAAGGTGATTAAACCCTGCTAAACGTAATTGTTCCTGAACAATGATCTAGATTAACAGTCAATTGTTTTTGAGACAGTAGTGTCTTGTTTAGATTCCTCACTTCCATGGTGGATATGGGATGTAGAGAGGAGTTATTTTATGTATTGAATACTTTCCATGAAGTTTGTTTGCAGTGATGAACCGAGAAGAGATGAAAAGATCTCTGATTGACAGAGAAGTGCTGATTGGGGGTTACTAGTGTTGGGACCAGTCATGGTCTGGGAGATTCGTCCATTGGAGGGCCATCTTTTATGACTTGGATGGTCATGATATGATTAGGGGATGGTGTTGGATCCATTGAAGGGATCGAGAAGTGTGTGGAGGTGCTTGGTTGAGGAAGCCCTAGGGTTCTAGGCTTACAATTGAGGGTTTTGTTGTTGGTTGATTAATACTTGTTGTCTACTCTTGAAAAGTGTAAAATCCTTTGTTTGGGATGGTAACTCAACTCTGTATTTTGGTTAGGAAGTTTGGGAGTGAGTTTTGATAGTACTCGCTTTGTATTTGGAGGCCTAAGAAGAGGGCTAATTATAGTACGCCAGCAATTGTTTGAATAGATGGTCCAAAGGAACAGTATATGGTTTTGGGATATGTTGTACAACTCTGAAAAGGGTATCCTAATATGGTTTTATTTTCCTAAGTGTTTTGGAAAAGATTTGCAAAAAGCTTGAAAACCGGATCTGGCAGGGCTACTAGGGGATTAAGCCTAGTTTAGCACCCGGTTTGGGATTCTTGGCTTGGTAAAGTGATTTGGTTGGATCCAATAGATGGATTGAGGGACATGAAGATGTTTTACATGGTGTAGAGTGGGTGGTGGCACCATAAACCATTTGTGTACTCTGATTTGGTTGAGGTTGTGATGGATCAAAGGAGATGATCCTTGTGGAGACCTAGTTGATGTTTTGTGACGAACATTCATGAGGTCCCTATTGATTGCAGAATAAAGCCCACCATTCCCTCCTCTGCATCAAGTGGTATCAGAGCGAGTAAGTTCTGGGATTTAGAAGGTTGAAGGTTCTTTGAAGAGGCCTTGGAGTTGAATTATCCTCCTTGTGTTTGCCAAAGTGGTGACTGGAAACTAGAAGAATCCTAGGATGGGGAAGATGTTCCTAACAAGGTCAGAGAAGAAGATGTACTATGCTTTAAAAGAGTTCATGGAAGATGAGAGGAAAAGAGATCAAGAAAAGAAGAAATGAGAACAAGCCAAGAAGAGAGAAGAAGAAGAAATGTTGAAGAACCTTGAAGAAGCTTTGGATAAGAGTATTGAGAAGTGGGAGAAGATAGCATTACTCTTGGAGCAAGCAGCAGATGAAGATGAATAAGTTTAGCAGCAGAGTGTCCATGAAGAGATAGAGGAACCTACGAGCAAAGAGGTTCTAGAGGCTGAATCAGAGATTGCAGATGAAGTTACTAATGAAGGCAGCATTGACTCAAGTCGTGAAGGGCTTGAAACTGAAAATATTTTGCAGGTAGGGGCAATGATGTGTCCTTTGGTGATGAGTGATGATGAGCAACATGATAGCATGGTTGTAGAGGGAGCCAAGATGACCAAGGAGTTGTTGGTATGCCGAGGAGAAAGGCATGAGGTGGAAGACCAACAAGAGGTGGTAGTAGGGGTGAATGAACTTGCCTATGAGGTCATGAGTGTGGCTATAGAGGCAGCCATGAATGATGAAGACAGTTTGGAGTGCCTAGAGGAGAGACATGATGTGCAAGATGCATTGGTATCTATGAGGAGAGACTTAAAACTTGAAGATGAGGAAGAGTTAAAGGTTGCAGCAGTAGTCTCTTTGTTTGAGGCTAAGGATGAAAAGAAGAATGAGAAATAGAATATGGTTTACCTTTTGCCCATGGCAGGCAATCAGATTTTGCGGATGTTTGAGCACTTGTTGGAGCAACATCATGCTAAGATGTCATGGATCACTTTTGTGGATCTCTATAAGCCAAAGGTGAAGATTATAAGTTTTATTTGCTGACATGTTTGTACTTGCAGGTTTCCAAGAGGACTTGGAAAGTTTTCAAAGTTTAGGAGTATGGTGCAGGAGCACCAAGGTCAGGAACAAGACTTTAGGAGTACACTAGGGTCACTGGAAAGCCTTGGATGGATTTGAGAGGTCATTTGATATTGTAATGGACCAATAATGGTCATTTGATGATGTTTTGTAATGATTGATAATCCTTTGTAAAGGATCATGCTATGTAAGCCTTAATGGCGTTAATGAGACTAAAATGTACCTAGGGGTCACTAGGAGTCATGTTGATCCTAGGTTAGTGGAATTAGAATAATGACCTATAAAGGTCCAAATGAATGTGAAATGGCCAATAGAGCCTTTAAATGATGCAAATGCACTAAAAATGCCAAAATTGTAATTTGCCTAAAAATGGCAAAATAGGCCTTTAGAGTTAAGTTATTGGTTTGAGTTCGGTTCGAAGTTCGGGCTCGAAGAATCGGTTCGCAAGTTCAACAAAATTTGAAAAGGGGTTTGGGTGCGGGTTCGAAAAAACATGTAAGATTTAAAAAAAAAATATATATATACATATTTATGAAGCCTAGGAGCATGAGTTAAAATTAGAATGTCACATAGTATCATAAAAACAACATTTAAACGACAAAAACACCATAAACTTATAATCCTGCATCATGAATCGTGATCATACCATCATATACTTCAAGTTTAACATCAAAGATTCAAAACATTAAAACTAAAATTATCATATTATCAACTTATTTTTTTGGGGATTTTAAAGTTTTTAAGGTTTGCTGCTTGTGCAATCTGTTCATCAAAACAAGATCAAATATGTTACAAAAGACTACAAATTACTACACAATATGCTTCTACTAATGATATATATTTTTATAAATAAAACATAGCATATTTATGTCAACTGCACAAGTCCATTGAAGAAGTTTCACAAGAACATGCAGCTAGGTTATTTGAGATCATATGTTTAAATTTTACATGGAACATATGTACAAAAGAGGAAGGCTGAGTAATCCAGGATCATGCACTTTGTGGTAAAATGATTATAGATTGCCTTCAAATTCAGACATAGATGTCTTTGCTGCTGGTATCTATTTGGACTTTGGAGTTAAAACAGAATATAAAGACACCCAAACTGGCTGAACCAGGAAACAAAGTAGTACACAGCCCAAGAAAGAAAACAACTGCAATAAGAAAACATGCAAGAGGCCCATAGATCGAACCCTGCCCAGACCCACAGGCGAATTGTCATGTCCCCTTTCTAGAGACATGTTCTTTCATGACGGATTTGCCTATCATCGACTCTCGTAGGCAAATGGTTTGGAGAGAGATTCATTGTGTTGATCATATTGATTGCATTTTGCTGACAGAGCCTACATTCGGTGGAGCCTACGTCCAGTTTGAGCCTACATTCAGTTGTAGTTGGGCTTGCATTCAGTTATGAGACATTTGGGGCCTACATTGTTATAATTTTAAGTTGAGATTGCACTTTTTATATTATAAAGTTATTTTATTATAAAAGTGCATTATAATGGGATTTTATAATGGATGCTTCTAGAAGTTCTTAGTAACTTCTCAAAAAGTGAATAAATAGGGGGCTTGGGCTTTCATTTGGACATGCTTGGATTTGGGATTTCTTCTACTTCTTCATTGTGAAGCAATTTGTAGTCTTTTGGGTCTGCAAATACTATTCGATCTTTGGGAACGATCACTCCCCTAGATTGGCATAACTGAGGTAGTGAAATATCTACTGAAGGGTTGCAAATTTGGAGTTGGTACTCAGCCATCTCATTGGTACTTCATTGAGAATTTGTTGTAAGGGTTTGTTTTTGGTTGGAATAAGGGTTTGAATTCACCTCTTGCATTGGTGAATTATTTGGCAAAGGATTGAAGACAATTGGGCACATTTTTCAGACTTTCTATACCAGGCCCTAGAATCAGATTTTTGCTCATATCTCCTAAACCCCTTGGAGATAATTTTTATGCTTTGGTGAGGACATTAGTACATCATTGGCAATCAGATTTATATCATTTTGGGGTTCCAAAAACCCTGCATTTATTTTCTGCAGGAGCCGTACATGTACGGCCTGGTATGGCCCTGTCCAGTTCTGGCACAGCAGCAGCATTTGGGCTCGGTCTAGGTGCGGTTGGAGGTGACTGCATCAGCAATTGGCATCATCAATTCTGGTCTTCCAAAGTGCATCATTCCAGGTTCTTTGTGTGTTGAAATTGGATGTCAAAATTTGGGTGAATTTGCATATGTACTGTCACTGTTATATTCAGTCCAGAATTAGCTATAATCATTCTCAGAATATTAATCCATTTTAATTGAACTATCATAGTTGAGATAGTAATTGTAGGGAGTCAAAGAGGTGCATTGAATGAACTTGCTATTGTCATTGTTCATGAATAGTTATATGTATTCAGAATAATCAGTCTATTGAACATTGTAATCAGATTTTAGTAAGTTCAAAAAGATCCTTGCATTGTTCTCTATTGTTGCATATTGGTATTGTTATCTCAATTGTACTAGATGCTCAAACAATTATCACATTGAAACACAACATTACAAACAAACAATTCAGTTGCTTGCCAAGTGTTTGACGAATTGTCTCAGTTCAGATTTGGGGGTTTTTAGTGGCCTTTATAGTAAGGGTCATTACAGTGGTATCAGAGCGGTGTTCTTTCCATCTCGTTGGGTAAGAAACCTATATGCATCCTTCAGCATTTGGGCATCACAGGTACTACACACGAAGAAGAGCAGCACTAGAGGGTGAATAGGAATTCGGAGATACTCTTACCATGGGTGAGAGATAGTCACAGAGTCCACCTAGAGTTCCTAGGAATGAAGATGATGATGCTAGGGACTTTTTCAGAACCATGACTACTGGACAGCAGGAAATAGTCCAATCATTGCGTGCTTTGACCACTATGATGGAGAGAGTTGTTCAGCCCAGAGCTCAGGAGCATGGTAGAGGCACACTTGATCATGATAATAGGATTGCAACAGGTTCACAGGGTGCTCTCAGGCATAGGTCTTGGACAGCAGATAGACCTACTCGTCCTACTTTCCTTAGAGAGGAGGCTCAGGAGGCAGGAGAGGGTGATGTGCAGGATGAGTTTCAGGATGATCTTAGAGCTGCTACTGCAGAATGGCAGGCATTACCACCACATGTGCGTGAGTTACTTAACTTTGATCGCTACCTGAACCAGAGGAGAGAGCACATGAGGAGTACTCGGCAGAACAGGAGACCTAGAGGAGGCCATGATAGTGAGTTGCAGCGAGCTGCTAGCAAGCTCACTTTACCTTCTTTTGATGGTAATCGACAGATGACAGCACAGGCATGGATACATAAGTTGGATACTTTCTTGGCATTGAGACCCATGTCAGAGATAGATGCCATCAGATACGCCACCTTGCATTTGGAGGGCGCAGCTCATGACTGGTGGTCACATGGTATGGTTACTTTGCAGCATAACCAGGTGACTTCGTACCAGGATTTTGTTGACAGATTGGTGGAGCGTTTTGACAGGAAGGATCCTGAGATATTCTTCCGTGATCTTGCACAGTTGAGACAAATAGGCAGCTTGGAGATATATATCAGTGAGTTTCAGAGATTGTCAGTCATGGTGCAGGATGTATCAGAGAGGCGACTGGTCATACTATTCACTGAGGGATTGTCTGAACCCCTCAAGGGTTGGATCAAGGCATTTGATCCATCATCACTACAGGAGGCCATGAGGAAAGCTCGCAGTATGGAGCTTACAGCACCTTCTAGCAGATTCACTCCCAGGAGCTCTTCTTCTTTAAGAGATAATAAGAAGTTTGATAAGAGTAAGGGGAAGAAGGTTGATACCAAGGGGAAATCCACTCCACCCTTGGATACAGAGGCACTTAATGACCTACGTAGGAAGAAGCTATGCTTCTATTGCAAAGGTCCATATGATAGGGATCACAATTGTCCTTTGAGGCCTAAGGGAAAGGCCAACAGAGTTATGTGGGCATACTATGAGGATTTAGATTCGGATAGTACAGCACATGAGGATGAGCACAGTGACACAGAGCCTGAGGTAGAGGCAGAGGCTTCAGAGCCTAAGACAGAGCCTGAGTTACATTTGCAGCAGGCACGCTCGTCTAGCATTCAGCAGGAGGGGTCCTTTAGATTGCGTGTTCTAGCAGGACAGAAGGTGATCACCTTAGTTGACACAGGTGCTACGCATAACTTCATTGATGCACGATTGGTTGAGAGCCGTGGCATTGAGACAGAGGAGTTTGAGGGTCTCCGAGTGCAGGTTGCCGATGGTTACACTCTTAAGTGTAACAGGATGATTAGAGACATGCTTTTACGCTTGAACAATTATGAGTTCAAAGCGGATTACCATGTGGTCAACATGGGTGACCTAGACACTGTGTTGGGTATGACATGGTTACATTCCTTGGGTGAGGTCACTTTCAGACTTAGAGACATGGAGATTAAGTTTGAGGCAGATGGGAAACAGCATGTGTTGAGAGCTATCAGAAATAGTGATGTTAGAACTATTTCTTTCAGGTGCATGGAGAGGTTTGTTAGTCATGATGGTATTGGATGGGCAGCCATGTGTACTCTCATGCCTACATAGGAGGAGCATCAGAAGACAGAGTATCACCCTGATATTCAGAGATTGAGAGAGCAGTATGATAGGGTGTTCAGTGATATTCCACCTGGCGCACCACCTGACAGGGGAATTGAGCACATCATTGAGCTGGAGGAGGGTGCTAAACCCGTGATGATCACACCATACAGGCATCCTAAGAGGCTCAAGGATGAGATAGAGAAAACCATCAAGGAGCTGCTTGAGATGGGGCACATTAGACCAAGCAAGTCTCCTTTTGCTTCTTCAGTAGTTTTGGTGAAGAAGAAGGATGGTTCATTACGCATGTGCATTGATTATCGGATGCTGAACAAGAGGACTATTAAGAATAGATACCCTATCCCTTGGATTGATGAGCTGATAGATGAGCTTCATGGGGCTTGCTACTTCAGCAAGATAGACTTGAGATCAGGATATCATCAGATCAGAGTCAGAGAGCAGGATGTGGAGAAGACTGCATTCAGATGCCATTGTGGACACTTTGAGTTTGTGGTCATGCCATTTGGGTTGACCAATGCACTAGCTACTTTTTAGTCTACGATGAATAAGGTCTTCCATCATTAGTTGAGGAGATTTGTGTTAGTTTTCTTCGATGACATCTTGGTATACAGTCGGACATGGCAGGAGCATGTAGCACATTTGGAGACCGTGTTGAGTATATTGCAGAGGGAGTCCTTGTA
Organism: Chamaecyparis obtusa; assembly: GCA_027943335.1. Classification (NCBI taxonomy): domain Eukaryota; kingdom Viridiplantae; phylum Streptophyta; class Pinopsida; order Cupressales; family Cupressaceae; genus Chamaecyparis; species Chamaecyparis obtusa. Next base: position 652,874 of record BSBK01001834.1, on the reverse strand, counting down.
TGCCAAGGAGTCCAAGTGTGATTTGGGTATGACTGAGCTCTTGTATTTGGGACATATTATCAGTGCAGAGGGAGTGCGGATGGATCCTGATAAGATTCGTGCTATAGTAGAGTGGCCTGTTCCTGAGAACCTGACACAGTTGAGAGGGTTCCTAGGCTTGTGTGGCTTCTATCGCAAATTTGTTAGTGGTTATTCACGACATGCAGCCCCTATGACAGATTTGCTGAAGAAGGGGGCATTTGTTTGGACACCGGAGGCACAGGCTTGCTTTGACAAGTTTAAGGAGATTATGACTTCATGCCCGGTGTTAGCATTGCCTGATTTCTCAAAGCCATTTGAGCTTCAGTGTGACGCATCTGGAAAGGGTATTGGTGCTGTTTTGATACAAGATAAGCCCCCTATTGCCTATGAGAGCAGGAAACTCCGTGGATTCGAGAGATCTTTCAGCATCTATGATAAGGAGATGTTAGCCATCATGCATGCATTGGCTAAGTTTAGATAGTATCTAGTGGGTGGTAAGTTTTGTATCAAAACTGACCACAACAGCTTGAGGCATTTCCTTAGTCAGAGAGATCTCAATGACAGGCAGCAGAAGTGGGTGAGTAAGCTACAAGCTTACGATTTTGACATATCATATGTGAGAGGGACTCAGAATGTGGTAGCAGATGCTTTGTCACGTAGACCACATCTCAGTGCATTGATTGAGATATCAGAGGATTGGAGGCATATGATAGTGGCAGAGTATGCTAAAGACCCATGGGCATCAGGGATAGTTGATGGGTCAGTTGTTAATACCCGGTATACACTTGTGGATGACTTGATTATCTACAAGAGCAGGATATTTTTAGTCCCAAGATCAAAGGTGAAGCGATCTATTTTGAGAGCTCTTCATGATTCACCTACAGCTGGTCACCCCGGGTACTTCAAAACATATAGATAGATTCGGGAGCGTTTCACATGGAAAGGGCTTAAGTCAGACGTGTTGCAGTATGTTCGTGAGTGCCCTGTTTGTCAGCAGAACAAACAAGAGCACACCTTTCCAGCCGGGCTCCTACAGCCACTTCCCATTCCTAATCAGAAGTGGGAATGCATATCCATGGACTTCATTACGGGCTTGCCCAAGGCCCAAGGTCGGGATTGCATCTATGTAGTAGTGGATAGACTGACGAAGTATGCACACTTCTTCCCCATCACCACTACTTTCACAGCAGTACAGGTAGCTGAGGTCTTCTTCAGAGAGGTCTTCAGATTGCATGGGATACCTCGCAGCATAGTGAGTGATAGGGACAGCCGATTTTTGAGTCATTTTTGGCAGGAGGTATTCAGACTTTGTGGCACTGAGCTTACACCTAGCACCAGTTATCACCCGCAGACAGATGGACAGACAGAGATAGTCAATAAGTGGGTGGAGGGCTATTTGAGGAACTATGTGGCTGGTCAGCAGAGAGCATGGGTGAGATGGATTCATTTGTGTGAGTATTGTTACAATACCACATTTCACATGTCGATTCAGATGTCACCTTTCAGAGCTCTATATGGGTATGATGCGCCTAGCTTCATTGATTTGCTGATGTCTGATATTAGAGTTCCACGTGCCGGTGATTTGCTTTAGGAGAGCAAGGACATTGTTGACGCTCTCAAGGATAACATGGCCAGGGCACAGAATCAGTACAAGCAGTATGCAGATCAGAAGCGGATTGAGAGGAGCTTTGAGGTTGGTGATATGGTTTACCTCATGCTTCAGCCTTACCGACAGTCTACTCTTAAGAAGAGTGGGTCGGAGAAGCTTAAGCCGAGATACTATGGGCCTTTCAGGATCATCAGGCGTGTTGGAGAGTTGGCTTATGAGCTTGAGCTTCCAGCTGATAGTAGAGTGCACAACGTATTTCATGTGTCGCGCCTCAAGAAGGCGTTAGGGCAGCATGTTGTGCCTTCTATAGTGTTACCACCCTTGGATGATGAGGGGAAGTTGGTTTTGGTGCCAGAGTTCATTTTGGATAGCAGGGAGAAGCAGCTTCGCAGGAGAGTTATCAGGGAGTATTTGGTGAAGTGGAGAGATCTTCCTGTTGAGGATGCTACTTGGGAGTCTGAGGAGATTTTGTAGCATCCAGCTTTGAGATTGCTTGAGGACAAGCAATTTCAGGAGGGGCGGACTGTCATGTCCCCTTTCTAGAGACATTTTCTTTCATGACGGATTTGCCTATCATCGACTGTCGTAGGCAAATGGTTTGGAGAGAGAGTCATTGTGTTGATCATATTGATTGCATTTTGCTGACAGAGCCTACATTCGGTGGAGCCTACGTCCAGAAGTGAGCCTACGTCCAGTTTGAGCCTACATTCAGTTGTAGTTGGGCCTACATTCAGTTATGAGACATTTGGGGCCTACATTGTTATAATTTTAAGTTGAGATTGCACTTTGTATATTATAAAGTTATTTTATTATTAAAGTGCATTATAATGGGATTTTATAATGGATGCTTCTAGAAGTTCTTAGTAACTTCTCAAAAAGTGAATAAATAGGGGGCTTGGGCTTTCATTTGGACATGCTTGGATTTGGGATTTCTTCTACTTCTTCATTGTGAAGCAATTTGTAGTCTTTTGGGTCTGCAAATACTATTCAATCTTTGGGAACTATCACTCCCCTAGATTGGCATAACTGAGGTAGTGAAATATCTACTGAAGGGTTGCAAATTTGGAGTTGGTACTCAGCCATCTCATTGGTACTTTATTGAGAATTTGTTGTAAGGGTTTGTTTTTGGTTGGAATAAGGGTTTGAATTCACCTCTTGCATTGGTGAATTATTTGGCAAAGGATTGAAGACAATTGGGCACATTTTTTAGACTTTCTATACCAAGCCCTGGAATCAGATTTTTGCTCATATCTCCTAAACCCCTTGGAGATAATTTTTATGCTTTGGTGAAGACATTAGTACATCACTAGCGATCAGATTTATATCATTTTGGGGTTCCAAAAACCCTGCATTTATCTTCTGCAGGAGCCGTACATGTACGGCCTGGTACGGCCCTGTCCAGTTCTGACACAGCAGCAGCATTTGGGCTCGGTCTGGGTGCGGTTGGAGGTGACAACAGGCAATGTTTGGAACAAAACCCTTCATTTTGGATTTTGTGGTGATACCACTAAAAAGAAAAGGGTACGATGCTATCTTGGGAAGGGGTTGGTTAGTGCAGGCGAAGGTAAATCACGACTGGAAGAGGAACTCTCTCAATGGAAAAAGGTGGTAAAAAATTCACAATCGACCTACGCACGCAGATGGTGAGTGAGGACATTGCGTCATCATTCGAGTTTGAAGCTGAGGAATCAATGGACGAAGGGAAGCGATAGATGGAGCCAAACAAGGAGTTTTGGAAATAAAGGGATGTTCCGACGATGATATGGACTTTTCCATTGGCAAATGGAAGATTATGAATTGTTCCACTGCAACATACTATAGGTGGATGAAGGGGAGGAAAAAGCTACATTCCCTTCATAGTACAAAGAATATAAAGGAGAGGTTTGGATAATGGAAACCCTTGCACACCAATTTGACAAGGAAAAACCAATAAAATATGAAGAACCTTAGGTGATGATTATGAACTTGGGGGACAAAACCAATCTGAAGAATATCTTTGTAGGTGATGATTGGAACCTCGTCTTGGAGGTAGTTGCATTTAAATTTTTTACAGAATACAAAGATGTATTCGCTTAGACCTATAAGGACTTAAAAGGGGTGCCACCAAAACTGTGTTCACTGGATTCCACTGTTATTACTGATCGGTTACTGAGAGGGGGTGGGTGAATCAGTAAGAACTATTTTCTACGGTAATTCAAATCTTGATCTGTACTTGTGATCGAAGCAAAGGAAAAACAAACATTCATAACTGTAAAAGAAGTACATAGATCAATGCAAAATTTATATGTGGAAACCCTCAGTTAGAAGGAAAAAACCACGGTGAGACAGAGCTCACAACTTCACTACTGCAGAATGAAGACACCCTATTAGGAGCTTACAAAGCACTGGTTAAGGTGCTACCCGGTTAAGGGATTTTACAAAAGATCAGATAAGATCTGAACCCTGTTAAGAGTTCCCTGGTTATAGGACATTGAACATCAACAAAGATGTTACCTTGTTAGGGGATTTTACAACGAACCGATTATGTCCACCTTAATAGAGGGATTTCAATTTGCTTTCAGACCTTATAAAAGCAATGATCTTATGTGACACTAATTGTCTGATTAGATCATACCTGTTGATCTCTCTCGGTTTGCCTGGCTGTTGAATCTTTTCTGCCTCAATGCCTTTCACCTTTGGCAACTGTGATTTCTACGTAGATGTCTCTTCACTGCTCTGATTCCTCAACAATTCTCAACAACCTTCAACAACACTATTCTTGTGTCCCATGACCTGTATTTATATAAGAGTTCACCGTAATGAAACTCTTGACTCATAGAACCGTCAGGCTGTAAACTCAGCAATAAAACATGCAAGTAGCAAAAAGCTATGCATTATGATCTGGAGTTTACTTTGTAAAACATCCGTAGTAATAAAGCTAGCTTCAGTTAAAAAGCTAACTCCACTTCTGAGCGGTGGATGTCCCGTATAATCCGGTTTTAACTCAACTTGCTCTGCAGAATCCGGTGCGGATCTTTAGGCAGTTTAGACTGGTGTAACCTTTATTCCCAGTTCAACTTTGTATGCACTTTGAGACCGGTACTGTATTCTTAGATCGGCTTTCCGGTGTATTCCCTTTTCTTTAACTAGCGGTGCATACACTCTGTTTCTTGTCTACCGGTGTCTTCTAAGTAACGTGAGTGACCAGTGACCTTTTACCGGTGCATGGTGTTTGTGAATTTACACTAATGACAATCTTAAATTGCTAACAATCTTCCCCTTTGTCATTGGTGGCAAAACTATATACAAAACCATACTCACTTCTGACAATTCTTGTTTGTAGACCACTTCCCCTATCTGGGTGCTCCAGTGGCTGTTCTTCTGTCGCTCTTCTTCTTATCCACTATGTTTCCTGCTCTTCTCTTCTTCCCCTTTTTGCCTCCTAAAGACAAGGGGGGTTACATCTCTTCATATCTGAAGTTTTGTGAAGATGTCTTTGTATACTGTTTTGGCAGATTGAAGGAATGGTGCCCACTGACCGGTTACATATTCTATGTTCTTTTGGGCTGCCTTAAGAGAAACAATGATGTTCTCCATATCTTCCACAGTCTTGCAATCTGGTTCATTGATCAGAGCTTCTGCGGAATTTGTTGTTTGGTTCATGATGTCAAATGTTGGTGCCAGAAACATCTGAAATCCAATAATATCTTGGATTCTCTTATTCTTTTCTTTAGCAATTTTCCTCAATGTAAGAGTTAAACTTGTCATTTCTCTGCTGTAAGTAGTTGCAGTTTTGTTCTTAATATCAAACTGAGAGGACAAGGCTCTAATCTCCTCTGAGGCCTTTGTTGATTTCTCTGACAGATCTTGCAAGAATATATCAAAATTTGAAGTTCTGCTCATCAAACTTGCTCCCTCTTGAAGTTGTTGTTGAAGCATTCTCAGGTTGTTTGACACATTCACCTTGATTTCTTCGACCTATTTGTGGAGTATCTCCACTCTTTTCTGTTCATAGTGGTCAATTGTCACTGTTTCCGGATTAGTGAAATCCTCACCGATTGCCTATGCCAGAACTTCTAGCTGATCGATGACCGGTTCATCTTCATCTATGTCAGCATCAGGGACGAAGTTGAACAGAATGTTCTTTACAGTGGTCAGGACCATGTCCTGTTTCCTTTTGGTCAGCTCTTTTAGCTGCTTTGTTGACATCTTGCTGATGTCTACCATTGTATCGATGACCTTACTCTTCTTAGCTTCCTTCTCCTCGGCAAATGATAACTTTCTTTTAGATGAGGAGCTTGGTATGTCGGCTTGTTCTTGTTGCCTTTGCTCTTGCTCCGATTGAGCTTGCTCAGTGTGGACTGGAATTTCTTCCTCTAGTCCCTTATTCTCTTCAGCTTCTTGATGAGCTGTGTTTTCTTGTTGAACCTCTTCTTCCGGTAGAACTTGCTCTGCAAGTGGATTTTCCTTGGTTTGAGCATCATCTTCCGGTTGCTCTTCAACCTCTATATTCTGTTCCTGTTGATGTAGTGCATCCGGTTGCTTTGCAGCTGTAAGTTCACCCATCGGTATTTCAATTTCTACTTCTTGTTCAACATTTATTTGTTCACTAGCCGTGAACTCTTCTGTTTGCACTATTTCCTTTCCGGTAGAAGATTCTTCACCAGGTGTGAATCTGACCAGTGGTGCTTGCATTTGTTTAGTTTGATCCTGAGGACCTAGTTTTTCCAATGCACTGAAATCATACCTTTTCCAAAAATCGAGGGTCTCTTCATAGACCTCTTTATCAAGTCTATTAATTTTTTTGGCAACTTTGAGTCCGGGTTGCAAATTCATTGATGCCTCTTCTAATAGAAGCTTTATGCGGTCTTCACTTAGGCCTGGTCTAACTTGAGACAAGGTTTCTCTAGTTATTCTTGTGTTTATTCCTAGACCGGCTCTCCATTTGGCTTGAAGCCTTGAATTCAATTCTGGTGGAAACTATGACTTGTAGTCCCTTGGAGTTCTATGATAGTCTAGAAAAGTTTCCACTATTGCTATAATGACTGCCTCTTTATCCTCTTCTTCTAACAAACTATATCACTTGGCATCATTGTCTACTATTCCAAAGTCCATTACTTCATCAACTATATCATTGATTGTCATAGGTTTAGTGTTACCTTTGCTCGGAGAGATGAGAACGGCTGGTCTGGCAGGCTCGTTGCTCTTGTCATCAGTGATGTCCACTATTACTGGTGCTTCAGCTCCAAGCACTCCTTTCCCTTTTCCAGTGTCCGGGACCGGTGGAACTGTTGTTCTTTGAGCTGCTTCTTGTTTTGCTTGCTGTTGGGTTTGAAGGAGTTTGGTCAACATCACTACTTATTCATTATGCGCTTTCTCAACTTCTCTAATAAGAATGAAACCTATCCTTCTTTTTGTTGAGAAGGTTTGCTGATGAAGTTCGACTTGTTTTGTGGCTTCTTCTAGAGTGAGGTGGTTCTGGACCTCTAGAAGACCTCGTATCCTTAGCTCCTCTCTATCCTTTGAAGCTTTCCACCGATCTTCAATAATTTGTAAAAGATCTTCAGGTAGAGTTGTGTGAAGTCCACTAGGATGTAGATTAAATTTTTGAAGGCAGAACACTACAACTTCAATTTTTCTTCTATCTTCATCATTGGCTAGTTGATATCTGCCTCTAACAGAACCTAAACCACAAGATTCTTTTAGTCTTGCCACAAATTCATCAATTTTGGGCTTTCTTCTTCTAATTAGAGGAACTGTTTCCTTGGTCTCTGTCTCTTCTTGATCTTCCTCTTGAGTACTGGGTACCGGTTCTACTTTCTTCCTCCGAGCCTTGGGTTGCTTTGTCGCCGGTTTCTTCTTTGGTGTGGGGGCCCTTTTGGTGTAGACATTTTTGATCGGTGTCCTTCTAAGATTCTCTTGAATCTCGGTGAATGTATCGAACCGGTTTGCAGAGAGATCCAAATTTGCATCATTTAGGGCATCAGCATATGCTTTAGCAGTGATCTCATACCCTAGCTCAGGAGCATATACTTCTCTTGGTTCCACTGCTTGAATGATGCAGTTATCGGTGGTAACCAGAAAGCATACATCATCCTTGTACAGGTCAACAATAGTTGACGCCACACCCTCTCTCTTGCGTGTATTTTTAATTGAAATGCCTCAAAGTGTTCAGTCATCACACTTCCTAACTGGTTTCCTAGTTTATTGGCCATCTCGCTTATTTGATGCATAACTGGTCTATCAGTCTTCCATACAACCTTTTCGATTCCTGGGAAGAAGTTGGAGTAGTAGAAGTAGAGACATACCAGAAGGGTCCCGTACTTCATTGATTTCTTCCTCACGACTCCGAGCTTCTTCATATTTTCAAATATTTGGCTTTGGAGCATTGCACAAATGTCGTATTGGGCATTATCGTGCATTATCCGATGTGCGGCGTGAATTGCTCCACTTGGTATGTTGTTTAAATTGCTTGACTGATAAACCTTGTAGCGAAGTACAGCAGACGCAAACCAGACTCCATCTTTGATATTGTTCACGGTCATAAGTCGACCATCAGATCTTGACTTAGTTAATTTATTGATGATGGTCCTTAGGGTTAGTGCTTCCCCTTGGTTACTGTATCCGGTCACTCTATGCAGATCGTCCTTGGTGATCAGATTGCATGCACCTTTTGTGAGCCAGAAACTTGGTTCGTGAAGACGACTGAGAACTAGTCGAATTAGATCTTCTTGGAAGACGGTCAGGTAGCATACTCCGTTGATAAGTCTAGATGATATTAGCTTGGCATACTTATCAGGAAGTCTCCCTTTTTCACACAGTTACAGGTACTCTCCTTGAATATATGTTTCACCCAATTCTTCCTGTTTGGCGTGAATGAATGCCGTGACGTCTTCGGTTAAGAAGACTCCTTTTGGTACAAATGAGAGCGCACCAGCCATGTCGTTCTCTCTGTTTTGAGTCGGCAATATGTTGTATGTTGGCCTGTTCGCCTGATCTCTCTTGATCAACTTTACAGTAAAGGATGATGATGCCATTGTGAACAGTTGATTAACAGATAGAAGCTTTGATCGGTCTAACAGATTATCGCTTACGATGATCAAAGCACAAGAATATTACTCATAAAAGTTTGTTAATCCCAATGAAAGCAAAGTAAAAATGATGAGTAATTCTTCCTCCTTTTATAGGGTTAGGTCATAATGGTAATTACCAGACGGTAACTATTTGTTGAATGGCTATAGTAATAAATGCCTTACCTAACCTTTCTTTCCATTTTTGCCAACTGGTGATCCGGCTTTTTTTTTCGGTTTGGCAAAACCTGGTTGATCACTTCTTACCTGTCTGGTTCTTGTAGACTAAGTCCGATTCTCACTAGTCTTACCAGGAATGGTAGTTGGTCTACCGGTTCCCTCTAGGCCTTTACGGCTCAGTTTGTTGAAGAGATATCACTATTTGTAGATGATGATCTTTCCTCTGTCTTCTCTTCAGTGGAGCATTTTGATTCCTTTATGAACCAAATCTGTCTTCTTGTTTTCTCAGTCTTCTCTTCCTTGTTGATCTTCTCTACCGGTTTGGCCAATTCTTTCTTCTTATAGGATGACCAGTTCTTGCAATTTTTTGCTAAGTGTCCAACATTGTTGCAGTGATAGCAGACTATCCCGGTTGCCTTCCATGGGTTCACCCTTCTTGTTCGGGATGATTTGCTCCGAGAGTCATTGTGACCGTGCATTCCACAGTTTGTACAGTTGGTTGTGCTCTGGTTCTTGTTTTTCTTGGTGAATACCGGTCTTGGGGATCTAAATGCCATTGTCTTTGATCTGCATTCTTCAGCCTTGTGTCCAAACTTGTTGCATGCATAACAGTAGCCCTTGAAGCTTCCCCTGCTTCCACTAGACACCGATGTGGGGCTGGACCAGCATTCATTGGTTTTGTGGCCATATTTGCAAAAGTTCTTGCAATAACTATTGTTGGGCCTTACTAGTGCATTTCTGTAGTCATTTATTTTATGACCCGGTTTCCCACAATGATTGCAAGATGTGTTAAAGGTCTTCTTACCTTTTTGTGCCAGTGGCTTCTCATTTTCTTTCCTGTTTGTCTTGGTTCCAGAAGATTCACCATTCTCTTTGGTGACTTCACTGGTGAATCCAAGACCGGTTTGATCTTTATGCTTTCTTTGAGCTCTAAGTTGCTCATCAAGCTTGACCGATCTCTCATTGTATCTTCTCAAGCTTTCATTTCTTTCTTCAAGCTCTTTCATCTGCACCTTCAGTTGATATAACTCCAGTGCCAGTCTTTTGCATGCCTCATCTCTGTCATGCCAGCTCTTCTGCATGTTGGCATTGTCTTGGGTGACAATCTGCATGTCCTCTTGAAGTTGTAGAATGATAAGTTCATTTGCCCCTACAACTTCCACTGCCTAGTCCCTTGCTTTCTCAGAGGCGATTAAAGACTTGACTGCTGTGTTCCTTTCATCTTCAGCTTTTCTCTTTTTCTCAATCAGCTCAGTCATCCTCAGGGCATTGTCCTCTTGTTCCCTCTTAAGATTGGAGATTTGACCAGTCAGGATCTGATTCTTTTCCATGAGTTTAGATACTACCTCCTCAGCTTCATCAGATCCACTCTGCTCAGAGAGTTCATCAATGGTTTTGTTGCTCTCGTTCAGCTGTATAGCCAGTTCCTTTCTCTTCGATAGATATCTTCTTAGTTTGCTCTCCAGAGAGGCTATAATGTCATTAGCTTCCTCTAGTTGTTTCTGATACCGATATCCCTCCATGATTTTTTTCTCAAGCGGTTAAGCTTTATATAACAGAGATCTGTGCTCTGATACCAATTGTTATTACTGACCGGTTACTGAGAGGGGAGGGGGGTGAATCAGTAAGAACTATTTTCTACTGTAATTCAAATCTTGATCTGTACTTCTTGTGATCTAAGCAAAGGAAAAACAAACATTCATAACTGTAAAAGTACATAGATCAACGCCAGATTTATACGTGGAAACCCTCAGTTAGATGGAAAAAACCACGGTGAGACAGAGCTCACAACTTCACTACTACAAAATGAAGACGCTCTGTTAGGAGCTTACAAAGAACTGGTTAAGGTCGTACCTAGTTAAGGGATTTTACAAAAGATCGGTTAAGATTTGAACCCTGTTAAGAGTTGCCTGGTTACAAGACTTTGAACATCAACAAAGATGTTACTTTGTTAGGGGATTTTACAACGAACCGATTAGGTCCACCCTGATAGAGGGATTTCAATTTGCTTTCAGACCTTATAAAAGCAATGATCTTATGTGACACTAATTGTCTGATTAGATCATACCTGTTGATCTCTCTCGGTTTGCCTGGCTGTTGAATCTTTTCTACCTCAATATCTTTCACCTCTGGCGACTGTGATTTCTACGCAGATGTCTCTTCACTGCTCTGATTCCTCAACAATTCTCAACAACCTTCAACAACACTATTCTTGCATCCCATGACCTGTATTTATATAAGAGTTCATCGTAATGAAACCCTTAACTCATAGAACCTCCAGGCTGTAAGCTCAGCAATAAAACATGCAAGTAGCAAAAAGCTATGCATTATGATCTAGAGTTTACCTCGTAAAACATCTGTAGAAATAAAGCTAGCTTTAGTTAAAAAGCTAACTCCACTTCTGAGCGGTGGATGTCCCGTATAATCCGGTTTTAACTCAACCTGCTCCGCAGAATCCGGTGCGGATCTTTAGGTAGTTTAGACTGGTGTAACCTTTATTCCCAGTTCAACTTTGTATGCACTCTGAGACCGGTACTGTATACTTAGATCGGTCTTCCGGTGTATTCCCTTTTCTTTAACTAGTGGTGCATACACTCTATTTCTTGTCTACTGGTGTCTTCTAAGTAACGTGAGTAACCGGTGACCTTTTACCGGTGCATGGTGTTTGTGAATTTACACTAATGACAATCTTAAATTGCTAACATCCACTAGTACAAGAAGTCGTACCCGTACGAAAGCGTCCATACAAGATGAATAAAAATTACGCAGCCCGCGCCAATGAAGAAATTGAAAGGATGCTTGATGTAGGCATCATATTATGGGTGTAGACGAGCGAGTGGGTGTCCCCAATCATGATTTCACTATAGGACGCCAATCAAATCAGAATATGTGTGGACTTCAGGTGTTTGAATGTAGTCACAATCTATGATCCGTTCCCAATACCTTTTACGGACAGCATTCTAGAGGAAGTTGTTGGACATGAGATTTATTTGTTCATGGATGGATTTTCTGGGTACAACAAGATATCTATCGCGGAAGAAGATAAGCTTAAAACAACTTTCGTTTGGGAAGACGGAGTGTAGGCATACAATCGAATGCCCTTCGAGCTTTGTAATGCTCTGACAACGTTCCAAAGGATCATCTGCACGTTTTCGACAAGATATCTGTTGGGAACTTCATAGCTTTCCTCAATGATTGGTCAATTTTCAATGTTCAGGACATGTGCATGGTAGCCCTCCGAGGATGTATGGAGAGGTGCCGATGGGCTAGATTGGCACTCGATCCTAAAAAGTGCAGATTTATGGTGCCTCAGGGGAAACTATTGGGACACATCGTGTGTAAAGCCGGATTGAAGACATATCTAGACAAGGTGCGGGTGATTCTAGAGATGGAACTTCCTACGGATGTGCCCAGGGTGAAATCATTCTTGGGGCACATTGGGTATTATACGCGATTCATTAAGAATTTTGCCCAAGTGTCCTACCCACTAGACGGCCTGACCCAAAAGGGAGAGCCCTACACGTGGGAAGCAGAGCAGGAGAAGGCATTCGAGGAGCTCAAGTTAAGGCTAGTGGGAGCACCTATTCTTGCATACCTTAACTGGGACAAGGAATTCCATGTCCATGTGGATGCATCGAACTTTTCCATTGGGGCAACCCTAGCACAAACAGGAGATCATGAGTTGGATAACCCTATTTACTTTGCAAGAAGACTCCTATCAAAAGCGGACAAGAATTATAGCACCACAGAGAGGGAAGCCCTTGGGATGGTCTATGCCGTGCAGAAGTTCCGACATTATCTGTTAGCAACTCCATTTGTTCTTTATGTGGATCACCAGGCTTTGATGTACCTGGTCAACAATCTAATCATTCAAGGGCGGGTAAGTAGATGGTTACTCCTATTGCATGAGTGTACATTTAACATTATAGTACGCCTCGAGAAGAGCCATGTATGTGTAGATCACTTGTCACGAATCAAGTCCGGAGAACCTCCCAAAGGTGTCAATGATTACTTTCCAGATCCACACCTATTCAGAATCGCAGTGTTACCATCCTGGTATACAAGTATCAAAGAATACCTTTCAACAAGGAAGTCTCCTCAGGAGATGCAACCGAGTGGAAGAAGGATGTTGGTATTGAGGAGTAAAACGTTCCAGCTGATCCGGTGGCAGGATGGAGGAGTTACCACCACCGAGCTCCTTCAAGATTGATTATGCAATTCGGCATATAGCCGTGGAGTTTGAATAGGAATATTAAATTATACTTTTATATTAACAAGTATATATTACACACACACATATATAGCTGCCCGAGCTGCATAATTATATATTCTTATGTATAAGAATATATGCATATATGTATATCTACCTATTCTTGTACATACACATATCTTTATGTACCTCGTGTGTATATATATATATATATATATATATATGTATGTATGTATGTATGTACACACACATATACATATACTTAGGTAACCATGAAGTTATAAGATCGATTGAAGTAATTGAATTTCTCCAATTACTAATCTAATTCTTATTTACATATAGATGAACGCTCTTTTTGACATTGATGAATGAGTATGTATTCCAATTCCACTCAAATGAAGAGGAACTAGCTACCTATTGAAGCAAAGTTAGAGAGGTACGATTATAAAATTGGGAATCAAACTTGAAATTTGAAATTTATTAATTTATTATTTTGACAAGTTGAACAATTCAAATTTAGAGTGCCATAAAAAATAAAAAACTTGTGATAAAATTTTGTTCTCAAGAGTCTAGGGGTGTGGTGATATATGACCATTGAGATACCACCAAGCACAAGCATCCTTCCTATTTGCGATAAAATTTTGTTTGCAAGAGTCTGAAGGTTTGGTGTATGGCCATTGAGATACCAACAAGTGTGAGCATCTTTCATATACCCGTCATGCAAAGCGAATAAATTTGGACCACTAGAGGTGACAAACTAATTTGTAACTAAATCTTCCATTTCATGATTGTGAAAGAATTTAGTAATTGCTTTCCTATACCCTTCACTAACTTTTTGCAGTTTTGTATGGTTGCACCCTTGATGGCATAACAAAAATTTCATTGCTATAAAAATTGGGAGTCAATGCAAAGGCAAGAAGATGTAATGGGGTGGTAATTTTGTTACACTATTCAACACAACTTAATTGCACCTATTTGAAGAAAGATTCTTAAGGACCTTGCTCTCCTTTTTTTTAAACGATGGATTTCATTGTTATCAATAAATGAGTAAATGCCATCACATCTCTCCCAAACATGGCTTATCCATGTTAGTAAAATTTAACATACTCATAACAATAAGTAAATCAAGAAGATATTCCATTTGGTTCCACCAAGTGTCATCTAGGATCGTTCGGCTAATTATCATGTTAGAAAGTGGCTCCCACATTTTCACAAGTTGTCTCAAGACGATTGTGTTGGATGCAAATTGGGTCACAAAAACCTATTCAAACATTAAAAACAAAGAAGAAAACATACTTGTATGGTATTAAAGCAGATCTGCTAAGCTTCTGTTTGAAATTCTGGAGGGATCTAGGCTTGAGAAAACTTTCTGTGCACTTTGGGCTCAAACGCAGGTTGCCATTGTGATTGCAGCATCCCAAAAGCTATAGATCGGCTGTCATTTCGTCAAAATCTAGGTTGTTGAACATATTATTCTTGCTCGATCTCCATTTTATGACAGGTGGTGTGCTTGCAGATGATTCTTGGTTTGTGAGGTTGAATCATCTACTTCTACAAAAAAGTAAATAATAAATACCCACATCTTGGAACAATTGTTAATTGTGTCCTGGTCTGCTTGCAAATCGCAGAAATGTTCTTTATGCAGTCTACAACCTAGTTTATCTAGGATTGCCGCACTTTGAAGTTTATGTGGTTTAAAAATATAAATGAAAACAAAATTCATTTTCTAAGAATGGGCCAAGGTTTTCATATCCGGATAAGTAGAAAAACAACTCCAAAATTTGTGCTAGGCTTCTGAATTGCATCAGAATCATCATGGAATTGCGATTCACTAATGAATTCGCTGGGATTTGACAAGAGAGTTTGCAAAATTTTCCGACCTGTCAAATCCTGAACCCTATCTCAGTACACAAGGATTCTAAGTAGTACAAATTCCGAGATTTACCATGACCAGAATTGGCAGGTAAAATGGGTTATTTGGGAACTTAGTTTGTCCTAGATTAAGGGTTCAAAAACCTTAGCTTTAGATTTTGCTTGAGGACAAGTGTGGCTCCTTCAGAATTGAAATAGATCCCAAATTCTTTGTATCCAGATTATTTATTTTTTAATTGGTAAATACCCCTTCTAGGTGTACTTTAGCTTCTATGCCATGACTGAGGGGTATCGCTTTAATCAAATTCACCCTAGGCGTTGTCATTTCTATGCTATTCATGCCATGGAACTTTATCACCGATTGGGTCTGTCACTAGGGACTTAAGGATGAAATGGGCCATGATATACTTTCAATACTATGTTGAGCCTAGTTACACAGTAGATTGTTTCCGCAGTTTCATCCTCTATTCTAGCTAGCAAAAATCTTATCCTTCATCTAGATCTTGAGCATCATCGGTAAGGATACCAACCAGTCTTTATAGTTGGAATAGATGTAGTCAGGAAGTAGGATATTTTTTATAATAACAGAGAGAAATAGTAAATACAAAAGACGTGGCATTGAGTTTTAAGTACCTAAATATTTCTTTTTACAATGTAAAAATGGTTTCTAGTTTTGATTTACAGTCGGTATTTGTTTATGGGATGTTATGGTTGGAGGAAATGACATACCTGTTGTGGGCCAGTCGTATATGATCATCTTTTGGGTATCTACTGCATGGCACGACTTCATCATGGTTGCTTCTAACGAAAAGAATAATATTTTCACATATCTTGTCTTATTTATGATATTTTTTTGCTGATATTAATGGTGTCATGATGCATTTCAATGTAGCATACATGTTATATATCATTTTGTGTTTAGTATGTCTGCTTCTTGACGTTGCGCTAAATGGAAATTAATTACTAATTTGTTAAAGATTGATCTCCAATATGAAAGAACTGCTGCGTGTCAATAACAGATCAAAAGATTTGTTCTATTTTGGGTCGAAATCAATAACCAATGCTACTGTCGCTGGAAACATTAATTTGTTATTTCATGAACTGTTCTGTAGCTATTTCAAGATTTCTTGGCAAAAAGTTTCATGCTGCAATGTTTTCATATCAACTGTTTAGAATTTGTTTTCTTACAAAACATATTTGGAAATTGAAACTGAATTTTTTCGTTGGATGTTCCAGGCTTCTGTATTATATTTATTTCCTCTATTTGGAATGTTTATGCTCTTTTCATTCATCTTTGGGTAAGTCCATATACACCTAAATTTTTTGTCTCACTAGTATCAAATTCAAACGAGTTTCCAAAGTGCACCTTTTATAAGTTCATTTTGCAATGATATGATTGTGCAGAACGAGTAAAAAAAATGCCAAACCTGTTCAAAGTAGCCCCACTCCGAACGCACGAAGAAAATTAAACCGTAGATATGCCAAGAAGTAGAATTTAGTGAAAAATGCGACATATTTTGTGTAGTGCTGAAGGCAATTGGCTAGACATTCGGCATATGGTGAGCAACGTAAGCTAGCGAAAGATATTTGAAGATCAAATGCTCTATTCTGTTTCATTTATTTTTTGATGTATATAAATCATACCATATTGGTTTGATAATTATGACATGTTTTCTGCTTTTAATTATTACATGTTCGTTTGGGTACATTAGGCACTGAAGTATCTATTCTCTTGAAATATACAAAATGTTCTCTGCTGCGGTTATGCAAATTTTATTACTTATATATTTTGACTCGTATTTTTTCAAATAACTGGCTTAAACGAACTTTTATTGGGTTCTTTGATGCAGTGTACTAATGAAGATAGCTGGTTCCTTAAAATGTAATTTAGCCATTTCTTAAAAACAAAATATTATATATAAGACTCCGAAACATCAACAAAGTAGACAAAATTCATGATAAAATTCTTATAAAATATAAGACATTTTCTTAAAACCAACATAATACATATAAGATTCTGAAACATCAGCAAAGAAGACAAATTTTTTATAGAATATAAGCAAGCAAGAGTTTGCAGTTAAAGTGGTCAACATAAAAGTAAAACAACAGAGGACTATTTAGGAAAAAAGTTTGCATTAGAAAAGGGCCCTCAACATGAAGAGGTAAATCTATGTTTTAGAAAAATAATATTTGTTCATGGTAGTGGTATATGTTTCTTAGGGATAATTTTTATTGCATGTATTATTGTTTTAAACTCAAAATCAATTAGATCTCGTAAAGTTGTTTATATGTCTTGGTATCATTGAAAGTTTAAATCTTTTTTTGTATTATTTTTAACAAGAAAAATTGAAGGTGTTAATTTTATAAGGCACTAAGAGGGGGGGAGAATCAATGCAACCATAGATTTACAAAATCTTTTCATAAACTTGTTAATTAACAAACATGCAAATGTAAATATAACATAGAAGCATAATACATAAATCACCCACACATAATCAACACAAGAACACCAATCTTTTTGTGTGGAAACTCTTATTAGAAGGAAAAATTACGATAGGAATTATCACTCACTAATCTCACTAGTGCACCAATAAGATCTTCCTTGTTAGGAGCATTACAACATCCTGCTAAGGGTATATTCGGTTAATAGTATCTATAGCCCGGTTATAAGCTATTATAAAGTTTCTGTTAGGAACTACTCTATTAGGGGATTTATAACTCCTTAGAGTAATTTGGTTAGAGAAATTAAACTTCAGACTTGTTAGGATCTCGCATACCCTGTTAAGAGTAACCTTGTTAGAGAATTTTGATCGCAAGCCTATTAGAACTTGCCTTGAGAATGAACTCAATAAAAATGATATAAATGTAGCACACTTTGCTTGACAGATCCGCTTTAGAATTTCTTAAATCCCTGTTATAACATACAAACTTCGCCTTCAAGAATCACAATCATCGCAACAACTAACAACCTCTTTTTCTATACGATTTCATCTCTTATATACATATTCAGGTCAGTGGAGTAACCCTAAAATGTGTTACTAATGTCGGCCTCCAAAATCCATCCAAATTTCATAAGCGATCACACCAACATAGGAAATTGAAATTCTCAAGGTCGGTCCTCAACAATACAATTTAAAAATAAAATAATTATTAGCTCTTATCTAACTGCTACCTCGATTTGATCACCTTGATTTGACGGGTTGGTTGTTCTAGCCAATAATACTGACTTTCCACCAAATCTTCATTTGTACTTTGATCTTGCTTACGTGATCATAGATGTAAGTTGACATGACTCTATAGATTCTTCCTGTCCAATTTCACAACCATAACAGTCCATATCATCATCGCGCATCACATTTACCATGACTGACTGTGTTATCACCAATAGACTGGATAATTAGAGAACTCCTTATGCAATCAACTTTGTCACTGGTATAACAGATTCAATCATCCTAGAAGACTTGTTGCTAGCAATGACAACACTACAACATTCATCACATGATCATCTTCATCAAATGCCAACAATTTTCCCCTTTGGCATTGATGGCAACACTTAGAGAAAAAATTGACTAAGTGTCCAACTATTCAAAGCATAAAAAATTCAGAGCTACAAAAACTAACTCCCCTTAAGGTAATATATCTACTCTCCCTTTTTAATACTTAGCAACATTTCACTACACTACTACTCCCCCTTTGACAACAATGACATAGATATTACAATGGATAACCAAAAGGCATAATTTTATTTATAAAGAGTAGTATATACCGATTTACAATCTATTGAATACATCTGCAAAATTGGTCTTCAAGATTTGTAAATCATTAACCCAAATGTTCAGTAGGCTCTCCATGATAAGTGTCTGCCCATGCAACAAATATGCAAGCTCCTCCAATCGTTCTACCATGCACAGAATAGATGAGACTAACACTATTTTAGCTTCTTTAACACCTTTTTGCAAAATCTCCAACTTAGGAATCAATAGATTGTGTAACTCTAATAAAGTAGATATCCTCTTTTTCTGCTCCTTAATGTAAGTCTTGAGCTTATGATTGACAACATTTCTTGTGCTCCAAAACTTGTAGTTGAACCATGGATAGGATTAAAATTTTCTACTAATAGCCTTAGCTCATGTTGAGCTTCACTTCTTTTTCTATCTAAATCTTTCAAGAGCTATGAAAAGTCAGAGATAGAAGTATCTTATCACCTTCCTTTAAAGTATATTTTAGCCAGTTTACTGCAACTTGTAAAGTGTTTCTATCAAGTGCAATTGATTGAGCCAACTTTTCTAACCTCTTCCTTTCATAGTCTCTCTCAGCTCTCATTGTTGCAACATCTTCTAAATTTTTTATATTCGCTCTAGTAGCCGTGACCAACTGACCTAACTGTTCAATCGGTGTTGCCTTCTCATCATAGTTCACATCAAACACTAATTCATATAGCATATCTCTTGCATTCAGGATAACTTGCGCCTCCTATTTCATTTTCTCCTTTGCTTAAGACGTAATTGCCATTGCAATATCCATCATTTCCTTAGGATTCATAGAACTCAAATCTATTTTCCCTTTAATGGTAGGTATATCTTCATCCATACCAACAATGCTAGAAGACACAGACCGAAAAATTGTTACCTTTTTTGTCTTCTTGTCTATGGTCTTCACCTTATGTTCATCTTTAGCTTCATCTCCACCTGTTACCTCCATTACTAGTACTTGTTGTTCAATTGATGCATCTTTGGTCATACCCTGACTCGTTCCTCTGTTCTTTGTCTCCTTTTCATATTCACCTTGTGTGTCCTTGAGAACTTCCACTTGTTGCTTTGTAGTGCCCCTTTGTTCTTCAAGAATATCCATGACTGGAACATCACTTGTGGTGTCTATGGTGTCCTTGGGCTCATCCAGAAAAGTGTTATCAAGTGCGACCTTCACACCATTTATGGTCCACCCTTCATCAGTAAGAGTAATCACATCCTCTTTCTCACTCTTTTCTCCTTTCTCCTTTTCCTCTTCCACTTCATCTTGTTTCTCCTCTACAAAACCTAAGTGCTTCTTCAAAATGCTCTCCGTTTCATCTTGCACTGATTGAGAATCACCAATCAGTAGTCTTGTAACTCTTGTTTTTGTCTTGAACGTAGGTCTAACCTTATCCAAGGTTTCCTGTATCTCCTCTGTAGTTTGCTCATAATTTAAATGCATTAAGACATACTCAATTATTTCTTTGTCTTGGTTTAATGCTCCATTCCATCTAGCTTCAATTTTACCATATAAAGAAGGAATTTGTCCTTGCAATTGAATAAGGACTTGACTTCACCTATGCATACTTTCTACCATAACATCTTCAATTTTCCTATGATCTTCTTCACTAAACTTATCATATACTGGTTTACACCAGCAAGTATACCCCACTTCTTGACTTTTTTAATAATACTATCAACATAAATAAACTTGCTAAAGTATGGTTTGACAGATTTAGTGGTAGGGGCACCAACCACTTTAAACTTGTTACCTTGAGCCTTGAGTTCTTTCTACTCTTGTTCTGATTCGCTTCCTTCAGCTTCCTCTTGCACTTCTTTATACCCTTTTGCCATCTCTTTCTTCCTCTTACCTACAACCTTTGTGTTCTCAGGTTGTGTTTGCTTTATTGTTCTTCTCATTGAAATATTAGCTACAGAAGAGGGTTTCTCCTTCACTGTTGTTGCACTCCTTGTCTGTCTACTAGTTAAAGTTCTATCGGTTGTAGAAGAAACTACTTCTACATCTTCTTTTGCAATAGTTGTAGCTAAAGTGCCAACTTTCTCATCTTCATGCCTAACTCTTTCTTTATCAACAACTTTCTCTAGAAGAAAATGCTCAACCTCCTTTCACACTTTCTTTTCAATGACTGGTGCATTCCATGTATCTGCAACTTCAAGATATTTTTCTCTATATGTTCCAAATCTCTTTGTAGTAGGATCAATGAGGTTCTTCAGTAGCTCATCAGCATTAGAAATGGCTATATCAGTTTCTAGCTCATAACCCATAGGCATAATCCATGATGCCCTAGGTACTACTACCTCCATTTGACATGTATCAATTTCAACTATGAAACATATATCTTTTTTTTTTCTTTTTCTCAACAACATGAGATGGAATTCTTTCCCTTTCATGCATTCTCTTTTGGAAATCCTTAAAATACTCCCATACCTTCTTAAAAAATTGACTATCGAGCATCTTAGCACAATTTTCCATTTGAACCACAACAGGTGTACCATCTACCTAATTAACTGGTCCAATACTAGGAAATAAATTTTTGAAGTAGAAAAATAGACATACAAGCAATTGATTGTACTTGAATACTTGCCTTTTGCCTTTCTTGATCTTCTCCATGTTTAGAAAGAACTAATCTCTCATCGCAACACACAAGTCATACTATGCATCTTCCTTCACCATCTCATATGCACTATGAATTGTAGCAGTAGGCACACTGTTGATTTTGCTTGAGTAAAATACTTTGTATTCAATCACCAAAAAATGTAAACCTAACTGCCTCGTCTGAGATATCATTTATTGTCATTGCACACTTGTCCCATTTCAATTTTGTCAGTTTTGTGACTACGTTTTGTGGATTAGATCTTAGTTGCGGTATCTCTCTAATAGCACAAAAAGCCTGTGTGAATGGCCTCTTTAGTAATCTTGTAGGGTATATCAAGCCACATAAATTTGTCACGAACCTTGCTCAACACATATCTAATATGTTCTTCCTCAAAATAAGAAGGGAAATGAATTGCGTGCACAAAACCCTTATTTGGCAATCACTTTGTATTCATCTTTCAACACAAAATCTTTGCACAAATCTTTGTATAGTGATTGTATGCGAGTTTTACCTAATTCTTTCATCTTACAATGAATGTATGATCTGAGATCTTGCATATGCAATATATTGTAGGGCACGTCTGTTAGGGTACCTTTTGGGTCATTCTCCATCGATTTGCCTGGAAGTCTCTTAAATACTGGCATAGGTTTCTCTGTGATCTCAACAACAATAGGAGTAGCCATACTGAAATTAACAGATTTTAAGCTGAAAGATCTCCAATAAATACCTTTTGAGTCATCGCACAATGACCTGTGCAAACCCTCACAAGTTTCTTCTCCAAAATCACTTCAAAACCTTCTATAGTTGCTTCAATCGCTGTCAATGTACTCAAACTTCACTTCTGGCTATAGCACTTGAATGTGTAGGTGCAAAATAAGACCTAAAATCACCTTTTATCTTTCACCACTCTTAAACATTCAATGCATCACCAGTTGAAAACAAATAGCATATACCTTCACAAATCTTGTTAGTGGTCATCCAAATCTTCATGTAGCTCAGCAAAACTTCATATCATACTTCAAAACAATCATATGCATCTATATATGCAAATAGAGCTTGCCACACGTGCATCTAGGGGGGTCTTCAATGGATTCAACAATGCTTGCTCCCCCAAGTCAAAGGTGGCTTAGTTTGATGTTGAATTCTCCACACCATGTGAAGATTCAGATTCTTCTGATGATTTGTTATCACTCTTTTTCATCCAAATTTGACTCATCTGCCTTCTAGTCTCTTCAACATTCACAACTTTCTTTCCCTTTTTCTTGTACGATTGGTTAACCGGTTGGTTCATCTTATTGTTCCTTGCTCTACAGAACCTAGCAATGTGACCTATCTTATGACAGTGAAAACATGCCACACCAGTTGATCTCCAAGGTCTTGTATTTCTCTATTGGTCCTCAATCTGTAGTAGATCACCATGTGACCATAATTATGATAATGTGAGCATGTAATATCCGACTAGTTCTCATTCTATTAAGGACTCCGCCGAATGACATATGGCCTCTGATTGTTCACTCTTGTCGTTCACTCATAAGCTCTATGACCATATTTTTTTACATTTGTAACAATAACCATGAAAAGTGCTTGGTCTAACAGTTGATCTAATACTTGCAACACTAGATCTGATGTTTGTCCTACATACATTAGTTGTATGTCCAACCTTGTGACAATTAGAACAAACTAGTTTATAAGATCTCTTACCAAAATTCCTTTGATTCACCTTAGGTGCGGATTTGTCATCTTGTATGGCCTTCTTGGTACGTGAAGATTCACCAACCTCATAACTGGTGTAGCCTAATCCATAGCTCTCTCCATGCATTCTCTGATTCTTCAGTTGTTCATCAAGCATTGTAGTACTTTTGCTGAATTTCTTGAGTAAATCATTTCCAGTCTTCAACTCACCTTTTAGTTGCTCAGTTTCATTTCTCAAAATTTCATTCTCCCTTAGGGCTTCTTGATTCTCTTCATTTGTCTCATGTAGATATGCATGCAATGTACCAACTTCTTGTTTAGATTTGAAGAGATCATCCATGTGTGGCTTTTAGGGCTTCCTTTGCAATTTTTCTTCTTCTTCTAATGTCTTCCTTACTTCCACTTCTTCACCCATTTAGATTGACAAAGCTTATAACTCTCTTTTGATGTTCCTGTCTTTATGCAGCTACACATTCTTCAGAGACAATTTTTCCAAGGCTGCTTGAGATTTCACATATCCACTACCTTCAGATAGTTGTTCAATGAGATCTTGTCTTTCATTCAGTTGTTCAACAAGTTCTTGTCTCTTGATTGCTTGAGTTGATCTTTCAATTGGTCAATGAACTCTTTGCATCTGCAAGTTACTTTCAAAGTTGTCTTTGATATATCTTAAACCCTCCATGTCTGCCTTAAGGATCTTTCCCAAGTTGCAAGGCTTCTTCAAGAGAACTAGGCTCTGATACCAATTGTTAATGTTATAAGGCTTCGGGGGGGGGGGGGGGTGAATTAGTGCAACCACATATCTATAAAAGCTTTTCATAAACTTGCAGATTAGCCAACATGCAAATGTAAATATAACATAGAAGCATAACACATAAATCATCCACACATAATCAAAAGAAAAACACCAATCTTTTTGTGTGGAAACCCTCGTTAGAGGGGAAAACCATGGTGGGAATTATCACCCACTAATTTCACTAGTGCACGATTAAGATTTGCTATGTTAGGAGCATTGCAACACTGCTAAGGGTATACCCGGTGAAGAGTATCTCTATCCTGGTTAGAAGCTATTACAAAGTCCTCTTAGGAACTACCTTGTTAGGGGATTTATAACTCCATCTAAGAGTCACTTGGTTAGAGGAATTAAACTTCAAACCTTAGGATCTTGCATACTTATTAAGAGTAACCATGCTAGAGGATTTTGATCGGAAGCCTATTAGAACTTGCTTTGAGAATGAACTCAATAAAAATAATCTGAATATAGCACACTATGCCTGACAAATCTACTTCAACAGTGATCAAATCATTGTTCTGATCATACAAACTTCACCTTCAACAATCGCAATCATCACAACAACTAACCTTGTGATACATTGAATATATATTTATATTGATGTAGAGAATATGTATAATAAATAGGAAGATCTATTTCATACTCGTAGCATATGTAGACATAAAAGTAAAGATAAATAAAAAAGATAGAATATGCATACATTAGTGTAATTCATTTTTCTACGGGGATGTGTCCCCACTAGAAAACCTTCATTTCTGGGGTGAGGATGTGTCCTCCCTGAAAAGCCTACATTTTTGGGATGGGGATGATTTTGGGACATGGAGAGGGGGATGAGACATCTCCCCATTATCTCTCGAGCGCCGCTTAATGAGTTGAAACATATCCAAGATGTTGGGAATGTTAGGATGACTACGCGGATGCCAATGCGTCTTCAAGAATGCTAGTTGTCCCTTGAGTGTCCTAGGGACACTAGGAAGTCTCCCTCACTGGGGACAAAAAAAGGTTTTTTTTCTAATATTATTTTTTGTTTTAGTGCCTATGGGAAAACCCTAGAAACATGTGATCCCCAACTATGCCCTATTCCCACTAAAAACACTGAAAAATTCTCACATGTTTTCACTTTTGGTTTTTTAATTTTTGCAATAGCTAGGTGAAGAAGAGATAAAAGAGTGAGTGGATGAGTGAAAGAGAGGGACCGAGCTTTTGCAAGTGCAAGAGGGCACCTAACAAGGAGCAAGAAAATGAAGAGGAAGTTGTTTCTACACCAACTTGGAGGGATTTATCAAGCACAATTTAGGTTTCTATTACTGTTTTTTCTATTTTTTCTATTTTTGTTTTTTTGGTTCGTTCTTGTAAGTTTCATTTTCAAAATCTGATTTGAATCATTTGATGTTGAATGTTGATGAAAAAACAAAAAATGAAGAGTTAACATTAAAATGAATCTATGAACATATTCATGGATTCATTTCAATGTTCCTTATGTTCCTGTATTCATTTTAATGTTGCTTGTGTTCATGTATTCATTTCAATGGTCATTCTTTATTTTTTATTTTGTCATGAATTTTTAACATCAAATGATTTATAAATTTTCATTTTCATTAAACTACGTTGAAAGTAGGCACTTGTAGAATTTATATTGTTTATTATAGTGTCACAATGAGCTCTCATGACATGATTGCAGATAAGGTAGAGGTTCATACTCATAGTGAAACTGAATTTGAATATGAAACTAAGGCTGAGGGGGGTGACAATGGGGTTGATCTTGTAGCCCAAACTAGTCGTATGCTAAGAGCAACAACTATTATAGAGTGTCCCTCTACATTGTTAGCAAAGTATGCTAAAGGTCAACTTGAACATAAATCTCCTCCTAAACATTTTCTAACAAAAATATTTCTACTAGGAAGGTCAGGGTCAAGTGGTGGCACAAGGAAGTGGAAATATATTTTTTGTGGTGTATAATGGTATGATTGCATTACTAGAGTTAGTGAATACCTTTTAACTCCAAGAAAAGGTGTGGCAAGATGTTCTTTTTTGTATGAAGGGAAGAACCTCAAAATACAAAGTTAAACAAGCTTTTGGATATTCTGTATGACACTTTAACTACATCTATACCTACTACTTTGTCTAATAGGACACATATTCAAGAGAGCTAGCCACAAAATGTTGGTCATAGTTTTGGGACAAGTGGAGTGAGGTTAGGTTCTTCCAGTATCATTGACCATGCAGGAGAGGGTAGGGAAAAATAGAAGTTGCAAAGTAATGTCGTAATTGATTTGTATAATGTGTAGCGGAAGAATGAGATAGATGATGCTATTGGAGAGTTTCTCTTTTCCAATTACACACATTTTCATGTAGCTCAATCTCCTTATTTTAAGGAGATGATGTTGTTAGGATTTGGTAACATTGAGACGGGGGGTGAATTAGTGTTACATTACTTTTCTTGATTTTTAAACTTCTTTATCTTCTTGAAACAACATATAAAGATAGAGCATATGATAAATAACTATGCAACATAAACAAGCATAGAAGAACTCATAACACCATATTTGTTTTCGAGGAAAACCCTGTTAAGGGAAAAACCCCGGTGGGGATGGTACCCCCAAATATCTGCACTATAAGTATAATAACCCTGTTAAGAGTTCTGACCCTGTTACGAGCCAGGTATTACAATAGGCAGGTCTTGGTTAAAGGATAGACTTTGTTAGGAGTCTTTTACAATGTGATCCTAATTAAAGAATTGACCCTGCTAGGAGTCCAACCCTGTTAAAGGCAATCAACCCTGTTAGGGGTGTACATTAGGTGTAGCAACGCTTACAGACAATTTACTATCCTGAATACAAAGAGTTAACAAAGTATTCATTGAAGAACTCCTCTTGTTCTCCTTTCTCTTGATCTTGATAACCTACAATTGATTGAATATCTTGATGAACTGAATGGACAAGTGAAAGATAGTGATTAGAGATCAGCGAGCTACTAAAGTGATATGTAAGGAAATTAAATCAGTCATTGTATTGTCATTGATGTCAACTAGTTTTGACTGTATTTATCATGATAGTTACAAACATCTGAAGACGAAGAAAATGACAAAGGAATGAGTTATCTACATGAAGATGAGATGGATATGAAAGATATGGCTAAGGTATACATTGGGTAACTTATTGATGAGTCTATGACATCATATTGTTGACTTGATTGTATTACATGAATCTGTTATGTATTGAAGATCAAAATTGAACAAGTTTGTGGTCGGTAATTGCAGATTTCAGTATACACCGAGCTAGTGTTGTGTATATTGAGTAATAGTAATAACCGAGTTAGTTATCATTGACACATTCTGTATTAACCGAGTGAGAGAAACAAATAAAGTTTATAACAACTGATTGAATTGATGAGCTGGATGATTGCTTATGATTCTGAGGTAAAAGATAAATTTTGTTATGATGATCTAACGACTGACAAAATTCAAGATTGATCGAATGGAGAAGGATGAAACGTATTATAGACACATCTGCCGAGGATGCTTGAAGCGGCAAAATGAACGATGGAGATTAAGAGGAAAAATCTAATAGATAATAATAAAATGGTTTATGGAGTCTATTTAAAGAGACATGAGATTCATTATTGAGTTTGGAGCTTATTGACACTGTAGGAGAATTCACATGAAAGGACTATTTTCATGCACCACTGATCAAACTAGTTACAGACAGAACTGAGATGAATTGCAGGCATTACTGAGCATTAGGGTATTATTCACCGAGCTGAACAAGTTGGAGGATATGAAGGATTGAACTGAATATTGATCAAAGGACTTGTATTTTGAGCTTAGCAAAGATCTGAAAATTTGTAATCTTAGTTGTATTCGAATAAGATCATTATGTATTAGTTTAACCATTTTTACATCAAAATCTCTTAACCGAGTAGACTTAACAGTCTTTTTGTATTTCAATATGACATTCAAAGAATGTAGTTGGTTTTCTTGTTGACCCCATAGTGAATTCTAGTCAAGAGTTAACTATTAGTGATAAATCCTTTAACTAGGTCACACCTCACAGTGTGTTTTGTAACCTTTGACAGGGTTGGCTCCTAATCGAGCTCACTTTAGAAGAGTGAATTATTTTGGGTTACCGATCCCAGATGGTTTTTCCCCTAACAGGGTTTCCATGTTAAAAATATATGTGTTATGTGTATTTTATGTGATTGGTTTGTTTTTTATAAAGGTAAATGCAGGTTTTGAAGGGGCCCCGAAACCATGTACACTAAGGTCACTAAATATATTCAACAAAAGCCCTCTAAACGAAATGGGTCAAGACCAAAGAGAGGGTTTTACAACAGGCTCCCACAACTTGGATGATTCAAGCATGAAACAACCATCATGCAACCCAAAACTAAAAGGAAATCCAACACTAAGATTTTTGTGGAGCACCCCTCTGATGGGAATGAAGAGTCATATCAAACGAAGAGGAGACCTTAAGTTTATTTCCTTTGACAACAATCCAAACCTCTTCAAATCTAGCCACCTCAACCTACCAAATCAGAGTATCATCAGCCGAGCCAGAGAAATCCTGGCTACTAACAGAGGCATCCACAAAACTAGTAGACCGAATAGGAGCCACAATCTCCATACCACCAGGAGAAGACAAAAGTGCTGCCTCCCCATCCAAACCAGAAAATGAAACAACTTGAGAGATAGGAGGACAATCTCCATCATCCAGTGAGACCTGCAAATTCCCCGCCACCGGAAAACCTCCAAAAGAAGATGAAACCCTAGCCAAAGCAACCAACGATGACTCAATAGACATCAAAGATTCAACAACCGATAAAACCCTAAAAACTCCAGCAACCTTCGAAGCCTGCAACTTCCCAGAAAAACCTCTAGGAGATAAAACCTTAGCTGAAGCAACCAGCGATGCACCAATAGCTAGTGACACACCAACAATAGCATCACCAGCAACTAGCGGTGCCATCAAATTCCCATAAAGACCACCAACGGGAGACAAAGCCCTAGCTGAAGCACCGGCTACTGACAGACTCCCAGGAGAAGAATCCTAACCAGCAAAAGAGGGAGGGGCCCCTGCGTTGCCACTTGGGAGAAGTTTTCCCGCAAAACAGGTTTCTTTTCCACCAAATAGTGATGAGCCAAGGCACATCATATTTAGTCTAATCGGTAAACAAAGTATTGAAATGGCTGTCAATCAGTAGATGAAGAGAAAGTTATTGTTGATAGCTTAAGTAGCTGATTATTTGTTTGAAAAGTTTGATTATATACATCTGGGAGTTTTGGGACTGTAGGATAATTGGAACTAACTGATTCACCCCCCTCTCAGTTATCTAACAATTGGTATAAAAACATGTTGGTTTCTTGGAAGGGAAGTTTAAAGGACTTAAGCTAAAGATTACAAGATGTATAAGAGAGAGGTTCCAAAGCCGAATAAAGAGAACTTCTCTACACAGAAAAAGCATAATGAAGTTGCACATATCTGGAATTGGAGAATTTGTAGTATTTTACCTAACCAATGATTACATACAAGTGACAATTGGACCTTTGACTGTTGATCAGTTGAGAGATAGACATGATCATAACATGACAATGATTGAAATTGTTGTTGCCTTAACAGATGTTGAATTTGAAGATACAAGGACATGTACGTCAATCAAAGCAATGTGGGATAAACTTACACTAGTTCACGAAGGAGATGTGAATGTGATGAGGGAAAGAGCTCAGAGTCTTAGAGGAAATCTTGATGACATGAAGATGAAAGAAGGTGAGAACATTTCTTAGTACAGTAACCAAATCAAGGAGATTGTTGATGCTATTCGAGGAGCAGGAGGTGTTATTGATGAAGACACTATTGTGAGTAAAATTCTTAGAACCTTGCTACCTGTCTATGCTATTAGAATCTTTGCAATCCATGAGATGAGATCTACACTGAGTAATGTTCTTACACTTGATAGCCTATTGGGTAAACTGACTACTTTTGAGTTGAATAACTATGATAACAATATTGTTCCAATTGTTGAATCTCCATTTATGTCATCCTTGAAAATTGGTAAATCTAGCAGTAAGCATATGATAAGAAATGAAAGTGACACTGACAGTGACAGTGATGAGGATGAACTTGATGAACTTGAAGCACTAATGGCCAGGAGATTGCAAAAAAGTAAAGGAAGATATAAGGGGAAATTACCTTTGGTAGGTTTTAACTGTAAAGAGATGGGTCACATTATAGCTAGGTGTCCTAATAGAAAATATGATGACATTAAAGAAAATGAACCATCTAGTGAAAGAAAGTTTGATAGAAGAGATAACCGAGATCGCAAAGGCAACTGAAAGTATGATAAAAGAAGTAACTGAGACTACAAAGACAAAGGCAAGAAAGCATGTTACCTTGTTGAAGATGTTGATGATACCGACACTGACACTTATGAAGACATTGATGTAGTATTCGTAGTTTGAAAGAAGATTCAGAAGAAGAGGAAACGTATGAAGAAACAACACTTATATCTAAAGTTAGCAAAAATGATACATGGATTATTGATAGTGGTTGTACTCATCATATGACTAGTGATGAAGATAAATTTGAATACCTTGAACATTATAATGGAGGATGTGTTAAAATGGGAAATGACACACGTTGTCTAGTTAAAGGAAAAAGATCTATCCTGTTGAACAATAAGACTAGATGTGAGAATGCATATTGGGTGAAGGGACTTAACTATAATTTGCTGAGTGTAGCATAGTTGAATAAATCACGTCACCGAGTTGCATTTGAAAACAAAAAGATGAAAATCTATGATGAGACTGGAAAGTTGGTTGGTACTGGTGAACAATCAAAAGGTAATATGTTCTATCTTGACAATGCTGAGACTTCTTATTTAATGGCTAGAACTGAAGATGTGTGGTTGTGGCATAAAAGGTTGTGTCATGTGAATTTTGACAACATGGTTAAGATCAGTAAGAAAAGAAAAGTTAGAGGCTTACTGAGCTTATCAAAACCTGACCATGTCATGTGCAAACAATGTCAAATGGGAAAAAATTCAAAATCTAGTTTTAAGAGCAAGACCTATTCATCTATAGCTATTTTGGAGTCAGTTCATACTGACTTATGTGGTCCTATGAGAACTCAGAGTTACTATAGTGACAAATATTTTATTTTGTTTGTTGATGACTACTCTAAGATGATGACTATTATGTTTTTGAAAGAAAAATATGAAGCTTTCAAAATGTTTAAATGGTATAAAGCTAAAGTGGAAAATAATTAAAATGCTTAAGATATGATAGAGGAGGTGAATTTATTTATGATGAATTCACTAACTTTTGTAATGAGCATGGACTTCAAAGACAGGTTTCTACACCAAGAACACTGCAACATAATGGAATTGCTGAAAGGAGGAATAGATTCATAGTTGATTGTGCTAGAACACTCATGATTGAAAAAGATGTTGCACAAATGTACTGGAGAGAAGCTATTAGCACTGATGTATACATATTGAACCGAGTACAACTGAAGAAAGATTTAAACAAGACATCTTTTGAGCTATGGTTTGGGTACACACCTAATGTAAGTTATTTCAGAATATTTGGAAGTAGATGTTACATTCTGAAAAATCATAGAAATGGAAAATTTGATTTTAAAGGTGATGAAGGAATATTATACTAAGAACAAAGTTTATAAATGTTTGAATAAGGTTTCTAACAAAATAATTGAAAGTGCAAATGTGAGAGTTGATGAGTTTGCTGAGAAAAAAATAATGAAGAAAGCACAAAGGAACCAGAAGACTATGATAGATATACATTCATTGAGCAACCTGACATTCTACCCAAGATATAGGTTGAAGCTACCGAGCATCAGGAAGAAGATACCGAGGAATAAATTGATCCTACACCGACTAATGAACAACGAAGAGAACAAGTGTTAGCAAAATTTGTGAGAAGACACCATCCACAGAATCAGATTATTGGAGACAAGCAAGCTGACATGATGCCACAGAGTAAGTTGAGACAAAACACATGTTTAGTTTGTGAATTTGAACTTAAAAATGTTAGAGATGCACTTGAGAATGATGAATGGATTAAAGCAATGAATGAGGAAATTGAGTAAATAGTGAAGAACAAAACATGGACATTGGTACCGAGATCGAGTGATAAAAATATTATTGGAACAAAATGGATATTCAAAAATAAGTTGAATGAGAATGGTGAAGTCACTAGGAACAAAGCAAGACTTGTATGCAAAGGGTATGCACAAGAAGAAGGAACTGATTATGGTGAGACTTTTGCACCAGTTGCTAGACTTGAAGGAGTTAGAATATTACTTGCATATGCTGCCTACAAAGGATTCAAAGTACATCAAATGAATGTTAAATCTGCATTTTTGAATGGTATACTTGAGGAAGAGGTTTACATTGAACAACCTGAAGGTTTTGTTGATCCAAATAAAAAAAAACTTGGTATGTAAGTTGCACAAAGCACTGTATGGACTGAAACAAGCACCGAGAGCATGGTATGAAAGACCACATGCATATCTTATTAATATTGAATTTGTGAGAACAAGTGATAATAACAATTTATATTTGAAAAGTGAAACTAATGACAAGATTCTTATTGCTAAATTTTTTGTTGATGATATTATATTTGGAAGACATGATAATCTATGTAAATCATTTGCTAATGAAATGAGAAAGGAATTTGAAATGTCAATGTTTGGAGACATTAAATTTCTTTCTAGGTTTGCAAATTCTACAACAAAATGAAGGGATAATCATAACACAATCAAAGTACATCAAGGAAGTGTTGAAGACCTTTGGAATGGAAGATTCAAAACTGGTAGGTACACCGATGGTCACAGGATGAAAATTAACAAAGAATGATCAATCAACCGAGGTAAATCGAACACTATATAGATCAATGATTGCAAAACTGGTGTATGTTGTGCACAGTCGACCTGATATTGCACATGATGTTGGGATTGTAGCAAGATTTTCTGCTAATCCTAAGGAATCACATATGACTATTGTAAAGAGGATTCTGAGATACTTGAAAAACACAAAGAATTATGGTTTATGGTACAAAAACGAGGGCAAGTTTGAACTACAAGTTTACAACGACGCATATTAGGCTAGAAATATTGATGACCAAAAAAGCACAATTGGTGGACAGTTGTGATACATCTTAACTAACTATGATTGAAATAGATAAACAAGCATTCAAACTTTTGGATAAGATCAGTGCTCTGGAAACAAAGAAAGGGAGAGTGATAAACATATTTGACTTGTTGAAGAGCCTAATAACCCCTAAGCTTTCAATCCTTGAAACTCATCTAACAGAGATGGAAAAGGTAGAAGGATCAATGTCTAAAGCTATACCTATTGAGCTTAAGGCAATAGAGACAACATCATATGCAATGAATGGATTGATCCATGTCAGTGAGCTTTTGATCAAATCATGGGCTGAGGAAGTGAAGAACTTGGAAAACTCTTTCCAAGATATCTTAAATCTGGTGAGTAAGCACTAAATCTTCTTGTGTTTAGAAGTTTTGAAATTTTGTAAGTACCTTTTCCATTGATGTCAAAGGGAGAGGAAGAGAAGAGAAAAATGAAGAGAGGAAGAGTAGAGAAGAGAGGAAGAGAAGAGTAAATAAGGAGAAAAAAAGAATAAAAAAGAGAGAAAAAGAGAAAAAGAACAAAAAAAAGATATGTATATAAGTAGAAGGGAGATAGTGCTTAAACACTTAGTCATTTTTTGCTAAGTGTTGCCATCAATGCCAAAGGGAGAGATTATTGAGAAGTGATGTTTCTGGGGCACTAGGGATCACTTAAGGGTTGTCATTTATGGAAACACTTATGTTGGAGTGATCGCATGCAGAGAGTTTTGGTACTGGAGTCACAGTTATGAAAATGACTAAGTACAGAATCAGGATAACAGTGTGCTGTGGTACAATTTTGGTTAACAATGACAATGTATGATGTATTATGGATTGCAAAGTTAGTAGAACGTATTTTAGGATATGTATATGCTTCAGTTAAGATCGCATGTGTTTTGGTGATCAGATTAGTGAGATACAGTGATCTGAAGGTATGGGAAGACATAAAATCAGTGTAATAGGGCACTTGAACAATTGCGATGATTGAGAGAAGGATAATGGATATGGTAACATGTGAAGTCAGATGGATGAAGTATATTATCAACTCTTTGGTAATATAAGATCTCCGACTCTATGTTTATCATTTACATAATCTATTATAATTTTTTGTATGGTATTTGTGAAGCCTACTGGATGACAAATTTTGTATAAGTATAGAGTGTTTTGTGGAAGCGATGTGTATGGATGTGATGATGATGTAATAGATGTGAATCTGAGAGTAGAGAGAAGATGCAAGATCAGTGTTTGACAAAGCTATAACTGGAACTATCTAAGCAAAGGAAGTGCTTGTATTATTCATTTTGGAGAACTCTTTGAGACAATTTTTGATTGTAAGAGTTGTATCCTCACCACCTTTAACCAGGTGTTTGTATCCCCTAACAGGGTTTTGTATTCCTCTAACAAAGAAATGTACTATGTAATAATCAGCTCCTAACATGGCTAGATCTCCTAATAGGGATATAATATTTTAGTGCATAGTTGTGGGTATCATCCCCACTGGGGTTTTCCCTTGGCCAGGGTTTCCTTGAGAAAAAATCATGGTGTCATGAGTTATGTGTTGTGCTTGTTTGTTTTTTTCATTTCAGTATTGTTATGGTTTATTATCAATTAGTTGAAGTTTAATTAAAGTGCAGTAATACTGATTCACTCCCCTCTCAGTATTCCCTAATCCTAACAGAATATTCAAATTGACATAGACCACTAGTGTGTTCAATATTAACTCAAAACTAAAAGACTCAATTAAGCACAACCAGATTCTAATTAATATGAAAATAGTTAGAAGTAAAGTCTGCAAAATATCATATCCCATAATTATACCAAAAGTAAAACACTCATATGGTCAAGTTATCCGTCTTCACAACTATTAAAAATCCAACCCTTTGAAAGAGAAAAATAACCCCCTCTTAAAGAAAAGATACAACTAGAAAGATTCTTTTTTCAAACAAAAGCCCATGCTGAAATGACCACCTAAAGAAATCATTACCCATGGCATTGAACGAGCCATCATGACACTCTTTCACTTGACAACCTTAATCTGCTTAACGTGTGTCCAAGGAGAATAAAAAATTGGTACAAAAATCATTCTCTATCCCTCAAGGCACTAACAACATCATCTCAAAAGCGCAAGGAAACGCGGTAGCACGGTGAAGTTTCTAGCAAGAGAAACTCTTCCCACTCTCCTCAAAGTTCCGCAGGCACGATACATGTCCATGGCTTAAAAAGTTCACAATCGTGGAAGGAGAAATACTGTGAAGGAAAGAACACTTCGACCCGCAAAGAAACTGTATTGCACAAAGGTGGGACAATCTGTAATAGGATATATAGGTTGAATTGGTACTCTCACAGGAAAATATCTAGGGGCCTCAACCAAGCCAGATCGTACCACCTTTCCTTCTCTAATTGTTAGTTCTACCCATCTCCTCTTGTTTTGAATTCCTCCCTTCCTTTTGTGGATGGTATCTCATAGAATATCTCTAAGATCCTTATCAAAAAAGATTTGGGGTGGCCCTCAAACCCTTCTGTAGGTTAAAAAGTTGGGTCCCCTTATTAAAGACTGCCATGACATTCTTTTGGAATCGGGAGTCTACAAGGTGGTTTGTTCCTATGACACAACCTATATAGGTGAAATTGGCCACTCTTTCATCACTCAAATTAAAGGGCATAGTTTCGACATCAAATATGATAGGGTCCACAAATAAGCCTCAGCCAAGCACTCATTTGCTACCAAACATCATATTTATTTGGAAAAAAACACAAATCCTATTTAAGGAGGATAATTTTTTCAAGATAAAGCTTAAGGAATCCATAGAAATCAACAACCACCCCACCAACCTTAATCATGATGATGGTTGGTCCTTAAGCCTATCATGAAAACCTTTGTTATCCTCTCTTGATTTAAGTGCCATCGTGCTTAAGCATGGCCTATTCCTTCCTACTTTTCTTTTTTATTCTTCCTCTTCCCTTTTCCTAGCCTTTCCCTCCCTAGTTATCGCTTCTCCTTATTCTCCCTCTTCCTTTCCTTCTCTTAGTTTTCTCTTAAATTATTTTTGGCCTTCTTCCTTGACCCTGGCTAGTTTTCTCTTCTTTTGTCTTCTTTCTTGTCTATTGATTTGGCCTCTCCCTCTTCTAGTCTTGGTTGTTCCTTTCTCTCCTCCTCCTTTACCCACCTTCCCTTTGGTGGTCCTTTTCCCATCTCCCTCCCCCCTCCTTCCCTTGCATCTTTCCCCCCTCTCCCATTGATTCTTGTTGTGTTCCTAGCTCCCCTCTTCTCACTTCCTCCTCCTCATCTTCTTTTTGTTGCTTCTTCCTTGTTGAGCTTTGCAGTGGCTTATTTTTTGCATTGTGGTGTTTTTTTATTAGTTTTTGGTGCTTTCTTGTTTGTATGTGTGTGTGTGTGTGTGTGTGTGTATGTATATCTATAGAAACCTACACACACATATTGCTTTTGTTTAGTTTGTTTTTTTTAGTGTTTTTTGGATTTTTTTCTCCTTTTATTTTTAATTATATTTGTTCGCTTGTTTGTATGTCTGTTTGTTTATATTCTTAATTTTGAGGTTGTTTGTATGTTTGCACTTTATTCATTTGTATTGTATTCAATTGTATTGTGGTTTCTTATTTATTTACAATTTTTAATTTATGTTTTTTTTTTGTTTCTATTTGTTGTTCTTTCTTTCACTTAGGCATATATATTTATACATATATATGTATTTTTGTTTACACTTCTCTTGGTTTATGTCTTGTCTTATTTGCAGTTAGTTTCTCCCCTCTCTTTCTTAGCATTCTTTCTCTTGTTTGATGTTTTTTAATTTCCTTTTTAATTCTTTGTTTCACTCCCTCCTCCTCATTGTGCATGTCCCCCTTCCATCCTCTTCTTATATCTCTTGAGTGGGTCTTAGTTTTCTACTTTCATTTTTCATCTTTGACAATCTCTTTCAACCTAATGATGGATCATAGATTATGGTCTGAAATGTTGATGCAGAAAACCACAATTTAATTAATCCCTAGGTCTTGTAGAGCCTAAAGTGTAGGATCGAGTAGTTAACCACAATTTAATTAATCCCATTTGTTGTCCAAGTTAGTTGGAACAATTCGGTTAATCCAATCTGTTGATTTGAGAATCAACAATAGGGATAATTTCATTGATGTTTTAAAATGAACTTATATTTGGTTAAGTTTGTACCAAATTTGATTTAGTTATATCCTTCTATATATCTGTGTCCTTGACTAACTTAGTGTAGAATATAGCTCTTTGGATCGAATCTAAGTTCTTTTGACAACTTGAGGAATGATCAATTCCATTTTAGTTGAGAGGTAAATCTTGGAACCCTTGAAGGTCATTTAGGATTTTGCTAGTGCATGTCACAAAGTGACTAGTTGATTTAATCTTCATGTTGCGTGTGATGCTCTGATTTGTTAAGCATATTTAATGTAATCATTTTAATTTTTTTGTAATCTTATGCATGTTTTATTTTATATTTTAGGGGTTCCTTGGCTAGGCATTACAAGTATCTTATGGACCTAATTGGGGGATTGGTTAGTTATTTCATTTTCTTGAGGAAATAAATATCGCATACCATTGACACTCAAACAAAAAATAAACTATGCACTACGTAAAAATATTGACATTGAGATTTCACAAAAATCATGAACAAGAGGCTGATGTTGATCTAAGACAACTTATTTAATAGCTTATTTATTCTTCTATCTTGTATATACATGACTATCTACCTAGCTATTGCTTGATAGATGCATCTTCTCTTACCCTATCTAGCTATCTAAACCTTAATTAATGTATCTTTCTATTATTATACACAATATATCTACAAAGGTTGTCTTTATGGGAAGATTTATATGTTGGTTGTAGACTTGTTTTAAATTTGGTTTTTCCTTGTTGACTTATCTTTTTATCTTGTGATATATTGCATTTATCAATTCCTCTTAATCTTTGAGCTTTGATCCTTTTATAGTTTAGTCTACTACATTTATCATTTGAGATCTCAGTCTTAAATTTTGATCTTTGATATTTTGATCTTTTCTTTTATCCATTTCTAGGGAAGATTGAGGTAGCCTCAATATTGATATTATGTTGAAGAGTGAGGAATGAGGCATGACCATTTTTTCAACGTTGTTTGTATCTAGGTCAAAGTCCATTCAAAGGAATGTAAATATCAGCTTGCTTATTCATACTTGGTGTACTTGTATCAATTTTCCCTCATAAGATTCTCGATGACGATTAAAATAATAATGAACACCTATAAATCCTTCCATTTTCATTTAGCCTACCTTATCCAATCCATTCACACATTTCCCTTCTATTCCATTACCCATTTATATTCTTCACTTGATATTTCATTAATGGACTAATTTTCATTATTACACCTAGTTATATTCATACATTTCTTACACACATCACACATCCTATTAGACCCATCTTATCCTTCCTACCAATATTTGGACTCAAAATTTAGTTTTCTAGGTAATATGTCAAGGTGGTATCCATCTATCCTTCCATCCTACCTCCATCCTAACATTGAGGCATGCCACTAGTACCATATTTGCTTTGAGGAAACACTATTAAAAATGTATAAAAGAAGAAAAAATGTAGACATCTAAAAATGGCTAATGCATTCTAATCTTATCATAGCATCACAATCTCATCATTTTTTCTAGGCATGTTGATTTAATAATTTCAATTATCTAATTAAGCTAATGTTTTCTCTCTTTATCTATAATACTATATAATTCTATATATTTAATTAATTTTTCATCTTCTAAAATTAAATAATATTTAAATAATTTATTTATTTTTTCATTTTACTCTATTATTATTTAAATGATTTTAATAATTAATTGGTTCATATTTTGTTCCATTATAAATTAATAACTTAAAGTATCATTTAATTAGTTAATAGTTGTTTCAAAATTAAATAAATTTCAAATTATTCCTTTAATTTACTACCATAGATAAATAGAAATTACAATTTTATTTATTTCATCTATGTACATTTGATCCTTCTTAATTCCCCCACTTCACCAATTCATCTGCTAATTATAGATCATACCCTCTCAAATTATTTCATCCATTGCTCTTTGTAATTAATCTCTAGTGATCAAATGTTACGTGAAACATATAATCAAAACCCTTCATTGATTCCTTTTCACTAGCGAGCATTATCTGCAAGCATTATTCTAGCACATCAAGATCGTTATCAAGCATCAAGCATCAAGTTATGATCCTATCATTGTGATATCGTGTCTATGCAAAAATTCTAAGAACAATCTACACATCAAACATTTAGCCAAATACAAAGATACCATTCTTATTTTTAATTATAATTTTAAGGTCAACACTCTCTCAAGCTACAACCTTGGCATATTACCTTTATTCCTTCAATGATATGTCAATTTGGATTTATATTTCAAATCTAATTTAATATAGAATTGAGTCTTGATTTGTACCATTAGTAACACCTTAGGTGAATTTTTATTTATTGATAATCTTACTTAAAAAGATTTCTCATATAATCCTTTCTTGGGTTTTAGTTGACTTAAACTTCTCTGAAGATGTTGCAAAAAATTGCCTAAAAGTTCTAGGTCACAGTTGGGTCCAACTTTAAATTATGAAGGGCTTCCATTTTATTGTGACTTGTTCTCTCTACCTGTGATAGACAAATGAAAGTTTCAAAATAAGTCAGACAGTTGATAATAATCTAATTATTAGGCATAGTTCAATAAGCCAACCCTTGTGGTGGAAAAGTGCTCTTCTAAATTATCTTATAGTTGAAATTGCAAAAGTTAAATGTCCACCTTTAAGTCCACCATAGGGCAACTCTGCAAAAATTGAGACAAAACATGAAAAAGCTTCTTTCCTTCATGACTAAATCCCTTCGAAAGAAAAAAAGTGAGGAAAAATAATACAATATGCCAACATTGCCTTTTAACTCTACCTATTGAATCATAAAATAGAAATATCTCATAGACTCTTGTTCAAGAAGTTAAAACAACTCCACTAAAATTTATCTTTGATCTATATCAAATGCTCTTATGTCTTTACACACCATTTAAAATAACAAAGAGTCTTGATTAATATTGTATTTTAAGTTCTTTCACTAATTTGTTATTACCTTCTCCTACTTCACCTCATCCTACATATTTACTTTACTATTTTTAATAAAGTAATTTTCCACTTTTATCTATATAAAAAATCACCATGATAATCTTGAAATCATAGATTTTTTAACCTCCTCCAAAGTAGACTATGTGAACATATTAAACACTTACATAAAGACCACTTTACCGTATTATACAATCTCATCAAATCTCTCTCATTTTCAAGTCATGTGGACAAGACCTCGAGATGTGCTGGAAATAACTAATATGATCGATTCAACATATTCACTATGACCCAGAACGTATTCATTCTACTTCACTGGCTCCGCAATCCACGGAAAATTTCAAGAGCATGAATCTCGATCATTATAGCATTTAAAAAATTACACGACAACGCTTTAAAGTGTATGATGTTACTCTTGATGTTTGCAAATTACAATGCAATTCACAGTCAAGTCAATTTTTCTTTCTTCCCAGCAGAATTAATTTATACAACTAGACTCTGTGTTGACATTATCACCACATTCTATGCAATGTATGGTTGTCTAAGTCATCACCCACTTTTTGACTTGTAAACCTGCGTGATGATTCAGGTGGGCGCAATCCGTATCCATGACTTGAAAATCATTCCTATTTGATTTGGCCATGCATTACGAACTTTGAATGAAGTATTCAAAAGAAATAAAAACATCTTTGAATATTGAGTGTATCTTGGGTACCTTATGAGGATTTCTGTATACCTATTAAACTTTCTAATTTAAAAAGTAGAGTGTAAACTTTTAAAATTTTGTTTGTGGTTTATAATGTTCCACATTTCTTTGTTGGGAGCAGGAGAAAGATGAGGGAAGAGTCATCCACTAGTACATTTGACCTAGTTTTTCTACCAAAATTTTTGACCATGAAATAAAAAGGTTTTGGTTGGTCGGATTATAGAAGGAAAACTTTCATTTTTTTAAAATCCATGCCCCTGTTAGTCGAAAGTTCAACCACTATAGTGTACATTGAAATTTTGACGAGCACGGGCATAACTTAAAAAAACAAAAATTTCATTTCTCATTTCATTATTACCATGACAAATTTTTTGAAGAGTTGCAACGCGCGAAACCTCATCAGCGAGTGTGGATTCGACACTTTGTATAGGGGTTGCAGTTTTTATCTAGACTTGGGCCTTTGATCTTCGAGCTTGGTTTTGGAAACTTGGGTTTTCCTCTCCTTATCAAATGGAAGCTCATTGAGATAGGGATTGTGTTGTTATCTCCTCTACAATTTGATAGAATACATTGCATTTGATCACTTGATTGAATACCATCATGTATTTCGAGGGAACATCTTACTGTGATCATTATTCCATGCTCTGTTGTGTCCATGGCATTGAGTTCATTTCTTTGGATGATTTGATTATGGCATTTACTAGGTTCTCACTGTTTTATTATGAGCTAGGGCATCATGTAATGTTTATTTTCTGTTACCATTATTTTACATGGCATATGCCCTTGGCTCGTGCTCTTCATATTACCACTATTATTACTTTCTTGGAGTATCATTGACTACCCACAAGCTAGGGCATCCATTTATACGAGCTAGGGTATCATTAATTATTTCCTATCAATTATATGGCATCCAATATGAATAGACACGACTGGCATCATTGATTATTTCCTACCAATATGAATAGACACGACTGGCATCGTTTCATTATCGATTGACTGGCATCATTTCATTATCTTACACAGTGATACGAATAGCCACTAGTTAGTGGTTATCGTAACACATTAACAATGTGTTACGATAACCATTAATTACTGGTTATTGTGCGATCAAGCAATCGACTAAGTCGATCTTAACAATGACTGCATAATATATATAATGTGAGCCCCGATAATTCTCAGTCGACTATGATACATATGATCAATATTAAATACATACATACATATATATATATACATATATATATATATATATACACACACACATATATATATGTATGTATATATATATATGTATATGTATATATATATATGTGTATATATATATATGTATATGTATATATATATATGTGTATATATATATATGTATGTATATATATATACATATATATATATATATATATATGTGTATATATATATATACATATATATATATATATATATATGTATGTATATATATATATGTGTATATATATATGTATATATATATATATATATGTATATGTATATATATATCTATATATATATATGTATGTATGTATGTATATAGATACATACATATATACATATATATATATACATATATGTATATACACACACACACACATATATATATATATATATATACATATATATACACATACATATATATATATATACATATATATACATATACATATATATATATATATACATATATATATATATATATATATATATATATATATATATATATATAGTTGATTAACCATAACAATAATCAATCAGATCAACACTATAAGTTAACACATACCCTGTTCCAAAGCTCCCATTTTGGCACAGACATGGAGGATGCTAGCAAAGGTTGTGGAATTTAGCTTTACACCTGCCATTTGCATTTGCTTGAAAATTTCTAAAGCCTTTTCCAAAAATCCATTTTGTACATAGCCCGTAATCATGGCATTCCATGATACCACGTCTTTGATCCATTTTGTCAAAGAGTTCACATGCCTTGTCTATAGTTCCACATTTTGCATACATGTCTACTAGGGCAGTTGCAACTACAACATCTGACAAAATTTCTTTATCATTTATGCTTTGATGGATGTCCACACCCTATTCCAAAACTCCCATTTTGGCACAGGCAGGGAGGATGCTGGCAAGGGTTGTGGAATTCGGCTTTACATCCACCAATTGCATTTGTTTGAAAGTTTCTAAGCCTTTACAAGGAATCCATTTTGTGCATATTGTGCAATCATTCCAGTCCATGAAACCACATTTTGTTGAGGCATTCTATTAAACAACTCACGGGCCTTGTCTATTCTTCCACATTTGGCATACATGTCTACCAAAGCATTTATAACCATAATGTATGCCAGAAAACCTCCTTCCATTATCCTTTGATGGATGTCCATACCCTGTTCCAAAGCTCCCATTTTAGCAAAGGGAGATAGAATGTTGACAAAGGTTGTGCAGTTAGGTTTTACCTTTGAAACTGACATTGATGGAAAATTAAGCTACATAACATAAGCCTAATTATTTGGAGTAGTAAATCATGTCAAGTGGATTGCTATTTTTTTAATATACTGTTGACTATTCATTATTTATAGAAGTGTTGATTTTTTATATAAATCTCTGCACTGCTCAGAGGCAATAACAATTTCTGATTCAAGTCTTGATAATTCTTGTACCTCATATGAATCCATCTTTCATTTCAATCAAGCTCATTTTTTCTTTGACCTCTTATGTTAAAAAGTCCAATGATTATTTTACAGTTTGAGGCTTATGGTTATATCATTTGATGTTAAATGATTAAATCTCCAGAACAAATTGTGCAGAATCTCAATAAAACAAAATATTTAGCATTTTTTCCTTCCAGTTCTATTTTAGTCTTGGCAATTTAAAATTTCTTAATAACACATAAATCCATCTTGACACCTTTTGATGGCTAAATAAAAATGACACTTGATGTTTATATGAAATAGTAAATAAAATTTTGATTGTCATTATAATTTGAACATTTTTATAATTATAATTTGAACATTGAGATCTCGATAATTGAAGCTCAGTATGTTCTGGTGACATTTAATGAGGCTTAATAACTCTTTTTGTGATAAAGTTTTTGACTATTGGTGGATGCATCAAGTTTAGAAAGAATTACCTCATCACAATATCTACAGGCACATCC
Organism: Chamaecyparis obtusa; assembly: GCA_027943335.1. Classification (NCBI taxonomy): domain Eukaryota; kingdom Viridiplantae; phylum Streptophyta; class Pinopsida; order Cupressales; family Cupressaceae; genus Chamaecyparis; species Chamaecyparis obtusa. The sequence continues at coordinate 608,976 of BSBK01001834.1, read as the reverse complement.
CATACCTATGAATGATGTTAAAGAAATGTAGCTATTTTCTGCTAAAGAATGATGAGCATTGTATATTTTATCAATGCTTTTGATGTCAATTGGAAGACAGTTTTCACTGCAAATAATATAGGCATCTAACTAAAATAATAAGATAGCTCACTATAAGCATATCTCTAATGAATTACAATATAGAATGAGCCATGCAGGGTTATAACCTTTTTGATTAAGAAGCTCATTGTAAAATATCTCTACCTATGTACATGCCATGTATCTTTGCATTATACTTTATTACTTTCAGTCCTATTCATGTCATATATATTGTATAATCCCCCACTTGTGTAGATCAAATACTAACAAAAATCATTAAAACCTATCAGAGACGTTCAACTTTATTTTGACCAATGTAGTTGCAACTATTGGCCCTTTCTATAGTCTATGTTTCCACATTTTGCATACATGTCGACCAGCGCAGTTGCAACTACAACATTTGAAGCAATTCCTCCATCCTTTACGCTTTGATGGATGTCCATGCCCTGTTCCAAAGTGCCCATCTCGGCACAAGCTAGAAGAACACTAGCAAATTATGAGTTGTGCGTGTACCAAATACCCATCATCTGTGAGTGATGAAAGAGTGGACATTTTTTCCTAGTGAAAGCGCATTCTTGAGAATGCATGTTTGCAACAGTTGAAGGTATATAATAGAGGAGTCTTTAGGAGGGTTGTGTGTCCTTTGAAGAGGCCTTAAGTTGGACACTTATTCATTGGAAACCCTCTTTATGAAGGCCTTGAAGTTGACTAATTCTAGCTTAGGTATAGTTAAATTGTCCTTGCTGCCCTAGAATGACATCTTTGTTCAAACTATTGATTGCAAACATTTTTTAAGTACTTGAATCTACAATAGAACAATAGTGGTGAATGTATGATTATTATAATCATATGATTATATGTTATAATATTTATGTAATAAATGTAGTAACAATGGTTTGGTGCATTATTGATATAGGCTCGATGGCTCTTGTCAATGTGCCAAATTGTCAATGTGGTGGTAGGTAGTGTGTGTTGAAGACTTCACGAACATAGAGAAACCCTGGAGGACAATTTTGGTGTTGCCTAAATAGATAAAAGGTTGGTCATGTGTATATATTTAATATTTCTCATGTAAATACTATTCATTATATTATAAGAACTAATGTAGATTCGGCACCACAGGGAAATAATGGTTGCAGATACTTTAGTTGGGTTGATGACAACTCATCTACATCTATCCACCCATCTCCACTTATCTGCGATGAAGGATTTGAGTGCAAAATGTGTCAGGCTAGGGAAAATGCTAAAATTATATTTTTACGATGCCTTCTCTGTATTGTAATTGCATATCTTTGTTGCGACCATATGCAAAGATGAGCTTAGGAATTAGTCAGTTTAGTATTTTCATATTGTAACTAATATTTTAATATGGATAGGCCATAACTTTTATTTGCCTCAAGTGCGCATATATATGGTTTACATCTTTTTTTACAATAATTCTTCATGTTTATGGCTTAGGTGAGCCCCAATCTGCTATCAATAATTTCCATTTAAGGCTTATAATTTGATTACAATAAGATCAATATATGATAAAAACAATATCATATGACCATGAAGGAAGGAAGATTTGACATAAAATATATGAAGGCTACTTAGTTTAACTTTGGTTGTGTTAAAGGAACTATGTTGACTTTATTTTGTAGTTGTTTAACATGAGAGTTTGTACATTAATAGGAGTTCACATTTTTATGGGAATGTATCATTCAATTGAGCATTAATGCCCATCTATATCTAGTGAGATGAACATAATCCATGTACCTCATGCTAGTGTGCTTGGATGTACCTTGTATACACTATTTTGCATTAGACTAGACATTATCCAAATAGTGAGTATTTATATAAAGTGCTCGAAGATCAAAGGCCCAAGTCCAAAATGTCGAAATCAATAATAGTGACAACCCTCACAGGCGGTTGGATAATGTCTAGCCTAATCCAAGCAGACTAGCATGAGGTACATGAGTTATAAACTCTCATGAGTTATAAACTAGCATGAGTTACTTACGAATCTCTCAATACAATACATATTCCCCCCATATCTTATTCAAATCTTATTTAATTCATTACTACATAAAGATATAATCTTTTTATATAAATATAGACTAATTAAATAATTGAGAGAGTTTGGATCAACATTTGATTATATAAGTTAGACCTAACACAAAGTGAGAGAGAGAGAGAGAGAGAGAGGGAGGAATGATGAGGATATTGATGCTCCGCTTAGCCGGTAACGGCTAAGCGGAGCATCAATATCCTCATCATTCCCCCCCCTCTCTATCCTACTAGTCCTTTGGCGTGTATTAAACAAAATAGAATTTTCAGCATATTATTATCATTCTATTTCTTTGTTGTAAACATGCCATTGGTTCAGTTTTGTAAATTTCTTTTTGTGTTAAATGCATTTAAAATAAAGGTCTAATTCTATAGACTGTTGATGCAAAGACGTCTACTATCACCTTAAATAGGCCAACTCAACTTGAGGATTCAACAAGAAACTTGGAATCAACTCAAGGAATCACTCTCATTCACTCCAATCAACTCAGCTTCTTCCATTCCTCTTCTATAGCCTTTCTAGACCTGCCTAGTAGCCCTTCACACCCTGAAATCAACAAATTATTCACAAACTTCCCAAATAACCCAATAATGTTTTTACATTTTCTAGTACCCTTTTCGGAGTTACAAAATTCGTCTTAGTCTCAGTCCTTCATCATTTGACTGGTGAAGATTTTCTTCACCCTCTAACTCTCCAACTAGGCCTAATTAGCCCTCCCTCAACAAAGCAACTCCTATCCCCGCTTGCCTCTAGGTATCCATGACCCTAAATAGTCTTATAATATGATTCAAAATCACTGATTTTCAACTTAGTATGATTCCACCTACTCATCTACTTTCCATGACTTGTGTTGAATCAGTTCAATCAATCATATAGTTTCACTATTGTGTTGATTGTTCCACGACAGTGTACAGGTTTTTGAGAATGGTATTGTCTTTATTGTTTAAAAGACCTTTTCCATTTGTTCCTTGATACATCAATTCGACCACACCTACTCCACTTCATGTGGATGTCTTTGAAATAGACTCCTAACTCTAATAAACTGACTGTAACTACTAACTAACTTCTAACTGTCTGATACGAGTCACCAAATTGACTATATTAACAATCTAAACGAGAAATTTGTTGTCAAGTTGACAAAAGTAAATTCCAAAGGGGCAGAATCTGCCCTCTTCTTGGGATTTTTATCCCAACCACCCATTCATTTCCACCCAGGTGTAGGACTGCAGCAAACAATGCATGAATGAGGAGACAAACATAAATTTTAATTGCCATTTCTGACAAGTTGTTGCCTATAATCCCATGAATGAACAATTAAAGAAAAATGAATAGAGAAAGGTTCCATTTAAATGCATTTAACAGAAAAAACAAATTTACAAAACTAAACCAATGACATGTTTACAACAAAGGTCTAATAGAACTCCAAACAACTCTTAAACATACTTTATCTGATATGATGAATTCTTAAACAATTAAGGTTGGAGTAGACATAGTTATCACATAATTTTTGTGTGGTACAAGGAAGATTTGGCTAGGTCAAATCTTCCTTCGTGCTAGCAGTCTACAAAATTAGACCTTTATTAAGAATTCACCATATCAGATAAAGTATGCTTAAGAATTGTTGGGACTAGTCCTTTGGCGTGTTTTAAACAGAATAGAATTTTCAACATATTATTATCATTCTATTTCTTTGTTGTAAACATGCCATTGGTTCAGTTTTGTAATTTTATTTTGTGTTAACATGCCATTGGTTCAGTTTTGTAATTTGTTTTTTGTTGTAAATGTGTCATTGGTTCAATTTTGTAATTTTTTTCAAGAACAATCTAGTCAAGGGCTAGATCAATACTGCTCGCAATCTCATTGCCAAAGTGGCCAAAGACTATGTTAGGCTGATAAAATATGGGGGTTCTCTTTACCACTGCAAATCTTTGAAGGTTGCTGCACTTGGACGGATGTATACCATTGTTAAGAGAATTGGACCGATTTTGGCTTACCTCGAATAGGTGAGGCATCATATGGAAAGGTTGTCATCTATTGACCCAAATACTGGGACTATTTTGATTTGTGGGTACCCTAATGTTGGCAAGAATTCTTTTATTAATAAGATTACTAGGGTAGACGTGGATGTGCAACCTTATGCTTTTACTACTAAGTCTCTATTTGTTGGGCATATTGATTATAAGTACTTGAGGTATCAGGTTATTATGATGCAGGGCAATGCAAAGGCGGATCCAATTAGTCCAACCTTGCAGCCAACTAACAACACAGCGGAATAACACAACACAACAATTGTTTTAACTGAATTTTCGTTAAGATGCCCAACTGTAAGGCCTTCCAAGTTAGGGCCAATTACAAACAGAAATAGTTCTATAAGATCAAGAAAGATTGAAGTCCAACTCTAGCTAGTCCATCTCTAAAAACAATCAGCAATTGATGGAAACTCTAAGGCAGATCTGAACTTGAGCTCACAAGCCTCCAAGAAATCTCCTTGTCTCCAAGCATGCAAACCACTAGCTGTGCTATTACAAACTATCAGGAAGCAGTCTGATCTTCAAGATCTCGCAAGATCTAGATGTAGTCTTCTTCTCTACCAATCTGATGTCATGTCCTAGACAACTACCCAAACACTCCTTAAATACTAATCTTCAGCCACAAGTCAGCTGGATGAAACAATTAACTCCTACAACAAATATTAAATGCAATACAAGTTAGCTCTCAAATAGCCTTACAAACATTTAATTATCCATGTCGGCCTCTAGATCTACATAGGGGAATACAACAACAAATACCAACATTAAATGCACCAAGTCGGCCAACCAAATCACCAAGAACTCCAGTCGGTAAGACACAACTATCGAGCACTAGTGAAACAACCGAGTACGTCAAGCATGACCAAGTAACATAGGCATCACCGAGCACCAGTTCCACCAAGCACAAAAGCTTCACCGATTTCCTTCAATGACCGAGACCATCGGTTAAAGCTGTAACTGAGTAACACATAACCAAAATAACACACCACCATGCAGATTCATTGAGTACCCAAGAATGCCCTTGCATCATATTGATACCCCTGGTATTTTGGACTAACCCTTGGAGGACAGGAACACCATCAAGATGCTCAGTATTATTGTCTTGGCTCATTTGAAGGTGGCTGTATTATTTTTCCTTGATGTTTCGGGGTCCTGTGGTTATAGTATTGCGCAATAGGCAGCTCTGTTTCACAACATAAAACCTTTGTTTGTTGATAAGCCTCTTATTGTAGTTTGTAATAAGGTTGATTTGCACCCACTAGAGACACTATCGGAGGAGGATGCAAAATTGGTTGCGGAGATGAGATCCGAGGCTGGGAAAAATATGGGTGGGTTCTTTGGGAATCAGGAGGGGGGGGATGATGGCGCACTACTCTCTATGAGTTCTTTGAAGGAAGAAGGGGTGATTGCAGTGAAGAATGCGACATGTGAGAGGTTCTTGGAGCAGAGAGTGGAAATTAAGATGAAGTCAAAGAAGATCAATAGTTGTCTCAATAGGATTCATGTTACAATGCCCAAGTTGCAAGATGGGAAAGAGAGCCCCCCTTGTATTCCTCAAGCTATTTTGGATGCCACAGCGCGTGTTGCCAAGGAGGCCATGAAGCTGGAGAAGGATATTGAGAATGAAAATGGTGGGGCTGTAGTTTACTCTACAAGCTTGAAGAAGCGGTATATTTTGGCAAATGAAGAGTGGAAAGAAGATGATATTCTTGAGATCATAGATGGACACAATGTTGCAGACTTTATTGATCCAAATATCTTGCAGAGGCTTGAAGAACTAGAGAGGGAAGAAGGGCATAGGATGGCATCTCAGGATGACGAGGATGATGAGATGGGGGAAGTGGAGTTGAATCCTGACGAAAAGGAAGTTTGACAAGAGCAAGGAATATGGCTTAAACAGAATGGGAAGACATCTTTCTAGCTTGGGCTTGGATCCTTCGACAATTAGTATGATAATAAATGAAGCAGATGAGAGATGAGCAATTAGCTTCCCAAGAAAAATCTCATAAATGAACTATGTGTACCCCAATTCCTATGTCCTCTACGCGTACCTAAATGATATATTTGAAACAACAAGGGTAAATTTAGCCTTACCCTTGTTTCAAATATATCCTTTGGGTACGCACAAAGGGCATAGGAATTGGGGTACACACAGTTCATTTATGAGATTTTTTTTTGGAAGCTAATTGCTCATCTATCATCTACTTCATTATTATGAAGCTAATTGCCAAAGGATCCAGGGCCATGCTAGTAAGATGTCTTCCCAAACGCATAAAAAATATGCACATAAACATGACAGTTGAGAAACATAAATGTAGATATCACAATAGTTGAGAAACATAAATGTAGGCATCATGGTCACAATTTTTTGGAGACAACATAATTGAGTTGTATACCTCGATGATGCAGAGAAACTTCTACTCCTTTGATTCCAAGTTGACACTACGGGATCCAAAGACCATAGATAAGGAATAAATTTAGAGAGCAGAGGAGGGCCATAATGACCAAAATAATACAGGACAAACTTCAAGTTAAATGAGGCAACTGTAAATATTTTAATAGATTTTTATTATTAAATAATGAAATTTGCATATACTAGTGTTCTAAGCCCCCTCATTAAATGATTTATTATTGTAAGCCCCCTCTGACTTACACATCTAGAAAATGAAACTACAACCTATTGGGATTGAGACAAACCTTATAGAACAACAACAGCTAAGAAGGATCGCTTGCCAACATCTGCTCATGAATACAAGGTCCTCCAACAGATGTTGGAAAGTGATCCTTCTTAGCTATTGTTATTTTATAAGGTTTGTCTCAATCCCGATAGGTTGTAGTTTCATTTTCTAGACATGTAAGTCAAAGGGGGCTTACAATAATAAATCATGTAATGAGGGGGCTTAGAACACTAGTATATGCAAATTTCATTATTTAATAATAAAAATCTATTAAAATGTTTGCAGTTGCCTCATTTAACTTGAGGTTTGTCCTGTATTATTTTGGTTGTTATGGCCCTCCTCCGCTCTCTAAATTTATTCCTTATCTATGGTCTTTGGATCCCGCGATGTCAACTTGGAACCAGAGGAGTAGAAGTTGCTTTGCATCATCTGGGTATACAACTCAATTACGTTGTCTCCAAAAAATTGTGACCATGATGCCTACATTTATGTTTCTCAGCTGTTGTGTCCCAGGACCCCTTATGACCCTTTATGACTCTTTACGATCCCTAAGAATACATCTTAGAGGTCTTAAAATGTCGTAAAGGGTCATAAGAGGCTCCTAGGAAGGGCTAGATGAGCTTCCACCTTCACGTGGTTGGCCCTATTAAGTAGAGAATGTTAAACTATTATCGAAACAAAGAGAAGATCAATAATTTAAGGTCTCAATCTATAGACAAATTAAATTATACTTACTATCCAAATTGGATAAATTATGTACAAGGTTGCATCCTGGTGGATGGTTTGGATGATGGGCAGAGTGCTAGAAAGGTAGCAGCAACACTAGAGAGCAGAGGAAAGAAAGGACCTGTTGGGTGCCGAGACAAGGTGGATGAGTGATTAGATGATCATCTACACCAACATCGGAAGTCTGGCTTGGGTGTGGGTTGTATTTCAGGGGATAATCTCAGGGATTGGCAAAATGAGGTAGCCAAATTGGAGGATGGGTGGGAAACTGTAAAAGGGGGAAAACAAAAAAATGAAAAGAAAGCTTTTGACATGATCCTTCATTCTCAGAAAAAAGGTGGAGTTTAGAGAAAAATGAAAAGAAAGCTTTTGACATGATCCTTCTTTCTCTTGAATGTAGCTAGGGCCAGGTTCTAACTCATTACGATTAATAAAATTACCAATTACCATTAAAAATATAGTAAAGTAGCCCGCACGGTGGGGAGCAACAACTTGACGTCATGGGTCACCCCCATGGTCTTGGGTTCAAACCTTCCCCCGGATTTTAAATGGCATGATCGGTGAGAGGGACGACGGTCTCATCCCCTAAGGATTAGTCTCACCTTAGCTCACCCTTGGTACCCAAGATACGGGCTGCTAGGTCGTTGGTCTGAGTCGCGGGGATACTTAGGGTGATAAAAAAAAACATAACAAAATACACAATGATATATATTAATGTAAAGTAACACCTGAAGATAAATATCTAGACAAATTACCGAGCAGGATGTCCTTGGTAATTACTCTGGATATTTATCTTCCATTTTTTTTTTCAACATTCTATTATTAGTCGATCTTTCAATGACGTTTGGTCAAAACCCTCACAAAGATTAGTCTAAAGTTTGACCAATTCTTGTCAAAATTTGCCATCGTGGGTTTGGCATCCTGGTTGGATGGTCTAAAGATTTTGACTAAGTAAGGTCGAAAGGTCTAAAGATTTTGGCCTACTTTGGTCAACAGTTCGACCTAACCAATTCCTAATAACAAATGTGAATTTTGACCAAGATTCACCTCAAAATTTCTACGTTGACAATAATATGTCGAACATTCGACTCAAAAAATAGTGACCAAACCATTGGTCGAATAGTCGACCAATATTGGCATTCCTGAAAGGAGGAATAGGTCAATAGTTGACTGCGCAAGGACATTAATGATAGAAAAGAATGTTGCTCAAACATACTGGAGAGAAGTTGTTAGTATAGCTGTTTATGTTTTGAACCGAGTACAACTAAAGAAGGACACTAACAAGACACCCTATGAGTTATGGTTGGGACACAAACCCACTGTAAGTTATTTCAAGATTTTTGGAAGCAAAGGTTTTATTCTGAAATATGAGAGAAATGGAAAGTTTGACTCAAAAGGTGATGAAGGGACATTT